>NC_069426.1:30023742-30058742 GCF_026875155.1 Cherax quadricarinatus
AGATGTGATGGAGTACATGTGAAGGAGGTAAAGATAGGTGGAGATGAAGACGATGGACAGGGAGAGGAAGTAGATATATATATATATATATATATATATATATATATATATATATATATATATATATATATATATATATATATATATATATTATATATATATATATATATATATATATTATATATATATATATATATATATATAGTCGTGCCGAATATGTAAAACTGGTCAATTAGCAAGAACTCATTTAAAATTAAGTCCTTTCTGAAATTTTCTCTTATACGTTTAAAGACATATTTTTTTCATAAATGTTAATGTAAAAATTTTTAATTCTGCACCAAAAGAATCTTAGAAAACTTACCTAACCTTATTATAACAAGAGCAATTTATTTTTAGCCTAACCCAACTAAATATATTTAAATACGTTTCCAATAATTTAGTACTAAACAAACACAATAAAATATATATTTTTCGTTAGGTTCAGAATGATTTTGGCGAAATTATTGCATACACAAATTTTCACTTGTCCTATATGGCAAGATGAGCGTTGCTATTTAAGCCAAGATCGCAAGTTCTGCCTATTCGGCACGACATATATATATATATATATTTATATATATATATATATATATATATATATATATATATATATATATATATATATATATATATATGAGAGAGAGACAGAGAGACAAACAGAAACAGAGAGAGGTGGGGAAGGATAAAGACAATTGGCAAGATGAGAAAGAATGGGGAAAAAATGCCTTTGTGGAGAGGAAAAAGAAAATCTGGAAAAAAATAAACAGAATATCAGTAGATTAAAACTTTCTTATGAGCCCATTTTTGCTCTTAGTTTTCCCTCTGTGACGCTCTCGTTCGCTTCATAAAGGAACCCAATTAGGGCCCTTAATACCCTGCCTCTGCCACTACAGTGTGCCTCATAAAGAAAGTTTTATCATAAACTTGCTTAATGTTTCGAAATTAACAGCAAGATTCTGGGAAGGTGAACTGCATATATTCTTAGCGTTACTGTTACCAATTACACGAAGCCTTTTGATGCATGAATTTTGTGTCGCCTCTGGGAATAGGGGAGAAATACATCACGACAAGGAGTCGTTACATGTATATTTGTGGTTAATGTTATTAGACTCTTACAGGAGTACTGAAACCGTCAGGTTCATACGACGCCGGGGTCATCGTCATAAATCGGATCGAGGGAGGGGCAGGGTACACATAGTACTTAACATTAAATTCCCTTCATCGGTACTTCTGCGTACTGGATAATCACAAAATAACGCTATGTCAGACCGTAGCTAACTGTGACATCTGAAATATTCAGGCCGACGGACTTTTCATGGAAGTAGTTCTATATCATTATAACCAGTGAAATATAACATTTTATTCCCATAACCACTCTCACAAAAAAATTATGTATATATATATATATATATATTATATATATATATATATATATATATATGTATATATATATATATATATATATATATATATATATAATATATATATTATATATATATATATATATATATATATATATATTATATATATATATATATATATATGCAATAAGATCACAGTAAACAGGTGATTTCAGATATGCAAAACAACCACTCTGAAAGAATAGAGAAATTCCAAGCGCTTTCGTGACTACTCACATATAAATGTGATAATGATAATGTGAGTGTCACGAAAGCGATTGGAATTTCTCTATTCTTTCAGAGTGGTTGTTTTGCATATATATAATATATATATATATATATATATATATATATATATATATATATATATATATATATATATATATATATATATATATATATATACATAAAAACACACACATATACAGAACTAAGGGGTATGTCCTATGAGGAGACGTTAAGGGTGACACTGGAGGACAGGAGGACTAGGGGGATATGATAACGACGTACAAAGTACTAAGACGAGCTGACAAGGTGAACAGGGACAGAATGCTTTAGAGATAATAAATAGAAACAAGAGGGCCCAACTAGAAGTTGAAAACACAAATGAGTAATAGGGATATTAGAAAGTAATAGAGGCGGGATCCATACATAGCTTTAAGAAGAGGTACGACAAGGCTCTTGAAGCCGAAGGAGAGTGGACCTAAAAGCGACCAGCGATGAGGTGGAACCAGGAGCTGTGACTCCACCACTGCAACTTGTATAGGTGATTACATTTGGGTGAATACACATTCACACACACACACACACACACACACACACACACACACACACACACACACACACACACACACACACACACACACACACACACACACACACACACACACACATACACACACACACACACACACACGACACACACACACACACACACACACACACACACACATACACATACACACACACACACATACACACACACACACACACATACACACACACACACACACACACATACAACTTAAGAAGAGGTATGATAAAACTCAAGGTCATGGAGCAGGGAAAGAGTGGACCTAGTGGTGACCAGTAAGGAGGCGGGGCCAGGAACTATGAATCGACCCCTGCAACCACAATTAGGCGAGAACACACACAAAGATTAGCTATCCGTGGTTTTCAAGACACGTTACATGATAATGTTGAGGAGTCCAGAAACTATTTAAAAAAAATGTACTGAGATATATAGACAGAAAACATCCGAACCCAGACTAGAGGAACAAACTAGTGATGTATCGGATATTCGCATCCGCGGAACATCCCCCACAATTTTTTACATCCGCATCCGCGTCCACGTCCGCATTTTCCTGTAAACAGATATCCGCATATGCATCAGCATCCGCGAAATAAGTAAGACATTCTCATACATATCCGCATTCCGGATATCTATATTTTCACATCCGATATATCTCTAGAAAAAACTAACCCGCTTCCAGCGCACTAGCACATTGGTGGAACATACAGCAAGCACTTACCTGTGAGAACATACAAGCACTTATACCTGTGAGAACATACAAGAAGCATTTATCTGTCCCAGTCGCTATTTCTGCACCTGCAAGAGTAAAGATATCAGAAATACAACACAAATATAGGTGCTATGCTAATCGATACAAAGTACTATAACGTTTTCCAAAGTTTCCAGACACATATAGTGACCTGCATTATTTGAGTACAAATGGCTAGAAGCCACAGTTACCACCAGCACCTCATCCCTAAAGGAGAGAGATATGCATTCCACACACGCACACACACACACACAACCACACACACACACACACACACACACACACACACACACACACACACACACACACACACACAGATAAGAAGGGAGGCTCAACGACAATATGAAAACGACATAGCAGCGAAAGCCAAATCTGACCCGAAGCTGTTATACAGCCACATCAGGAGGAAAACAACAGTCAAGGACCAGGTAATCAGGCTAAGGAAGGAAGGAGGAGAGACAACAAGAAATGGCCGGGAAGTATGTGAGGAGCTCAACAAGAGATTCAAAGAAGTGTTCACAGAGGAGGCAGAAGGGGCTCCAGAGGGACGGAGAGGTGTGGCACATCACCAGGTGCTGGACACGGTACACACAACCGAGGAAGAAGTGAAGAGGCTTCTGAGTGAGCTAGATACCTCAAAGGCAATGGGGCCAGATAACATCTCTCCATGGGTCCTGAGAGAGGGAGCAGAGGCGCTATGTGTACCCCTAACAACAATATTCAATACATCTATCGAAACAGGGAGATTGCCTGAGGCATGGAAGACAGCAAATGTAGTCCCAATCTTTAAAAAAGGAGACAGACATGAAGCACTAAACTACAGACCAGTGTCACTGACATGTATAGTATGCAAAGTCATGGAGAAGATTGTCAGGAGAAGAGTGGTGGAACACCTAGAAAGGAATGATCTCATCAACAGCACCCAACATGGTTTCAGGGACGGGAAATCCTGTGCCACAAACCTACTGGAGTTCTATGACAAGGTGACAGCAGTAAGACAAGAGAGAGAGGGGTGGGTGGATTGCATTTTCTTGGACTGCAAGAAGGCGTTTGACGCAGTACCACACAAGAGATTAGTGCAAAAACTGGAGGACCAAGCAGCGATAACAGGGAAGGCACTACAATGGATCAGGGAATATTTGTCAGGAAGACAGCAGCGAGTAATGGTACGTGGCCAGGTGTCAGAGTAGGCACCTGTGACCAGCGGGGTCCCACAGGGGTCAGTCCTAGGACCAGTGTTGTTTCTGGTATTTGTGAACGACATGACAGAAGGAATAAACTCTGAGGTGTCCCTGTTTGCAGATGACGTGAAGTTGATGAGAAGAATTCACTCGATCGAAGACCAGGCAGAACTACAAAGGGATCTGGACAGGCTGCAGACCTGGTCCAGCAATTGGCTCCTGGAGTTCAATTCCACCAAGTGCAAAGTCATGAAGATTGGGGAAGGGCAAAGAAGACCGCAGACGGAGTACAGTCTAGGGGGCCAGAGACTACAAACCTCACTCAAGGAAAAAGATCTTGGGGTGAGTATAATACCAGGCACATCTCCTGAAGCGCACATCAACCAAATAACTGCTACAGCATATGGGCGCCTGGCAAACCTCAGAACACCATTCCGACATCTTAATAAGGAGTCGTTCAGGACCCTGTACACCGTGTACGTTAGGCCCATATTTGAGTATGCGGCACCAGTTTGGAACCCACACCTAGCCAAGCATGTAAAGAAACTAGAGAAAGTGCAAAGGTTTGCCACAAGACTAGTCCCAGAGCTAAGAGGTATGTCCTACGAGGGAAATCAACCTGACGACACTGGAGGACAGGAGAGATATGGCGGACATGATAACGACTTACAACATACTAAGAGGAATTGACAAGGTGGACAAAGACAAGGGGACACAGTTGGAAGCTGAAGGCACAGATGAATCACAATGATGTTAGGAAGTATTTCTTCAGCCACAGAGTAGTCAGGAAGTGGAATAGTTTGGGAAGAGATGTAGTGGAGGCAGGATCCATACATAGCTTTAAGCAGAGGTACGATAAAGCTCATGGTTCAGGGAGAATGACCTAGTGGCGACCAGTGAAGAGGCGGGGCCAGGAGCTTGGACTCGACCCCTGCAACCTCAACTAGGTGAGAACTAGGTGAGTACACACACACACACACACACCACACACACACACTGGGTGGGGCCAGGAGCTGAGTCTCTACCCCTGCAACCACAATTAGGTGAGTACAATTAGGTGAGTACACACACACGCACATACACATACACACACACACACACACACACACACACACACACACACACACACACACACACACCACACACACACACACACACACACACACACACACACACACACACACGCACACACACACACACACACACACACACACAACACACACACACACACACACACACACACACACACACACACACACACACACACACACTTTTTCAAGTTAACCAGAGGCTTCAATATGGAGACCAAAAACACAAGCCAGCAGCTCTGTCACTGGTACAGTGGTATTACAGTAATATATTCATAATTTCTTTCCAACACATTAAAATACATTGGCTGTGACTTTCTGGTTCTCGTATAGATAGCTATGATAATGCAAAGCCAAGGAGTGCATGGAAAAAAGAACTAGCAAATGACCATTCAGTCCTCAATGAAGCTGTGTTGTAGGCTATCTACAATTTTAGCCGTCGTTACTTACGGCTATTTGGAGGAGCTGTGTTGGACAGATCAGCAGCATGAGACTGTGTTAGTAAAAGCAGTTGCCATAGAGAGAGAGAGATAGGGTGTGGTGTGTGTGTGTGTGTGTGTACTCAGTTGTACTCACTTAATTGTGGTTGCAGGGGTCGATTCATGCTCCTGGCCCCGTCTCTTCACCAGTCGCTCCTGTGTGTGTGTGTGTGTGTGTGTGTGTGTGTGTGTGTGTGTGTGTGTGTGTGTGTGTGTGTGTGTGTGTGTGTGTGTGTGTGTGTGCGTGCGTGCTCGCGTGTTTTGTTCGTTCGTTCTCAAGCATGTGCTGGATGTCGTAGTTTATGTCGTATAAGTCGGAAGCCCTTTGGAGGTCGACGGCCTGATTGGCTCAGGAGGCGAGGTGGAGGAACTCGCCCGTGATGTCGCATTCAACGTTCAATTAATATACAAATGAAGCGACGATGGAAGAGACCGAGAAAATTGGAATCCAAATTGATTTTCCAAGTAATGGGGGAAAATGCGAGAGATGCTGGATGCATACGGTTTTCCATTGTCAGCTTAATTGGAACAACATCTGCAGACATAGAAGTAGTAAGGTTTAAGAGGAACGTAAAAAAACTGGGGGGAAAGGAAGTCGTTCCTGTGATTCTTCAAGAACAAGAGACACCTTGTATTTCCACATACAGCAAACATAATTTAGCCATATTTCGAACATGTGATACCCTAGGCCATAGGAGTCAGATCTAGAAGGCTACTGTCTGTATGTTTCTAAAAACGTTGATAACACACATAAAATAAAAACATTTATTAGTGCTACGTTTCATCCACATGAGACTTCATCAATTACTTGATAAAACGTCATGTAGATGGAACGTCGTGCTAATAAAAGTCTGCTTTTACTGGGCCCCGCAAAAGGGCCCAAGACTGTTCAACAGCCCCTGGCTGTCTTCAAGAGGGAACTGGAGAGATACCTAAAGCCAGTGCCCGATCACCCGGGTTGTGGTTCGTACATTGGACTGAGTGCGGCCAGTAATAATAGCCTACTTATCAGGGCCTCATCCACCGGGGGCGTTTACCCTCCGCCCCTCAGAATAACTTCTAGGTAAGTAGACCAGTTGTTGGTTACTCCATATTTCGACGGAAATAAGAATAATAACTTTTATTTCTACAAGTACATGATACAACTTATACATTTATACCTGTTATCAGTGACATACTATATCGAAAGCCTCTGGTTATACAGAACATTTCGAGCAACTTAGGTTTATTTTTATCCCTAACACTAGTCAGCTAACACCCAGGTACGTACTTACTGCTAGGTGAGCAGGGACAGCAGGTGTCTTAAGGAAACAACCCGTAGCGTGTCCCCGGTACGGGGATCGAGTCTCGAACCTCAGTGTGTGAGTTGAGTGCGCTACCAACCCAGATACGGGGCACCGTAAAGGTAAAGTTTAATACATTATTTCTAAACAGGTTCAGAGGTCCGTGTTTCAAAGGCCACCTGATACACCAGCTCAGTGACGTCGTAAATCTTCCAGTCTCACGTGGATTGCCTCTAAATCAATGCAATAATTCTGGAGACCAGCGCAGCTTAGATAATTGGCAAGTGAAATTCATTGAATAAACTGAGTTAAGTCCTGTGAATGAAAGGCATTTGAATCGTGAGAAATTAATTCATGAAAATGTGAATAATTATGAAACGAATGATAAAGATATGTTGGGATTTTTAACCTGGAGGGTTAGCCATTCAGGGCGTCATCGAGAACTGTGTCTTATTTCCATTGGTGTTCTTTAATCTTGTCTCCCAGGATGCGACCCACACCAGTCTACTAATAGGGACAATAAGTGTAAGGAAATATACTCAGCGTTTCTACCCATGCCGGGTACTGAGCCTCGGACACAGAGTATGCGAGGCTAGAGCGTTACTAACCGAACCACGAGACATCGTGGTTAGTATTGAGTTAGTATTGGTTTAGTATTGGTTAGTATTGGGTTAGTACTGGGTTAGTATTGGTTAGTATTGTTTAGTATTGGGTTAGTACTGGGTTAGTATTGGTTAGTATTGTTTAGTATTGGGTTAGTACTAGGCTAGTATTGGTTTAGTGTTAGTAGTGGTTTAGTGTTAGTATTGGTTTAGTATTAGTATTGGTTTTATATGCTTAGTATTGAATTAGTAGTGACATATCTGTAGAATGATAATAACGAAGATAATGAAATATTTTAGTAAAAAATATACTTTCGAAAGCAATTATTATTTTTTTTAAGCTCATGCCGAGGCACAGGCTGTCAGAGGCTGAAAAATAAGTAACTATAAGTAGGAGTTACCTCTGTTTTATATACACAATATGCAGAACAACCACAGGAGTTGAATGATAGCTCTAGGCCTTTAAGTTGCAATCAACACATCAGGTGCTTACAGTGTTGCAGAAATGAGTAGGAAGACCAGGTAGAAGCGCTCAAAGGAACGACTCTAGCTACAATCTAGCTAGTGACGTTCCCTTGAGCGCTTCTACCTGGACTTCTACTAATTTCTGCAACATTGCAAGCTCTCGATGATGTGTTGATTGCAGCACGAAAGGCCTAGAGCTATCTCTCAACTCCCATAGAGCTCTCTCTCTCTCTTTCTCTCTCTCTCTCTCTCTCTCTCTCCTCTCTTTATATATATATATAATATATATATATATTATCTAATATATATATATATATATCATATATTATATATATTAAGTAAGAAGAAAGACTTATATATATGTCATTATAGTTGTAACTGGAATAAAAATATGAGAAAGGCAGATTTTTTTTTTTTTCAAAGGAAGGGATAAACCATAGGGGATTACATTGCTCCGTCAGGTTCGATCCAAGGAAGGGGAAGACATGGCCGATTCCATGGCCGAGGGGAATTAGGGTTTAAAGCCTATCATTACACGAGCAACAAATTTCAGGTTCAAAAATAAAAATAAAATTGTTCGAAACACTTTTTTTCTCTCCATCAAAAACTATTTGTTTTACCCCAAAAATATTTTGAAAAATATTTTGAAAAAATATTTTTCGGGCAAAACAAACATTTTTTTGAAAATTTTTTTGTAATGGTTCAAAACTTTTCCAGACGTTCAAAAGACGTTACCAATTGATAAAAAAAAGTTTTCAACTACTCATAAAACTTTTTTTTCCAGTGTTTTAAAAATATTATAATTGTTCCAAAAAAAGCTTCAGTGTTGAAAACTTTTTCAATTATTCAGAGAACTTTTTTAATTAAAAAACTTTCAAATTATTGAAAAATAAGTGTAAAATAAAGCATAAACTTTTGAAGGAAAGTTAGAGAGTTCTTTAAATACCCTTCAGCCTGATACCCTTCATGGGAGGTGTCTTGGTACCGAAGGGCTCCTGATCCGAGATACTGGAGCTGCCCTTCTCTCGTCGATTGAATCAGATTGTCTATGGATCCATGGACTTTTCGTGGCGGCCTCTTACGTGTTTAGCGCCACCATGACACCGCGCCAGACTCCCTAACTGTGTTATCTGACTCACGAAATCGTAATGACACGATTTCAAGCAAACCATACCACGGGCGGGGTTAGAACCCGCGATCAGAGAGGCTCAAAACTCCAGATCGTCGCGTTAGCCACTGGGCTAACGATCATTCCGAGAAGGGATCGTGTAGCGACAGGGGAATGGAAGGTGATAGGCTTTTCATCCGAGGATGAGGCTGGTAGCTTCGATTTCTTGGATCAAGAGCTCTTCACCAGCATGGCTTCCATGTTAGAAATAAATAATTCTGGGTTAACATGTCTCGCCTTTCTAAATGTTCTTCTGTTATTTAAGTTCTGATTTCAAGGTAATTTTACTCTAATATTTTATTGATAAAGAAGAGTTACCCTATTTTTTTCGGATTTCGTTGTTATTCGTGTTTAGATTCCTTTACAAGATGCTTACCCATATAATTTCGTGTTTAGATCAATTTGATAAACACTTACAAATATAATCTCGTGCTTAAAGTACATTGATTGAAGCTTACCAATAAAACCTCGTGTTTAAAGCACCTCGGTAGATGCTCTTACATATATTCTCGTGTTAAGATCACTTTGATAGAAGCTTATACAAATAATCTCGCATTTGCCTCACTTTATTAGATGCTGTCCCATATAATTTCCTATTTTAAGACGCTTACACATATAATCTCCTGTTTAGATCACTTTGAATATATAGTCTGGGTATTCGTATCTCGTTCGTTTAATTCCAGACGCGACCCTTCGGAATCAATCAATTTGCTGCTTCCAAACCCCTTGAGGTCAAATTAATTTGTCGCTAGCTCATGCAAGGCCCATAAGACGGTCTCAGGATACACTTAAGGATTCCTGATGTGTCTCATCGTCCCACCAGGAGGATGGCTCAGTGTGTGTAGTGAAGGATGTCTGACAGTGTGGATGCTGGTAACGGGATCTGGAGTCAGCAATTGGAGGCTACCATCTTCTTTCTCATATTAAGCCTAATTATTTCTGATTTTCCAGGTGCTGTATGGCCCTTGATGCTTTAATTATCATTTAATAAAATGATAATAATAAAATTATCATTATAATATAAATAATTAACATTCCTTAAGCGAGTAAATAATACAATATTAATTAATGCCAAAGATTAACATAACTTAGATCAACTTAAAAGCGACCTTGATTTAACAAGTGAGAAATAAATCATAAAAAAAGTCAAAGTTATACAGCAAGTCAAGTGATAATTCCACTCCATTTAGTTCAAGTTGTGAGTCAGGATAATTGTGCTTTATTCAGGAGAATCCTGCGCTTAGTATGATCAGAATATAACTTTCCCAGGAAGGTTATCTAGATGCTCCTCGCTCCCGGAGCCTAATGAAGATCCACGGCTGGGAATACGATGGAAGGAGGGAGGAGGGATGGAGAGAGAGAGAGAGAGAGAGAGAGAGAGAGAGAGAAGAGAGAGAGAGAGAGAGAGAGAGAGAGAGAGAGAGTTGTGGTAGGTAACAGCTCTTAGCTTGTAAATAAAAGTAGGGTCTCTGAACCTAAGACAGTAAAAACTCTTGTGTCAAAAAACAGAGTCATGCACGACATTGCAGTCTGCTGTTTTCATACATATTCATACAAATTCAGCAACACGCAAATTACGTTTTTTTTGCATACAGTTACATGTTTAGGTACAGGTACTCATCGTATCTCAGCTCAGGTGAAAACTCAGGCCATAGGTATTCTATCACCACCTAGCGAGCGACCCACAACAGCCAATTCATACCTCCCTCCCAAACTCAAAACCCCCCTAAATTACATCAATATAACTACATTTGTCTTTGCAAACATACAGGGTCTAAAGCCGTCAAGAAACAACAAAAATCCTTACAAGAAGGGACTGCTCACGGAGTCAAACGCAATGTTTGCAGCTTTCACAGAAACCCACATAAAGGATCATTTTGACAACGAAATATGGATCCCAGGTTATAACCAGTTCAGGTGCGACAGACTAAACAGGCAACAAGGGGGAATTGGCTTGTACGTCATAGAGTCGCTCATTTGCTCAGAGCTACTAAACACCTCAAATGATGTGCTTGAAGTTTTGGCAGTAAAGATTGAAAACACAAACCTTGCCATTGTGGTTGTATACAAGCTTCCGGATGCAACTTCCCAGCAATTCCCGGAACAGCATTTGAAAATTGACGTGCCTTCAGCATTCTATGGAGAGGAAGCATGGACACCGGGGTCATCCAACACTCACTAAAAACAACAGACATAGCCCCACTCTACAAAGGTGGCAGTAAAGCAATTGTAAAGAACAACAGACTGATAGCACTAACATCCCACATCATAAAAATCTTTGAAAGAGTTCTAAGAAGCACGATCGCCAACCGTCTAGATACCCATCAGTTACACAACTCAGAGCATCACGGGTTTAGAGCAGGTCGCTCCTGCCTGTTCCAGCTACTGGACCACTATGACAAGGTCCTGGATGCTATAGAGGATAAACAAAATGCAGATGTAGAATACACAGATTTTGTAAAATCCTTCGACAAGTGTGACCACGGTGTAATAGCACACAAAATGCATGATAAAGGAATAACGGAAAAAGTTGCTAGATGGATCTATACCTTTCTAACAAATAGAACACAAAGAGTAATAATAAACAGAGTAAAGTCCAAGACAGCTAGGATGAAAAGCTCTGTTCCACTAGGCACAGTACTCGCTCCCTGCCTATTCCTCATCCTCATATCTGACATAGACAGAGATGTAAGCCATAGCTCCGTGCTCTCCTTTGCGGATGACACCCGAATTCCCATGACAGTGTCCTCCATCAAAGACATCGCAAGACTCCAAGCGGAGATCAACCAAATCTTCAAATGGGCCACTTAAAACAATAAGAAGTTCAATGAAGAGAAATTTCAACTACTCAGATATGGACAACTTGAGGAAATTAAAACTGTATCAGAGTATACAACAAATTTTAACCATACAACAGAGCGAAAGAGTAATGTGAAGGACCTGGGAGTGATAATGCCAGAGGATCTCGCCTTCAAAGACCACAACAAGGTATCTACCGCATCTGCATGAAAAATGATAGAATGGATAACGATAACCTTCAAAACTAGGGACGCCAAGCCCATGATGACTCACTTCAAATCGCTTGTTCTCTCTAGGCTGGAATACTGCTGTATACTAGCTGCCCCCTTCAAGGCAGGCGATACTACTGACCTGGAGAGTGTACAAAGAACTTCCACGGCACACATAAGTACAATAAGGCACCTAAATTACTGGGAACGGTTGAAGTCCCTTGATTTGTATTTTCTAGAACGCAGTCGAAAGAGATACATGATAATATACACTTTGAAAATAGTAGAGGGATTAGTACCAAACTTGCAAACGAAAATCACTCTCTATGAAAGCAAAAGACTCGGCAGGTGATGCACCATTCCCCCAATGAAAAACAAGTGCAGCACGAGTATACTGAGAAACAACACAATAAGTGTCAGGTCCAAGACTGTTCAACTGCCTCCCAGCACACATAAGGGGGGGATTGCCAATAGACCCCTGGCTGTCTTTAAGAAGGCACTGGACAGGCACCTAAAGTCAGTACCTGACCAGCCGGGCAGTGGTTCGTACGTCAGCTTGCGTGCAGCCAGCAGTAACAACCTGGTTGATCAGACCCTGAGCCACCACGAGGCCTGGTTTCAGACCGAGCCGCGGGGGCGTTGACCCCCGAAACCCTCTCCAGGTACACTCCAGGTATACCTAGGTATCTGTTTAACTGCTACGTAAAGAGGGGATAGCAGTCGTATTGTGGCCTTGTCTATACGTCCAGTCCAGCCTGTGAGTTGATCCTGGGTCCCCTCAGTTGTGAGCCGAGATCAGTACCGTTCAGCTAGCGGGCTTTTCCTCCTTACCACACAATGAACTTTCCACATTTCTCACACTAACCTCCCTCACCTCTCACACTAACCTCCCTCACCTCTCACACTAACCTCCCTCACCTCTCACACTAACCTCCCTCACCTCTCGCACTAACCTCCCTCACCTCTCGCACTACTCACCAAAAAACTCACTTCTCCCTGGACCTGCCTTTACCAGGTTTTGTTGAACAAATATCACATAACTTTCTATTATTTATGCTAATTACCAACTAATGAGAAAATAAGAGCTTGAGTTTAGGAGCTGTAAGAAATCCCTCTTTGTCCTTCCAGCTCAAAAGGAGTTGAAATCTTTAGTCATTTATTTTCATGAGATGATGTCTAAATGGATCAATGTAGATTTTAAGACCAAGCCAGAGCGATATAATGTAAAGAGTAATATAGCCGTCTCCCTCTGTAATATATCTCGCAGTTATATAAAGCTCTGGTGGGAAAAAATTATGTATAGCAATATAGATGCTTCAGCTACAAGAGGCTTTTCAAGATGTTGATAAAGCCTTGTACAGGTGAAACGTCTTGCCAATAAAAAGTCTTATTTCGAAATTCTTGTCGTTCCCCACTTGTCTGCCACACTATAATGCAATTAAAACTCTATCATATTAGTGCACGAAATATATTTCTTTTCTTTTTTTTTTTAATTTGCCATATCGATCGCTTTCCCCTTAGGTAAGATGACCCTAGGAAAGGAAGCACACACTCCAGCACTCAGTCAATGGCCGTCTTGCCAAAAGTGCACAAACACATCAGTTCAAGAGACCTTCAGAACCACGATATCCTCACCCATCCTTCATAAATTAACTGTACGTAGCACCATATATCGCGGTAAGTAACAACACCGTGGTTACTGTGTTACTCTGAGTGTATTGAAGGATACCTGAGTGTATTGGAGGATACTTGAGTGTGTTGAAGGATAGTGTGTTGAAGGATACCTGAGTGTGTTGAAGGATACCTGAGTGTATTGAAGGATACTTGAGTGTGTTGAAGGATACTTGAGTGTGTTGAAGGATACTTGAGTGTTTCAGCGCCTCTTCTCTCAAACTTTAGCACACAGAAAGCACAATCCTGAGCGAAACGTCGTACGTCTTCTGTGTTATGCCTAGTTAAACCCAGTTGTCCAGTCACCCACCTGTTGGTAAAAGAATTCTGTGAACGAGTTTTGTAATCTTTGTGTCAGCTCACTAAGCCCTTCAAATGAATTAAGATGTCTGTCTTGTGACTAGCAGACGTAGGATCGAGCTTCCACCACTCATCATCATTATTACACTTAAAGTGTAACTATTATAATAATTATAATGATAATAACAATAATAATAATAATGCAACAGTTAGGTATCTTTATTTCGAAATAAAGATACCTAACTGTTGCATATGTGTCTTACCTAACAACCTGTCGGTATTTTATACCATTTTAATGTTCAATAATAATAATAATTGAGAAGAAGAAGAAAGAAGAAGAAAAGAAGAAGAAAAAGAAGAAGAAGAAGAAGAAGAAGAAGAAGAAGAAGAAGAAGAAGAAGAAGAAGAAGAAGAAGAAGAAGAAGAAAGAAGAAAAAAAGAAGAGAAAGAAGAAAAAGAAGAAGAAGAAGAAGAAGAAGAAGAAGAAGAAGAAGAAGAAGAAGAAGAAGAAGAAGAAGAAGAAGAAGAAATAACTTCTGTGTATCCTGTTTATCCTTTTCGCTTATGTATTTCCTGAGAATATTTTTTTTTTTTATCTAACTTTTCGTTATCTTTGCTTCGCCCATTTCTGAAAAATTTCTTCCTTCCAAATTTTTTTTTTGGGTAAGTTAGGGAAAGTAAAGGTATCTCACCTAAACCTATTTCAACACATTTAGCCGTAAATAAATTAGCAAAATATATCCTGTGCGATGCAACAGGCACCGAGGCGTCTCAGAGAAGCCAGGCAACGTTAAAATTTACACGCTTTTACACGCGTGCTGCGACGACTCCTTTTATCAATTCCCAAAAATCTTTGTTTATATTTCTGAAAAGTTGAGACAGCAGTTTTTCTCTATGTTTTTTTTTTTGGGGGGGGAGGGGGGAGGAGGTAGAAATTCAGAGATTGTGTGCAGCTGTTGTTCTTGTTCAATGTCTTGTTGTGAGATGTTCTATCTTGTTCATTGTCTTGTTGAGAGATTTCTTTCTTGTTCAGTGTCTTGTTGTGAGATGTTCTATCTTGGTCAATATCTTGTTGAGAGATGTTCTATCTTGTTCATTTTCTTCTTGAGAGATTTCTTTCTTGTTCACTGTCTTGTGATATGTTCTGTTTTGTTCAGTGTCTTGCTGTGACATGTTCTGTCATGTTCAGTGTCTTCATGTTCAGGTCTACCCTGTTCAGTATCTTGTCTGTTACTAACTACAGATCACACCAATGTTTCGACAAATATTCATTAATATCATCATTATTTATGGAGAAGCGCTAATTCCTTAGGTATCAAACAGCACTTGGGGAATGTAAGGCAATTAATCTTGATCAAAGGAACAAGAGGGTAGCTTCAGTTCCTTGAATAAAGAGCCCTCCACCAGCATCGTGGCAACCCCCTTGAAGATTATGGCGACAAAGTGGCTCAAAGGTGAACAAACATCGGAACAGAATTCTCATATTTCACATTCTCTTTTCATATTTTTTCCTCTCTGCTCGTAAACTCTGGAACAGTTTACTACACCTTTATAACGATGCTGCCTTCGATCTTTCACATTTCATTTTTCATTCAGTTTTTTTTTTTTTTTAGACTTTCGCGATTGTCAGTGTCGCTTCAAAAATGTTCTATTATTTTCGAATGCGTGTGTCACGTTATGTTTTCTTGGAAGCAAAATTATTCATTCCTTTATTAGGCAAATTTAATCCGCTGAATTCTTATTGGTATTTTTTTCGTTCAAGTGATGAATGAGAACAATTTTTTAGCACGCTGGCCGTCTCCCACCGAGGCAAGGTGACCCGAGAAAGAAGCACTCTCACCATCATTCACGCTATCACTGTCTTACCAGAGGCTCGCAGATACGACAGTTTAGATGTACCTCCAAACAGCAAGTATCCAAAATCCCTCCTTCAGATTGCAGGCATTGTACTTCCCATCTCCAGAATTCATGTTTATTACTAAATCGGATATCACCTGCTACTTTAACATGTATGGTTAGAAATTTTTGGCGTCCCAACCTATCTATCCAGTCGCCCCCTCATTATAGCCTCCGCTTCCCAACCTATCTATCCAGTCGCCCCCTCATTATTGCCTCCGCTTCCCAACCTATCTATCTGGTCGGCTCCCTCATCATTGCCTCCGCGCCTCGGTCTCAGACCAAACTTTCTGATAAATGTTTATTTCACTTTATCTTGTAGCTTTCATGTAATATTTTAACCTGAAATATTTCAAATTCATTTACTGATAGTTGTGTTCTAGTGATTTTTTTCCCCTCACTTAAAGAAGAAACTCTCATTGAAGTCCTAAGAAAAACTGAATATTCCATTACGTCATTTTTTTTACCTTTCATCTGCCTGGTGACCTTTACGGTGTGACCCGGGGCAAGGCCTCACCACGCTAACGTACGTGTGTGTGTGTGTGTGTGTGTGTGTGTGTGTGTGTGTGTGTGTGTGTGTGTGTGTGTGTGTGTGTTCCCTGACCTTTCGCTCGCCCACACACAGCTTACATTGAAGCTCGTTGTAAAGGAACAAGACTAACATATGAAACTGAAATAGTCATAACTGGGCCACCCTCTCACACAGCGTCACAAGCGTGGGAAGACAGCGTCACAAGCGTGGGAAGACAGCGTCACAAGCGTGGGAAGACAGCGTCACAAGCGTGGGAAGACAGCGTCACAAGCGTGGGAAGACAGCGTCGCAAGCGTGGGAAGACAGCGTCACAAGCGTGGGAAGACAGCGTCACAAGCGTGGGAAGACAGCGTCACAAGCGTGGGAAGACAGCGTCACAAGCGTGGGAAGACAGCGTCACAAGCGTGGGAAGACAGCGTCACAAGCGTGGGAAGACAGCGTCGCAAGCGTGGGAAGACAGCGTCACAAGCGTGGGAAGACAGCGTCACAAGCGTGGGAAGACAGCGTCACAAGCGTGGGAAGACAGCGTCACAAGCGTGGGAAGACAGCGTCACAAGCGTGGGAAGACAGCGTCGCACGCGTGGGAAGACAGCGTCACAAGCGTGGGAAGACAGCATCACAAGCGTGGGAAGACAGCGTCACAAGCGTGGGAATATAACAACAGAAGTGCAGGAACAGCGTCACTAGTGTGGAAGTACCGTCTTACACATGGGAACTCCGGCCCAAGTGTGGGACTGCAGCTTCACGCGTAGGACCGCAGCCTCACATGCGTGGGACCGCAGCGTCACATGCGTGGGACCGCAGCCTCACATGCGTGGGAAGAGCCTCAAATGCGTGGGAACAGCGTCACCAGCCTGGTAACCTGATCACCAGTTTGAGAAATGAGGCACAGGTGTGGAACTACGCGTTAATTCAAAAATTATTAACAAGATGGTCAGTGGCATTGTTAGGATTATATTTAATATTTCACAGTAAGCGCCCTGTAATTTTCCTGTTGTGTATATAACATTACTTGAGGAGATTTAACACGAAGATTGTGTGTGTGTGTGAGTGTGTGTGTGTGTGTGTGTGTGTGTGTGTATACTCACCAATTTGTATTTACTTATTTGTGGTTGCAGGGGTGGAGTCACAGCTCCTGGCCACGCCTCCTCGCTGGTCGCTACTAGGTCCATTCTCTCTCTCTCTCTCTGTTCCATGAGCTTTATCATATCTCTACTTAAAGCTATGTATAGATCCTGCCTCAACTATATCACTCTTCAGATTGTTCCACTTCCTGACAACTCTATGACTAAAGAAATACTTCCTAACATCCCTGTGACTCATCTGAGTCTTCAACTTCTAATTATGACCCCTTGTTACTATGTCCCATCTTTGAAATATCCTGTCCCTTTTCACCTTGTCAATTCCTCTCAGTATTTTATATGTCATCATCATGTCTTCCCTATGCCTCATCTTCTCCAGTGTCGTCAGGTCAATTTCCCTTAACCTCTCCTCGTAGGACATACCCCTTAGCTCCGGGACTAGTCTTATTGTAAACCTTTGCACCTTCTCTTATTTACGGACGTTCTTGACCAAGCGTGGGTTGCAAACTGGTGCTGCATACTCCAGTATGAGCCTGATGTACACAGTGTACAGAGTCTTGCAAGATTCCTTACTGAGGTGTCGGAGTGCTATTCTTAGGTCTGCCAGGCGCCCCTATGCTGCAACAATTATTTGGTGCATATGCGCCTCAGGGGATGTGCTCGGTATTATATTCACCCCAAGATCCTTTCCTTTGAGTGAGGTGTGCAGTCTTTGGCCCCTCCCTAGCCTGTACTCTGTGCACGGTCTTCTTTGCTCTTCCCAGTCTTCATGACTTTGCACTTGGTGGAGTTAAACTCCAGGAGCCAGTTGTTGGACCAGGCTTGCAGCCTGTCCGGATCCTTTTGTAGTCCTGCCTGATTCTCATCCGACTGAATTCTCCTAATAAGCTTCACATCGTCTGCAAACAGAGACACTTCTGAATCTATCCCTTCCGTCGTGTCATTCACATATACCACAAACAGCACCGGTCCTGGGACTGACCCCTTTGGAACCCCGCTCGTCACAGGCGCCCACTCTGATACTTCGTCATGTACCATGACTCACTGTTGCCTTCCTATCAGGTATTCTCTGATCCATTGCAGTGCCTTTCCTGTTATACCTGCCTGATCCTCTAGCTTTTACACTAATCTCTTGTGCGTAACTGTGTCAAAAGCCTTCTTACAGTCCAAGAAAATGGAATCTACCAAAACCTCTCTTGTCGTACTTTAGTCACCTCGTAAAACTCCAGTAGGATTGTGACACAGGATTTTCCTTCACTGAAACTGTGCTGGTTGTCATACATACGCTTATTCCTTTCTAGGTGCTCCACCACTGTTCTCCTGATAATGTGTGTGTGTGTGTGTGTGTGTGTGTGTGTGTGTGTGTGTGTGTGTGTGTGTGTGTGTGTGTTTGTGTACTTACCTCATTTTTTTTCTTTTTGCCTAGCTGCGTGTGCAAGGTCGATTCATAGTTCCTTACCCAGCCTCTTAATAATTTTCAACATGTCATACCTAATCTTAAAACCGTGTATGAAAAGTGCTTGCATCCACACTGCCTTCAGAGTTAGACTTACCCATAACTGTATTCTTATCGTCCTTTTTTTACAGTATTTAAAGTCCTGGTCTGGGATCGTGCCGCGATGTTGATGGCTCTTGGTACTATCAACAGGCAGTATGTGCCTGGGAGTATGTGCCTGGGAGTATGTGCCTGGGAGTATGTGCCTGGGAGTATGTGCCTGGGAGTATGTGCCTGGGAGTATGTGCCTGGGAGTATGTGCCTGGAGTATGTGCCTGGGAGTAAGTGCCAGGGATATGTGCCTGGAGTACGTGCATGGGAGTATGTGCCTGGGAGAATGTACCTGGGAGTATGTGCATGGGAGTATGTGCCTGGGAGTATGTGCCTGGGAGTATGTGCCTGGGAGTATGTGCCTGGGAGTATGTGCCAGGGAGTATGTGCCTGGGAGTACGTGCATGGGAGTATGTGCCTGGGAGAATGTACCTGGGAGTATGTGCATGGGAGTATGTGCCTGGGAGTATGTCCCTGGGAGTATGTGCCTGGGAGTATGTGCCTGGGAGTATGTGCTTGGGAGTATGTGCCTAGGAGTATGTGCCTGGGAGTATGTGCCTGGGAGTATGTGCTGGGAGTATGTGCCTGGTATGTGCCTGGCAGTATGTGCCTGGCAGTATGTGCCTGGCAGTATGTGCCTGGCAGTATGTGCCTGGTAGTTTGTGCCTGGCAGTATGTGCCTGGTAGTATGTGCCTGGAAGTATGTGCATGGGAGTATGTGCCTGGGAGTATGTGCCTGGGAGTATGTGCCTGGGAGTATGTGCCTGGGAGTATTCGCCTGGCAGTATGTGATTGGTAGTATGTGCCTGGCAGTATGTGCCTGGCAGTATGTGCCTGGTAGTATGTGCCTGGTAATATGTGCCTGGTAGTATGTGCCTGGTAGTATGTGCCTGGCAGTATGTGCCTGGCAGTATGTGCCTGGTAGTATGTGCCTGGCAGTATGTGCCTGGCAGTATGTGCCTGGTAGTATGTGCCTGGTAGTATGTACCTGGTAGTATGTGCCTGGTAGTATGTGCCTGGTAGTATGTGCCTGGTAGTATGTGCCTGGCAGTAAGTGACTGGTAGTATGTGCCTGGTAGTATGTGCCTGGCAGTATGTGCCTGGCAGTATGTGCCTGGCAGTATGTACCTGGTAGTATGTGCCTTTTAGTATGTGCCTGGTAGTATGTGCCTGGTAGTATGTGCCTGGCAGTAAGTGACTGGTAGTATGTGCCTGGTAGAAATGTGCCTGGCAGTATGTGCCTGGCAGTATGTGCCTGGCAGTATGTACCTGGTAGTATGTGCCTGTTAGTATGTGCCTGGCAGTATGTAACTGGTAGTATGTGCTTGGCAGTATGTGCCTGGTAGTATGTGCCTGGCAGTATGTGCCTGGTAGTATGTGCCTGGTAGTATATGCCTGCCAGTATATGCCTGGCAGTATGTGCCTGGCAGTATGTGCCTGGTAGTATGTGCCTGGGAGTATGTGCCTGTAAGTATGTGCCTGGGAGTATGTGCCTGGCAGTATGTGCCTGGTAGTATATGCCTGGCAGTATGTGCCTGGTAGTATATGCCTGGTAGTATGTGCCTGGTAGTATGTGCCTGGGAGTATGTGCCTGTAAGTATGTGCCTGGGAGTATGTGCCTGGCAGTATGTGCCTGGTAGTATATGCCTGGCAGTATGTGCCTGGTAGTATGTGCCTGGGAGTATGTGCCTGTAAGTATGTGCCTGGGAGTATGTGCCTGGCAGTATGTGCCTGGTAGTATGTGCCTGGGAGTATGTGCCTGTATGTGCCTGGGAGTATGTGCCTGGCAGTATGTGCCTGGTAGTATATGCCTGGCAGTATGTGCCTGGTAGTATATGCCTGGTAGTATGTGCCTGGTAGTATGTGCCGGGGGAGTATGTGCCTGTAAGTATGTGCCTGGGAGTATGTGCCTGCAGTATGTGCCTGGTAGTATATGCCTGGCAGTATGTGCCTGGTAGTATGTGCCTGGGAGTATGTGCCTGTAAGTATGTGCCTGGGAGTATGTGCCTGGCAGTATGTGCCTGGTAGTATATGCCTGGCAGTATGTGCCTGGTAGTATGTGCCTGGTAGTATGTGCCTGGGAGTATGTGCCTGTAAGTATGTGCCTGGGAGTATGTGCCTGGGAGTATGTGCCTGGGAATATGTGCCTGGCAGTAGGTGATTGATAGTATGTGCCTGGCAGTACGTGCCTGGCAGTATGTGCCTGGTAGTATGTGCCTGGTAGTATGTGCCTGGTAGTATGTGCCTGGTAGTATGTGCCTGGCAGTATGTGTCTGGCAGTATGTGCCTGGTAGTATGTGCCTGGCAGTATGTGCCTGGTAGTATGTGCCTGGTAGTATGTGCCTGGTAGTATGTGCCTGGTAGTATGTGCCTGGTAGTATGTGCCTGGCAGTATGTGCCTGGCATTATGTGCCTGACAGTATGTGCCTAGCAGTATGTGCCTGGTAGTATGTGCCTGGTAGTATGTGCCTGGTAGTTTGTGCCCACTAGTATGTGCCTGGCAGTATGTGCCTGGTAGTATATGCCTGGCAGTATGTGCCTGGCAGTATGTGCCTGGCAGTATATGCCTGGTAGTATGTGCATAGCAGTATGTGCCTGGCAGTATGTGCCTGGCAGTATGTGCCTGGTAGTATGTGCCTAGTAGCATGTGCCTGGTAGTATGTGCCCACTAGTTTGTGCCTGGCAATATGTGCCTGGTAGTATATGCCTGGCAGTATGTGCCTGGCAGTATGTGCCTGGTAGTATGTGCCTGGTAGTATATGCCTGGCAGTATATGCCTGGCAGTATGTGCCTGGTAGTATCTGCCTGGTAGTATGTGCCTGGCTGTATGTGCCTGGTAGTATGAGCCTGGCAGTATGTGCCTGGTAGTATGTGCCTGGCAGTATGTGCCTGGTAGTATATGCCTGGCAGTATGTGCCTGGCAGTATGTGCCTGGTAGTATGTGCCTGGTAGTATGTGCCTGGCTGTATGTGCCTGGTAGTATGAGCCTGGCAGTATGTGCCTGGTAGTATGTGCCTGGCAGTATGTGCCTGGCAGTATGTGCCTGGCAGTATGTGCCTTGATACACCGTATGTGTGCGTGAAAATTTATGATAAGCCAGAAATAGAACTGGAACGTAATTCACGATGAGGGGGGATATAACGATAACACATACCGACAACGTACTGCATTGTGTTTCATGAAGCGATAAATCCTTGTGGGTCCTTTAGGGTAGGAAATGGTGCAGACTCGAACCTCCGTCCTTTAATCGCTAAACAGTCATGCATATGAGAGAAATGCAACCTTCACTTTTCCATTTGCGTTTAATATTTTTAAACATAATGCTAATGTTGCTCTACTTGTGCATCTGTGGACGAAATATAGAAAGTTGAACCATGGGGGAAACGTCATGGGTGAAACGTCATGGGGGAAACATCATGGGTGAAAAGTCATGGGTGAAAGGTCATGGGTGAAAGGTCATGGGTGAAAGGTCATGGGGGAAAGGTCATGGGGGAAAGGTCATGGTGAAAGTTCATGGGTGAAAGGTCATGGGGGAAAGGTCATGGGTGAAAGGTCATGGGTGAAAGGTCATGGGTGAAAGGTCATGGGGGAAAGGTCATGGGGGAAAGGTCATGGGGGAAAGGTCATGGGTGAAAGGTCATGGGGGAAAGGTCATGGGTGAAAGGTCATGGGGAAAGTTCATGGGTGAAAGGTCATGGGTGAAAGGTCATGGGCGAAAGGTCATGGGTGAAAGGTCATGGGTGAAAAGTCATGGGTGAAAGGTCATGAGTGAAAGGTCATGGGTGAAAGGTCATGGGTAAAGGTCATGGGTGAAAGGTCATGGGTGAAAAGTCATGGGGGAAGGCATGGTGAAAGGTCATGGTGAAAGGTCATGGGGGAAAGGTCATGGGGAAAGTTCATTGGTGGAAGGTCATGGGGAAAGTTCATGGGTGAAAGCTCGTAGTTCATCTCTTTCCATAAAGGAAATGACTCTTGAGCCAAGGAAATCGAGCTGCGCTTCCTCCCTGCACAAAACATTTTGCTTCTTTGTGGTTTTACCCTTCAGTAGAGATGTAGGGGGAGGAGATGCCTTGATGCTGATGCAGGACTCTTCTTCCCAGGGATTGGAGCTATCCTGCTCTCTCTCTCTCTCTCTCTCTCTCTCTCTCTCTCTCTCTCTCTCTCTCGGATCATTGCCGAACACCTCGAAGGCTGTTGGCTTTGTATGACCCATACAGATTTAACGCTTTTCTATGAATATAAGAATAATTCAGGTGATATTTAGACGCTGTTCTTGGCGGATTTCTTTTTTTTTTTTACAAATTTAGATTATCTCCCTTTTTTGTAAATAATTTACAAATTTACGAGGTCTCCCTTGATGGAAAAAACACTTACAAATTTGGATCTTCTCGCTGGTGTAAACAATTTAAAAATGACACACAATAAATTTAATAATATAAATACATAATAACGCCGATTATTTTATTTTTTTATGAAGAAAGTAACCCAAAGCGAGTCTAAAATTATAATGGAAGGCTCATACGCAATACTGAAATTATTTAAACTAACATGTTCTTTATATACGGGAGAAACAGGATACTGGATGACTCTGTGGTTCGTACGTCAGTTTGCGTGCGGCCAGCAGTAACAGCCTGGTTGATCAGACCATGATCCATCACGAGGCCTGGTCTCAGACCGGGCCGCGGGGGCGTTGACCCCCGAAACCCTCTCCAGGTATATGCTTAGGAAGGATAAGATGATACGTTGAAAGAGATATTTTTTCCAACTTAATAAAAGTTGGAATAAACAAACACATTTTATTTACAAACGTAACAAAAGTTGGAATAAACAAGCACTTTTTTTTTTTTTACAAACGCAAGAAAAGTTAGAATACACAAACAAAAATTTTTACTCACATAACAAAAGTTGGAATACAAAAACACATATTTTTTTGCAAACGTAACAAATGTTGGAATACACAAACAAATATCAAGAAAAGATTTCAAACTTCTGGGACGCCCATCTTTCCAGGTAACACTGAAAAAGTTGGCAGGAGACAGAGTCTATTAAACTTAGGGCCTCAGGTGTATAAATATTTTAAAGTTTTCTTGACCTTGGTGCACAAACTTGGGGCAGCCTGAAGAGGAAGTCTCTACTGAGTGGTTATCTGAGTCTAAGATTCTGGTTTTAGTTCTGGTTCTTAATCCCTTTTCTCTCTCCCTCTCAAGCAGTCATTAAAATACACGTTAATATGTCCACTGCAACGCTTCTTTGCCTTCAAAACATACCTTCTCATCTTCAAACAAGAAAATACCTCTCCAACCCCTAGTCACGCCCTCAACTTTTTCATTTCAAAAGAGATTCCCCCAAATACGCTTGACGACCGGAGAAATAAGGCAGGAAAGATATTGGAAGTCGTTCTCCAGAATAAACATATTCCTGAATGGCTCAACACCTGCCTCAGTCCAGCAGCAACAACATCAGTTCAGGAAATAATGTTGAGAAACTCCAGTCCTGCTGGTGGTCCGTGTGGGTCGTTCCCAAGTGCAATATGCACAGCAGGAGAGTCATCCACTTTTTTTTTTATTTTCCAGCGTATTTTTTACTTCGCGAAATCTCTAAACTCATGATCCAGGATTGTGAAACAAACGTGTTTTTTTTTAATTAAATAAAGCTCTGTCCTAAATAAGTGTTTATATAGTCTTGGCACAGCATTGTTCATGGCAAAATTTCGTCTAATAAAGCAATAATTAAAGCAAAATGACTACTAAAGCATAATTTATTGCGAAACGTCTAATAAAGCACTATTCAATGCTAAACATCGACTAATGGAGTACTATTCAGTGCGAAACGTTGTCCAATAAAGCACAGTTTCGGACAAAACGTCGTTTAATAAAGCACTGTTTATGGTGAAACGTTGTCTAATGAACAGAATTGGTCTATTTGATGTATTCCGCTTTCTTAGTTGTTCAGATACTCTCCATTCACTAGAAACTTCGGCCCAGGTGCACAGTTGGAAATTTTCTGCTGAAAATCCCTTCAAGGAAGGCCAGTTCTGTTTCCAGACAACGGATGCCTTGACCCTCGAAAACATTTTTACGACTCATTCGCCATGGGGTCAAATCCCCACCCGTTCCGTGTTATTACGACATCGTGAATCTTTCTTCAGGTGGTATCCTTCAGCAAGAGGGTGCCTTGATTCCTGCAGTAAGCTTTTGATTCAAGTTACTGGAGCTGCACCTTCCTCTTTCTCTTATCGCAACTTCCATTTCCAAGCGCTGATTTATCCTAACGGGATAATGCAAAGCTATTTTGTATTTTAAGAGTACGATGGAGTTCGTAATATTCGCGTGCGTGGCTGCTGAAGCTGGTTATTTTCTGTGAGTAATGACCCAATTGTAGCTACAGGAGCTATGCTGGTGGTGTCCCGTCTTCAGTGTTTGTAGGTACCAGAACAGATTTATCCAGGTGGTGTCCCGTCTTCCGTGTTTGTAGGTACCAGAACAGATTTATCCTGGTGGTGTCCCGTCTTCAGTGTTTGTAGGTACCAGAACAGATTTATCCTGGTGGTGTCCTGTCTTCAGAGTTTGTAGGTACAAGAGCTGATTTAACCTGGTGGTGTCCAGTCTTCAGAGTTTGTTATTACAGGAGCAGAGCAATGTTCACAGTGTCCCATCCCCAATGTTTGTAACTACAGGAGCAGTGCCTCTTCCTCACTATTTGCTGCTACCGGAGCAGACCAATGCTAATGACGCTTTTTCTTCAGTATTTGCAACTGCAAGAGCACAGTTATACTGGTGTGTCCCCTCCTCAGTGTTCATAGAAGAGCTGTACTGATGGTTTCCCATCCTCAGTGTTTTATGTATATTATATAATTTAATATTTGCAGTTCTTGTAGTACACATTTCCAGTGTTTTACGATGCCGTGGAGAAATCCTTTCTGGCAGCCTTCGGCCATCGCGTTTTATTTCTTTATCGACTACCTCTTATGTCCCCTGATAATGCTAAAAATTAGTGTTGTCCAATTTTTATATCATTTTATGCAGATGTATGGTTTTCTCAAATCTCCTCTTGTTCTCCTAACAGATAACAAAAACGTGTGTGTTGTGTGTGTGTGTGTTGTGTGTGTGTGTGTGTGTGTGTGTGCGTGTGTGTTCATCGCTTCATAAAGATTACCTATAACTCACCTGGCTCTGCTCTCAGAACACTAAGTTAATAGCCTAAGAAGGATGCATCGGTGAGACCAGCAAAGGCTAATTTATGGCGTCATAAGACAGAAAAAAGTTGCAGGAAATTTACAGCAGGATTCCGTCACAGACTTTTCCCCCATCGTTCACACAAGTTTGGAGCCGCCCCCCGCTGCCAGTCGTAGCCCCGCACCACTTAAACTTTTCTATTTTAAGGTTTAGGTGCGAAGTCAGTGAAACAAACCACTTATTTCTCAGTTGTAAGTGTAAAACTCGCTGTCGAAACGACGATATTCCCTAGTTTAGGCCGGTAACTGAGGGTCAGAAAGGGTTAAAGTCTGTATTGTACCTGCTTAAGGCAAAGTGTTCAGGATGACTTACACTGCTACGTCCCCTGATTTAAGTGTTACCGAGAGTGACGTAAACCACTGTTTACTCTCAGGTTCATCTGCTCGAAGAAATTTTGAGCTAAAACATTTTGCGATGCAATGGAGTGTTGTTTTATGTAGAGCTCTACGAAGAGCGTTATCACTGACATGATATAGCTCTTTACTGAGCGAAATGTCATGATGAAAGCATGCTCAGCACCAGTGTTTTTGCCCTCAGAATGTATCCTGATTTATCGCTTTCCCAGGTCTTTGTTTGTACTGGATGATGGAGGTCGATGATGTTTATTTTTATGAGTTTCCAGAAAGACATTAAATACTGTTTTAAAATAATTATTTCCACCATGGGATTACCATTTTGCACGGTCTGTGTACCAGGCTGGCCTACACCACTCGACGCTGATTTCTCTCCTGGGATGACCTGGGTAATTATGATCCAAGGTTCATGTCTGCCTACCTCTCGTTACACTTTCTAATTTCTCCATCTTTTCCACATTTCCGCTTCCTTCTTGCTTTCCTCCCGCCATCCCTCTTCCTTGTCTCCTGTCCTTTCTGCCTCATTCCTCTTCTTTCTCCTCTTCGCCTCTTACTCTCTATACCGGCCCTGATCTCAATTTCCATGTTGAATACTAGGAGGAATGGTGCATGATGGCAGCATAACGAGGACTCACATACTCAAGACCTGTATACGGCTATTACATCTTCCTCAACTACATATACAATCTGTGGCGCCAACGAAAATCTCGAAATATCGACGAAGCGAATGTTGTAAAGCTTTATCGCAGAAAGTTTGTTGAAAAGACGATATTGTGAACCGAAGACCATGACTCAACCAGCCTGGCCGAAAAATTGGATAGGTTCAATTTGATTTTTTTCCGAACACTAGGAACCTGCCACCATTACAACGTTACGATCTTTCAAGGAAGGTGGCAGATGCCGGTGAAGGGCTATATTGGTCGTACATTGGTACGACCAATACAGCGAAATTGAATATTGATTACACAACGGTACGAATACACGAGAACACCACAACGACAAGGAACTTGCCATCATTACTACATTACGACTACAAAAGAACACTACAGCAGCGAGGAACCTGCCATCATTACTACACGAGAACACCACAACAAGGAACCTCCCAGAATTAGTACACTACAACTACACGATAACACTACAGCGACAGGGACCTTGCCAGTACTAATACACTACGACTATATGTACACTACAACAACGAGGAGCCTGCTAGAATTAATACACTAAGACTACACGAAAACACAAGGAACCTGCAACAAGGAACCTGCCAGTATTAATACACCACGTGATCGAGGCAGTAACCTATTCTCAAGCCACAAGTAGGTTAGGTTAGGTAAGGTTCGTCAAGAAACAGGACAAGTGTTTCCTGATGCTGGTCTTAGATGACCAACCACTGGAGCTTTTGGTATCTGACCGAGGCCTTCCCCTGGCTTACCAGTACACCCCTTTAAAAATTATGGGCCTAGTTATACCTAATTTAAACCACAAGTAATTTTCTCTTTCAGATTTGAACGCTTCTTGAGTTGCGCTTTGCCACAGTGTCTCGCCGTTATTTCATTTGATTTATTATGGGGTAAAGATACGGTTTTATTGGTATGTGTAACCTAACCCAACCTAGTCTAAATTAACTTAGTTTAGCCTATCCTAAAATAAAGGAAATATAATTTGTTGACTTAACGGAAACGTTTGAAGATTGACACTGAAAAGTAAAACTAGTGAGTAAACGAACGTAGTAAACGAAGGACAGTTTGTAGGCTAACACCCACACTTACTCTAAAACAAACATCAATGAAAAAGTTAAACGAAGGTTAGCAAGAAGGGCGATAATGTATACCCAGGGAGGTACTTCTTTGTTGCTATAACCAGAAACATCGTCTAGAGGAGCAAATGAAAGAAACTAACAGATTACTGTATTGCTGCGAAGTGCTAAATCTGTGTGGGTCAATAAACGAAAGGAGTGGTGAAGTCTCGATCCTCCGTCTGTTAATTACATGATAGTCACACTAAGTGTAATCGTTCATATTAGCCAGCCGAAGGACGAGGCTGTGCACAACACCAATACATGTTACTTAATGGTGAATGCCTGACTAGTATTTAGTGCGTGATTATTCAAACACACACACACACACACACAGGGCCAGGAGCTAAGACTCGACCCCTGCAACCACAAATAGGTGAGTACACGCACACACACACACACACACACCAGCTCAAGCGTCTATCGACAAATACGCCAAGTGTCGATAGACAAACACCTTTGATAAATAGCATCTAAATAACACTAATATTTCGCTAATAAAATAACTCAAGCCTCGCTACACACAACTATATACGAACACCATGAACTCACTATAACATTATACAGACAGAGTATGAAATTGAAATTCATAACATTTTATAAATCCATGTAAGCCTCTCATGCGCCATACATTCACAAATAGCTCGACACATCAGTGTGCTGAAGTTTATGCGTATTACCGAGAATTTGCATATTATTTGCATTTTACATATTGCAGAACGATGCATTAAAGAACTGTATATTTATATCTGAAAAAACACAGGGTATATACAGTGAATGGTATATCTGTGTGTATACACTGAGGCAGGTATCTGTGTACAGTAAATAGAACGTGCTGTTTATCCTGCCAAACAAACAGAACTGCCCTTAAAACTGATAATTTCGAAAAATTGTTATCCTGTTCATGTTTACGTTTACTGAATGTTGTTTTTCGAGAGCAATCCTACCGTGAAACATAAATTATTTAAAAACTCTCGTAGAGTGTCAGATGGTGGTGTTTAAAAGGTTCCTGGTCAGGGCTGTGATAAATTTTAACTTGGTTAAACGGGTGAACTCTTGGTAACTAGGCTCACACAGACAATACTCAATACATATCGGGCAGGACTTTTAATGCGATATTTGCACATTCGAGTTCTTTTGGACTTCCTTTCGATTGGGCTAATGCCAACAAGTCTCTATGCCTGTTTAGTTCCCAGGTGAACACAACAATGAAAAGTGGATTGTACCATCTGAATTCCTACACTGTTGAAAACAGAGACATAATTTGAGAACCACTCGTTTTTCAACACTAGCTATCATGCGTTAAAAAAAATTATTCGGCCACTCACAAAGGAACTCTGCTTATTCGATCCACTTTCTGTGGTAATGTCGTGAATTTATTTTTTCATGGAGAAAATGACCGTTACTCTCATTTCTTGCTTTAGCTCTTTCACTTAGTTCCTAAAGTGATTATATGACCTTGATTGTTGTTTCCAAGAATTTATAATGCACCGAGTTACGGGAAGGTATCGTGTTAATTTTACATAAACATACAGTGCAATAGCCAAGTTAGGTTAGGTAAGATTTGTCACGAAACAGGACAATTGTTTCCTGATGCGGGGCTTAGTCATATGACCTGCCGCTGGTGCTTTTGGTCATCTGATTGAGGTCTTCCTCTGGTTTTCTGGTTCACTCCTTTAAAAAATAAATAATTGCATAACAATGGCGTGGTATTACCTTCATTATATTTATAAATGAACCCCATAATTCCACTGAACCATATACAAATAAGTTGGAGAAATATGTTGGTGGGACAGGTTGGATTTGAGAAAGACCTTCCCAGTATGGGCCAGTATGCCTGCTGCAGTGTTCTTCCATTCTTATGTTCTTAAGAGAGGTCAGGGGAGCCAAAATCATCTAGGCTACTACAATAGTTAACAAGTAAATTCAAGAATGGTCTCATCTTTTTCTTGTTACTTAAATTTTGACCACTTGGCGGAAGTGACGTGGTTGTCTTGGTTACCCCTGATGCAGCCGCTAGCAGCACCTAATCGTCATGGTTACCCCTGCAGCCTCCAGCATCATATGGTTATCATGTTTACTTCTGCAACCACCAGCATCCCCTAGTTGTCATGGTTACCCCTGCAGCCGCCAGCATCACATAGTTGTCAAGTTTACCTCTGCAGACACCAGCATCCCCTGGTTGTCATGGTTACCTCCTCAGCTACCAGCATCACCAAATCTTAATCACTGATCAAGTGTCACCACACACTGTTAAGGCAGAGATTTGTGAGAAGCCACTACGTATGTGAAACAATTTTCGTATGTCTCCTTTCTCTAATTCTTCTATGTTATGCCCACAAAGATACTGATTAATAGAACTCAGACTTAAGAGAAAAAATTTTACAAGACGTTTCGATGCATCCTGAAAGGAATTGATTATGCTGTCTATTGTTTCCTCTTACATGCACGGGTTAGCTAAGTATTTTGATGTCAACACAGTTGTTGAATCCCTCCTAAGCACTTGAGATCGTCGATTTCTGCTATTAGGTGAAGTGTCACAACCTCTAGTCAGACTTATTCAAAGTTTGTGAGGGAGAACGAGCACGAACGCCAAGAAATGCTACGTTAATTGCTTCCTTGGCGAAGACAATTGTTTTCAGCTTGCCTGATGTTACTACACAGACGCTCTGATGGGAATGTCTTCCTTAATTACTCACTCTCTCCCCACACATTCTCTCTCTCTCTCTCTCTCTCTCTCTCTCTCTCTCTCTCTCTCTCTCTTCTCTCTCTCTCTCTCTCTCTCTCTCTCTCTCTCTCTCTCTCTCTCTCTCTCTCTCTCTCTCTCTCTACCTCTCTCTCTCTCTCGTTATATTTCAATGTAATAATTACGCCCAACAAAATTTGCATTATATTAATATTTTGAAAACTGGAATATGGTATCAGAAATACATATATTTCAGCCTCGGAGACTATAGCCAGCAGATCTGTCGAAATTGATCACCTGAATGAGTCCAAAATATGCCGCTCGCTATTACTTGTGTTTCACTTTCCCTTTCAAGAATCTTCTTTTTTTAGTCGATCAGCGCGTGTTCATAATGCTAAAATATTGCAACCCGTAGTAGCAATAGAATTTCTGAAGCATAAATTTCCATAAATAGATGAGTTGAGGAGTCGGCTGATATAGAACAATGGACAACATTTCGACACACACACACACACACACACACACACACACACACACACACACACACACCACACACACTTAACCAGTTGTCACTCCCTCTATACTGCTGGTTGAAGTGCACAGTTTTCTTAACTATCCTGCAGTGTCCCAAACCACTTAAGGGAATTAGACCCAAAGTCCAGGTCAAGAGGCGAGGAGTGTTACATAGTCTTCTCTTCTTGGGCGGCGTCTTTGTTCCTATCAGCACGTGTGCCTTCCTCTGGAAGTTCTCGAAGAAGATGGGGTAATTGTGGAATCTCGTCCCCCTAATGGTGTGTTGGCAGCAATTATCCGTACAACTGCATTTAATTGCCGAAAAAAAAGGAAATGCAATTTGCACTTTGTATTATGTCTGTTAATAGGTCCTGGGATCCTGGCACTCGTGTCTAGCATTAAGGCCTCGTAGTTTGGATTTTAAATATTACTAGAGCTAGCAAGAAACAAACAAGTGTACTAAATGCATGTAGAATTTCTAGAGATTCACCTTCTCCTTACGTGGTCTTGAGAGAGAGAGAGAGAGAGAGAGAGAGAGAGAGAGAGAGAGAGAGAGAGAGAGAGAGAGAGAGAGAGAGAGAGAGAGAGTGAGAGAGTGAATATCAGCAATCCTACCAAAGAGGAAAACCTTTAAAATATTTCAGTTACACACTCAAATGACAAGACGGTTCAAGGTCTCAGGGTGGCTGTTGTCTATCAGTTAGCTGCCTAGTGTGATCATGCTTCACATTCATTTTACAGAACGGGAGTACTTTCCTGGGTGTCTGCTGTCTACTAACCTTCTACTGAATTTGGTGCGATTATGTTTCACATATATGAGAGGACGTTAGCAACTTCCTAGATGTATGCTGTCTTCCAACCTGCTACTTGCCCGAAATTCTCTGCATAACTACGGGTTTTCTGCTTGCACACCCAAATGTCACCCCCGTCTCTGTATAAACATTGTATCATGCTGAAATAAATATTTGTCGTTGTCTTTGTCAAAGCCAGGAGCACATGAATACAAAATTACGGGGATGAAGTTCTCACTAGCAACTGCGGTGCCCGAGAGTAAGAGGTCAGCCACGGCAGACACAACTAAGGTAATCAGAAGCGCGCACACACACACCAGTGAAAAGGTGGGGCCAGGAGCTATCACGACCCCTGCAATCATAATTAGGTGAGTACACACATATCTGCAAAGTAAATAAAATTTAGACATATCTGGAATAGTAAAAAAAAAAAAATTCCGACCTGTCACTGTATCACCTTGAAAACGTGGGAGCGACAACACTGAGCAAACCGCTTGCTCTGAGCTTCAATAAATCAATAGACAGGATGACTGCCAGAAAACATAATTCCAATATTCAAGAGAAACAAGACACCGGAGACGTCAGAAATAGACCAGCATTACTCATAAGGTGAGGAGGGGAAAATGATAAAGAGTATTGGAGCTCCTTGAGAGCACCGAGGGCAAACATCGATCTTTTGCTCAAGATCGTCATCGATGGAGTGTTCGTGACACTGAAGTGTATAAGATTGGTTTGGGTTGTGATTATGCTTCCTCAAGGTGGTACGTTCTTGGTGGTTCGAACGCTTTCTGTTCCACAACAATTGAGTTACACACACGCACACACACACACACACACACACACACACACACACACACACACACACACACACACACACACACACACACACACACACACACACACACACACACACACAATATGAAAACAGCCTAAACCTCTCTGATCAATCAGTTCCGAAATAGACAGGAGGGAATACACTAAGCAATTATGTGATTGTTCCCCGTCACACACTACAATAGATGGCGCTGTTGGTGGCTCCCAGGAGACAGAGTGAAGGGAAGGGAAAGGGAGGGGATGAGGGGGGGGGAAGAAGGAAGAATGAGTGGAGGGAGGGAGGAAAAGGAAATTGAAAGAGAGAGAGGGAGGAAGCAAGGTAGAGAAGAGGCAAGAGACAGGAAGTAAAGGGATGAGGGATGGAGGAAACAAGTGAGAAATACATGAAGCGTAGTAAATGAAATAAGCATGATAAGAGGAATAGAGGGTGGGACTGAAGGAAAGGAAGAAGGAATGCGGGAAGAGAAGGCAATGTGTACCGATTAAGGTATAGCTATATCAACATGTAAGCTAATTATGGACACAACAGTAACTATGCAAATGGACAAACATAAATCACGTATATATCCATCAGAATAAGGACCATTACACTGCAGTAGATAATAAATATAAGAGATAATACATAGCAGGAAGGTTGAATGAAGCTTCAACACCTCACGTGAATACCATACCAGACCACCGCCTTACGTGAACACCACCTCAAGTGAACACGTTATATATTCACGTACTTCTCAGTGGTCATAGAGAACAGGTAAAAAATATCAAATCCCGTTAACCGTCTGATGACCTCGCAACTGACTTCTGACACACTGTGTACATAGGCGTATTGTGTGGTGGGGCTCTCGCACGAATCTGTGAGTCTGTGTAACTTGTATCAATAATATGCGAGTCTATGTGCATGGATGTTGAGTATTAGGGAAGGAACACTAATCTGTGATGCTATTTACCTGAGAGTAGTGTGCTGTGTAACTGAGACTGTTCTTTCAGCCTCTGTACCTGGGAGAAGTGTACAGTGTTTATCCTCTTCTCTGAGAGCAATGATCCCTAATTAGAGCTAGAGGTGGTACTTTCCCTTTGAACCGATATATATATATATATATATATATATATATATATATATATATATATATATATATATATATATATATATATATATATATATATATATATATATATATATATATATATATATATGCATGCTATTGTAACCGAGAGAGTTTTTCTACCCCCGATGTAGTATCATGGTAACTCCGGATTGTTAATTCTAATTGATATTACCATAGTTCACCCGCTGTTGTTCTGCTCGTAAGTTATCACCTTGACAATCTCTAATTATTCTGCTACTTATGTATTGCCAAGACAACACTCCTGTTATTCTGCCCCTAAGTTATTACCATGGTAACCAGGTGTCCTTTCATCTACAAGATATTCCCATTTCTACCCCGTGCAATTTTACTCTTGAAATATTATCATAGCAGCCTACATCTCACA
>NC_069426.1:30066242-30083742 GCF_026875155.1 Cherax quadricarinatus
GTAAATTCGAGAATTATGTGGATTAAAGAAAGGTTGGATGCGAGAAGTGGGTCATAATAAGCGTGTATGCACCTGGAGAAGAGAGGAATGCAGAGGAGAGAGAGAGATTTTGGGAGATGTTAAGTGAATGTATAGGAGCCTTTGAACCAAGTGAGAGAGTAATTGTGGTAGGGGACCTGAATGCTAAAGTAGGAGAAACTTTTAGAGAGGGTGTGGTAGGTAAGTTTGGGGTGCCAGGTGTAAATGATAATGGGAGCCCTTTGATTGAACTTTGTATAGAAAGGGGTTTAGTTATAGGTAATACATATTTTAAGAAAAAGAGGATAAATAAGTATACACGATATGATGTAGGGCGAAATGACAGTAGTTTGTTGGATTATGTATTGGTAGATAAAAGACTGTTGAGTAGACTTCAGGATGTACATGTTTATAGAGGGGCCACAGATATATCAGATCACTTTCTAGTTGTAGCTACACTGAGAGTAAAAGGTAGATGGGATACAAGGAGAATAGAAGCATCAGGGAAGAGAGAGGTGAAGGTTTATAAACTAAAAGAGGAGGCAGTTAGGGTAAGATATAAACAGCTATTGGAGGATAGATGGGCTAATGAGAGCATAGGCAATGGGGTCGAAGAGGAATGGGGTAGGTTTAAAAATGTAGTGTTAGAGTGTTCAGCAGAAGTTTGTGGTTACAGGAAAGTGGGTGCAGGAGGGAAGAGGAGCGATTGGTGGAATGATGATGTAAAGAGAGTAGTAAGGGAGAAAAAGTTAGCATATGAGAAGTTTTTACAAAGTAGAAGTGATGCAAGGAGGGAAGAGTATATGGAGAAAAAGAGAGAGGTTAAGAGAGTGGTGAAGCAATGTAAAAAGAGAGCAAATGAGAGAGTGGGTGAGCTGTTATCAACAAATTTTGTTGAAAATAAGAAAAAGTTTTGGAGTGAGATTAACAAGTTAAGGAAGCCTAGAGAACAAATGGATATGTCAGTTAAAAATAGGAGAGGAGAGTTATTAAATGGAGAGTTAGAGGTATTGGGAAGATGGAGGGAATATTTTGAGGAATTGTTAAATGTTGATTGAAGATAGGAAGCTGTGATTTCGTGTATAGGGCAAGGAGGAATAACATCTTGTAGGAGTGAGGAAGAGCCAGTTGTGAGTGTGGGGGAAGTTCGTGAGGCAGTAGGTAAAATGAAAGGGGGTAAGGCAGCCGGGATTGATGGGATAAAGATAGAAATGTTTAAAAGCAGGTGGGGATATAGTTTTGGAGTGGTTGGTGCAATTATTTAATAAATGTATGGAAGAGGGTAAGGTACCCAGGGATTGGCAGAGAGCATGCATAGTTCCTTTGTATAAAGGCAAAGGGGATAAAAGAGAGTGCAAAAATTATAGGGGGATAAGTCTGTTGAGTGTACTGGTAAAGTGTATGGTAGAGTTATAATTGAAAGAATTAAGAGTAAGACGGAGAATAGGATAGCAGATGAACAAGGAGGCTTTAGGAAAGGTAGGGGGTGTGTGGACCAGGTGTTTACAGTGAAACATATAAGTGAACAGTATTTAGATAAGGCTAAAGAGGTCTTTGTGGCATTTTATGGATTTGGAAAAGGCGTATGACAGGGTGGATAGGGGGGGCAATGTGGCAGATGTTGCAAGTGTATGGTGTAGGAGGTAGGTTACTGAAAGCAGTGAAGAGTTTTACGAGGATAGTGAAGCTCAAGTTAGAGTATGTAGAAAAGAGGGAAATTTTTTCCCAGTAAAAGTAGGCCTTAGACAAGGAATGTGTGATGTCACCGTGGTTGTTTAATATATTTATAGATGGGGTTGTAAGAGAAGTAAATGCGAGGGTCTTGGCAAGAGGCGTGGAGTTAAAAGATAAAGAATCACACACAGGGTGGGAGTTGTCACAGCTGCTTTTTGCTGATGACACTGTGCTCTTGGGAGATTCTGAAGAGAAGCTGCAGAGATTGGTGGATGAATTTGGTAGGGTGTGCAAAAGAAGAAAATTAAAGGTGAATACAGGAAAGAGTAAGGTTATGAGGATAACAAAAAGATTAGGTGATGAAAGATTGAATATCAGATTGGAGGGAGAGAGTATGGAGGAGGTGAACGTATTCAGATATTTGGGAGTGGATGTGTCAGCGGATGGGTCTATGAAAGATGAGGTGAATCATAGAATTGATGAGGGAAAAAGAGTGAGTGGTGCACTTAGGAGTCTGTGGAGACAGAGAACTTTGTCCTTGGAGGCAAAGAGGGGAATGTATGAGAGTATAGTTTTACCAACGCTCCTTATATGGGTGTGAAGCATGGGTGATGAATGTTGCAGCGAGGAGAAGGCTGGAGGCAGTGGAGATGTCATGTCTGAGGGCAATGTGTGGTGTGAATATAATGCAGAGAATTCGTAGTTTGGAAGTTAGGAGGAGGTGCGGGATTACCAAAACTGTTGTCCAGAGGGCTGAGGAAGGGTTGTTGAGGTGGTTCGGACATGTAGAGAGAATGGAGCGAAACAGAATAACTTCAAGAGTGTATCAGTCTGTAGTGGAAGGAAGGCGGGGTAGGGGTCGGCCTAGGAAGGGTTGGAGGGAGGGGGTAAAGGAGGTTTTGTGTGCGAGGGGCTTGGACTTCCAGCAGGCATGCGTGAGCGTGTTTGATAGGAGTGAATGGAGACAAATGGTTTTTAATACTTGACGTGCTGTTGGAGTGTGAGCAAAGTAACATTTATGAAGGGATTCAGGGAAACCGGCAGGCCGGACTTGAGTCCTGGAGATGGGAAGTACAGTGCCTGCACTCTGAAGGAGGGGTGTTAATGTTGCAGTTTAAAAACTGTAGTGTAAAGCACCCTTCTGGCAAGACAGTGATGGAGTGAATGATGGTTGAAGTTTTTCTTTTTCGGGCCACCCTGCCTTGGTGGGAATCGGCCAGTGTGATAATAAAATAAAAAATATATATATATATATATATATATATATATATATATATATATATGTTACCCAGAGTCTTCGAGAGCTGAGAAATATGAGTTACGAAAGCTGAAAACTCGTAAACTGGTTGGGGTTGTTGATAGCAGGAAGGAGACCCAATAACTACATAGAAGATCATTCATTGCATAACTACCCCATAATTTGGAGAGGGAACTTCAAATGGCGTTTTCATCCTTCCTGGACCATTACCACGCCCTGACTGAGAGAGCAATTAGTGAACAATCAGAAGACAAGTCAGAAGAGGTGAAGAGAAAGCAAAGAAACAGGTCAGGTAAACAGAGATATGGAGAAAGAAAAAAAAAGAATTCAGGTCAGGAGAACGCCAGAAAACAGGTCAAGAGAAGATGTGTTAAAAAAAGATTATAATAGAATCAAAGTCACAGATATAGGTCAAGAATAATCTTTCAATGGTAACATGGGTCTTGTCAGGTCAAAACACCACTGAACAGTAGCAGTGCTGACACACTGTTATATAATCTTTACGATTCTACTGGAGACATCTAATCTAATCTTGGGAAACACTACCAGGTAGCGAACTTTGTTTTATAAATTGGGAATAAAACCTGTCTCTGGTAGGCCGGCTGGGTTATCATCTATTTAACACCCGTATCAGGAGACACGAGTTTTCCTGACGACCGAACTACCAGCCAACACCTTCAGCAACTGAAATCTTCAGTCGGCACCAGGCTCTCACCTTTTATTCAGGACGATCTCGACCGACCTCTCGCTTGGGAACCTTCCCCGGATTTGTCTCCTGTCACCAGAATTCCTTAACATGGCTTGGCGGGTATAGTCATACGTATGTACAGAGGATAGATATATATGGTACATTTAGCAGCTTGTCTCGCGAAAAGAAAACGTTGGATCGATCTTTCACGAGTCATTGCACAGAATGACACACACGGGTTTAAAGACTCGCATTAAAGACATTTCCATTTTCCCATATTCGAATTCTGGTAGTTATTCGGTCTTTCTTTAGAATCTAATGGATAAATATATACCAAATGGTACGGGGTTTGTTTGCAGTTAACGGACGAGGACTAAGCTTTCACCCGGTCTTTACGCTGTATCACCCACGCGAGTATAATGTTATAATGTTTGTCTGTAATTCTGAGACTGGTTGTGTGTACCAAGGAACGGGATTTCATTCTCCAAAGTTCGTTTTTAGTGTATCATTGCATTATATTTTTGAAGAAGAGCTAAACCCGTGAAGATTAGGTCGGGGAGGAGATAATCAGGCTTGGTCCGAAGAAGGGGAGGGATAACTCCAATTCCTTAGATATAGAGCCCTTGGCCGGCATCAAGGTGCTCCCCTTGAACCGGGACTAATTTCATAGATGAACTTAGCAACAGCTATCGGTAGTTCAGACGTCGCATATTTTGAACAACCACAGTCATCAACCTACTTCTTAGCCACTAATTTCATTCCTCATTTGCCTTGTTCACCCTCTCCTTATTCCAGCTAACACTATATAATTACACACACACACACTATATATATATATATATATATATATATATATATATATATATATATTATATATATATGTTACTGAATTAGACTCGGTACGGAGAAGTGCGTACTCCCTGAAGATCAATGCAATTACGTTAAATTCCTAGGCAGTTGCTGCACCTCCCACTGCACTCACCAAATTGGAACATTCTTCTCCCTTAGACAAACTCCAATTTGCTTCGCAAATGTACATCTGTCGGAGCCGAAAAGGTCTCAAGGTTCAGTACGTTCCAGCGATTACTATGTATGAAAGTTTTGCTTTTCAAATCTCTGATGCAGAACTACCAAAACAAAAGCAAAGAAACACTAACGCAATATTCATGACATGCAAAAGTTATCGCTGCTCATCCCACAGGCTTCCTAAGAAAGATTCCAACTCCACGGAAGTTGTGCAGTGAACCAGTAACCAAAAGAATTTTCTGGAGACTATGTGCATGAGTAAGGCACTTGTGCAGCACAAACTTGTCAGTTGCGTCCACCATTTGTATTATGATGCCAGAGACTATTTTAAACTCGCAAAGCAGAGTAGCTACAGTAGCAGCAATATAGTGCCAGCAGAAGAGGCTGTACCAAGAACGCCAGTAATGGAAGGTAATTAGGTTTGACTTCAGGAAGGAGAGAGGATCTCTAACTCTTCAGATCAAGAGCCTTTCACCAGCATTAAGATACATCCTTAGTACCAGCACCAGGTAAGGCATCCGGCTTGCCCTGATAACACATTCGGCCGCTGAAGTTGCACGTCCGGCTATCCTCGCCTACTTGCCCATGGTTTCCAAAACTGTGCCACCCCTCACTCATTCCCCCTTTTCCCTTCCCACACACAACACAGGTTCGCTCGTGTCCCGAGCACCAACTGCAATTTCCATTCCATTTCCAAGTGATCTCACCGTAATCCGCTAAATGACACCCAGTCCCTCTCTGCCGCATGCCATACCACCTCACCCGCCAGCGGTCTCACACTGCCAAGGACTTCACAAATGAAAAGTCTCCGGGTACTGATAGCGTTTTCTAAAAAAAATAATTTCTCTTTCTCCAAGAACTTTAAAAGTTATATGCCCCGTTCACCATGTAGATGTAAGGCCACGTTAGGGACGATTTACCATGGGAATCTACGACTGTTTGCTCTGAAGATATACGGCCGTATAAATAACAAGAGTCCCCAAGGTTATACAACAACTCTGTACATCGTTAGTAAAACATCACTTCAATTATCTTGCACAGTCCTGGTCTCCACATTAGGAAATTAATATGCTTGCGCAAGAAAAATGAATGACGATAGAATTTTTCTTAAATAAACTGGAAGCTTTGAACTTATGGGCCTATAAACGGGGTATAATGCAAGAGGATCTGATTGTACAAATAATAGGTAGGTAATGTATAATTAAAAGAGTAATAAATAAAACATAATGAAGATATGCAAGACAGAAATCGAAATAATACTCATGCTGGAGAAATTCATAACTGGAAAGAGTATTGGAAAGTATTGGCTTGGCAATAGAGTTGTAGAGAAGTGGAGTAAACTTTCATCAAGTGTTACTGATACAAACATTTTGTGACGTTTTGTGGGTGTGTTTGACAAACACATGAGAGGGAATGATTACGTCTGAGTTGATCCTCAACCCGCAAATAATGTTCAGCTGGGCCACTAAGAAACATCAGCTTTGAAAGCTTAAAGCCAAGCTGATATCTCCTATTCTTATGTTTTGCTATATTTTGTTCACATTCGCTTGTACACTCGTATCTCATAACTACACTCAGGTACACTTAAACATTAATAAAATTTTGCAAACTGATCTAATGTGGTCTGTGGATTTTACTGTAATATTTTTTTTCCTCAGCTGCAGTTAACACACCCGTGTTGGCCCGACCACAGATACTTCATTAGTGGTATATCCTGCTGAAAGACATTAAATTATAATTACTGTATATCCAGCTGAAAGTCATTATATAATAATTACTGGGACAGCTAAATGTGGCATAAAATATTCCCTTTGTTAATGTATTCTAATAATTTCTCGAGTAATTTTCAGTAATTACACACACGTGGAAAAATCTAATTAACTGAACATGTGGTGGTATCATCACCATGTAAGTCTATTATGCCATCATTATTTCTGTACAATCCATTCAGTTAGACTCATCAGGGCGACCAGACTGAGTGCTTTACACTAGATAGATAATTACCTAGCATAACAGTACTTTCTTTTATGTACAGCAATTTGAATATAAAATTTCATCTAGTAAAAATTCGTAGAGTAATAATTTATTCAGTCTCAGCTTAAATCGTTTTTGTGTCTGTCTAATAGTGTTTTCTGAATCACCTTAAAATGGAACGTTGTTTGAAAAATACTGTTAAACAGGCGACATACACAGCTGCGCCTGGGGCGACATGTTGTTGCTCCTTCACTACCATGCTGCAGTTTTTCCTGGCACCGGCCTTTGTAAATTGCTGCCTTGAGCAGGGTGCCACCAGGTTGTCCGTACAGTAATCTGGAAATAGTTACTTTTGGAACTTCGCATTGTATTTAAGACTGGATAGAATGAAGAATCAGTGAGGAAAAAAAGAGACGGAAGTAGAGACATGCAGAAGAAAATAACCAGGTTAATACCAAGACTGATGCTTGATACCAGATAACGTGAGTCAGGCTGGAGAGTCTGTGGTCAGCTAGTTACAATGGCCTTGGGAGTGAAGGGGTACAGCTTTGAGATACCTAGACCAACAAATGCAGTGAAATACTTGGACAGTGATATCTAATGATCAGCATATGAAAATGCATGGGGGAAAATCAAGCCTATGTTATTTTTCCACGTAACTCAGAAGTGGGAAAATGCGGGAGAGAGTCGAGGATTGGCAGTAGCATAATGCACACTATTTTCGCCAAGTTCTGTTGCTATATTTTCAATGGTTCAACAGGTTACACAACCCACACTTTGGAGGAGGAATCCTGAGGCATTTCGCTGACATTCCTTTGACATGTCGCTGATCAAATATACACACATCCAGGATTGAATCTTTGAATTTCTGGACGAGAGCCGAGTGTGTTGTCTCCCGTCCCAGATAGATGACCATAAAGAAAAAACACAACACACATGAGTATACCTGCAGTATACCTGGAGAGGGTTTCGGGGGTCAACGCCCCCGCGGCTCGGGCTGAGACCAGGCCTCATGGTGGATCAGGGTCTGATCAACCAGGCTGTTACTGCCGGCCACATGAGTGTGAACTTCATATCACGTTCAACAGAGATTCACGTAAATAGGACATATATGCCCCATCAGTTTGCTTTGCCATTCCGCAACTTTTTCACTCACCGTGCTTTCTGTTTGACATATCTTACCGCAGTTCGAGTGATGATGGTCTGGATAATTACCCAACACTGCAGCAAGGTTACCTTCTTTCACCCCAGCACCAGGAGGTCACACACATACTCACAAGGCTGTATTTATGACTCACAAAATTGCTATAAAACGACTATAAACAAACCATGGAACGGGTGGGGATTGAACCCGTTCCATGGTCATTATTTATGGTTTGTGAGAGACGTGGAATATATTTTTCATGGAGAAGTGCTGACGCTGTTTAGATAATACAGCGATCTAGGAAATGGAAAGCAATTTTAGCCCGAGAAAGGGAAAGGTAGCTGAAAGGTCTTAAATCCAGAGACCTTACTAGCATCAAGGTACCCACGTTCCTTGAAACGAGGAGAGAAATTTTATAGTCGACTTAACTCGTATGTCATTCTGTTCTTCCCTACCTTTCTCGCTGCATAATTAAAATTTTTAATGCTTCCATTTAGGCAATTTTTCTTACACTTTGCTCTCGCTTAAAAAAATATTCTCACGGAAAGTAGATGTACACAAAGACACCATAAAGAAATTAATTTATTCCTACGTGCAAATTTAATGTAATTATCTCAGACTCAGACTTTTCCTCGTGCTTGGTAATTTCCTCATTATTGTAATTAGAATTTGCAAAAACAGCCGAGGTGCTGCCATCGGCCTCCTTTTTACAGTAAAATAATTGGGCTATGAACTTGTTCTCTCTCTAGTTAAGACTTTGACATTTTCTCATTGTTTGTTAGTACTAAATGTAACGTTATTCGAATTAGGACTTGATTTTAAAAGTACCAGTTGAAATCTTTTCAGAGTTAAAATTTCTAGACTTAACCCTGGTTTTTAAAGTACTAAATGTCTCCAATATTTTATCATGATTTTAAGTGTACTGAAGGCAACGTATTGCAAGTTAAGGCAAGAAATAAGAGAAATGTGAATAAAGCAACTATTTTAACTATGTATATACAGAGTGTAATCAGCATACGAATTTTGTGTGTAACAAATATATAAACCATACCACGGGCGGGATTTGAACCCGCGGTCAGAGAGTCTCAAAACTTCAGACTTTTGAGACTCTCTGACCACGGGTTCAAATCCCGCCCGTGGTATGGTTTGTTTGCAATCGTGTCATTACGATTTCGTGAGTCACGTTAACAAGTATAAATCAACCACAGATTAGTGTCATGAGGACACTGCATAGTTTTAAGTTGAAAAACATTTAAAAAATTAATCTTTTTTATTATTTCTCCAGGGGGCTGTGAGGGAATTATTTACAATAATCACCTGTCTGCTTACCAACTGTATCTTTCTGACGAAACCTGTCCAGCAGACTATGTGCTCGAAATGATGCCTGGTTAACTACCGACTTACTCCTATTTAACGACTCACAAGGCTTTTAGTTAACTGAAAGGTGCCTATTTAATGATATTGGCACCTAGTCGACCTGAAAAATATTCAATCCAGAGTACTAGAGGCACCAGCGTGTATGACGCTGGTTAGAATCAGCGTAAGAAGTCCTGTGTAAATTAACAAACAATTCGAAGTGGAAACTTTACCTTTCGGGTCCGTCCTGGACCATTATCAAGTCAAACCTTGATCAGTAGTCCATACAGTGTCGGCTTAGCCACCCCGAGTGGGTGTCCAGCAGGTAGAATCGAAGATATTAAAAGATATTTGAACATATTGTTATTTGCTGGACGTCTTGTGTGTGAAAATATACAGGTAGTGTTATGAGCGCTGACGATCTGTACCAAAAATATCTTGGGGGGGAAAACTTAAGGTGTGATTATAAACAAAGCCTGCCAGTGACTGGTTGATGTGGACAAATACACAAACATACAGAACATTAACAGTGCTCTTGTACTTTTTTCATTTTCTCATGGATTAAAAACAGAAGTGTCCTACAGGGGTACCTGTTTCAGAGTAAATTAACGATTTTCACTGTAAAGTAACGATTTTCACTGTAAATTAACGATTTTCACTGTAAATTAACGATTTTCACTGTAAATTAACGATTTTGTATTGGTCAAATTTCAGTACCAGGATGGAGAAGGGCCTGTAATAGCAAGTATGAAGAACAGGAATATGTACTCAACATGAATGTTATTTCCATCATAATTAGGTTATACACAAGATATAAATTCTCCTATTACCGTAAACAGGACATACTCCTGGAAACACTCAAAATGCGCACACTATATTACTATTAAGACTAGAATATGCCCAAGATATGCTCACTGTATTACTAATATAGCCAAGATATACCCACGTAGTGCCCACCATCTAATTAAAACCCTACCTTGCATTTAAAATTCTATTGTAAGGGCTCTTTTTCTTAACTTTTTTTGTTTCATTAAATGCTGGAGAAAATCTTATGCTACTAGCATCTACATAATTTGTTTTCTTCGTGAGTTGCGTTATATTAAAGAATAAACTTGGGAAATGAATAATTAAAAAATTCATTAACATGATAACATTAACATGTTTAAGAAGATAGAGATTACGAGATAAGAAACTGCGCGATAATGAAACAGCTGATGTTATCTGGGAGAGTAAACACTGTCTCTCAGATGCTTTGGGAAATTCAACACTGGTTATATAAACCTTGGGAAAAGATACCGACAAATTGCTTTAGAAAAACACGTGAGCAAACACTAGGACATATTTATTAGAAAACGTTTTCTAATAAATATGTCCTAGTGTTTGCTCACGTGTTTTTCTAAACCAAATTCAACACTTCATCTTAGGGAAATTTGCGAGTGCGAACGTTACTACTACTTAGAAACGACGAAAGCAGATCTACTGGCCCATAACCCCTCAAGGCAGGTTCCTTGAAGCTGGTGAGAGGCTCTTGATCTAGGGAATTGGATCTGTGCTCCGGTTCCCTGAATTGAGTCTAAATACCTTCCATCCCCCCCACATGCGCTGTATAATCCTAGGGGGTTTAGCGCTCCTCCATGATAATAATAATAATAATAATAATAATAATAATAATAATAATAATAATAATAATAATAATAATAATAATAATAATAATACCGGCCCATAACTGGCGGATTCTTACCATAAATGTCTTTAAATAATATCACTTCTTAGAAGGATCGAGTAAACAATTATGCTTCTTACAGAAAGTGAGAACGTAAAAACTATTATTTCTTAGAGAAAATAAATAAACATTACTGCTTCTTAGAAGAATGAGACAGTAAACACAAGTGCTTCTTAGAGGATCTGAGAGTAAACACTACGCCTCAGAGGACTAGTTATTAACTTGTAGTCCATGGTAGACTGTTATGGTATGCCACACATCCACCATTTCTGCTTCTGATGGGACATAAACATGTAGTAAGTATGAATATAGGGACATAAGAAAGAAGGAGTACTGCAGCAAGCCTACTGGCCTATTCTAGGCACGTCAAGTCACCTACTGGACCAAGCTAGTCAAGTCCAAGTTACATTCACTTGAGAAGGAAGAAGCAGTGCATGAGATCTACTTGCCCAAGCTAGTCATGTCCAACTCACACCCAAATGTGCTATTTTGTGTGCAACACTGTCAAGTGACAATTGACATTCTGCAAGAGTTTGGTAATAGAGGTATGAGTGGAACACTCTCCCGAGCAGCGTTACTGAAGCTAAAACGTTAAGTAGTTTAAAAAATAGGTTAGTCAAATACATGAGTGGGTGTGGGTGGGTGTGAGTTGGACCTGACTGGCTTGGACCGGTGGATCTGGTGCAGTACTTCTTCCTTCTTAAGTAGATGTGACTTAGACCTGACTGGCTTGGGCCAGTCGGCCTGCCTCAGCGCTCCTTAAGTTCATATTCTCGTCACAACTCAGAAATGCCAGCACTGGTCTTTTCTCTGTTTTAGCAGCGAATATCAACATGACTATGGAGTCTAACACATTAATAAAATAATTAAAACTGTTTTCCATCACCTCAAAGCTTTTATTTTTAATCTTAAACACGGAAAAACCTGATTCTAAACCTTAACTTGGTCTCATCAAAAATATATTGCTTTCTTAACTTTGCTTAATTTTTGCTCATAATATATATTGCGATAAACATCACTGTCATAAAAATTCTATATCCGCGTGAAAATTGAAAACAAAATTGGTGATTCGCCAACACAAAAAATAATGAAGATTGAGACACTTATGCAGCATATGGAAATCTTTATTCAGGAAACGTTTCGCCACACAGTGGCTTCATCAGTCCAATACAAAGAGGAAGGCGTAAGGAGAGAAGGAGAATGAGGTAATCAGTCCCTCAACCTGGAGTCGATGTGTTCAGTCCATCAATCTTGTAGAATGTACAGCATAGGGCCGTAGACGTGGCTTATATACTGTAGTGAGGTGACGTGAAGCAGATGGAGGCGGGGTCATAGTGGTACCATCCACTAGTCGAAGTAGGTCTTCGTCCAAAAGTTGAACAAGTGTTGAAGAATTCTTTGTAACAAGATCCCATGATGCTGCAGTGTCTGACAGTTGTGATGAATGGTTTGAAAAACCGAATGGTTTTTCAAACCATTCATCACAAAAAATATGTAAGGCATCTACATACGAGAATGTTGTGCTAATGGGAGATTTCGACTATAGACAGATTGACTGGAGCAATTTGACAGGAAATTTAGAGTCAGGTGACTTTCTTGATACGATCCAGGATTGTTTTTTAAAACAGTTTGTGACAGAGCCAACTAGGGGAAATAACCTCCTTGACTTGGTTCTTGCCAGTAGGGAACACTAATTAATAATCTTGAGGTTAATGATGAGCTTGGGGAAAGTGATCACAAATCACTCAGTTTTAATATATCATGGAATTCCCCTATAATGGCAATCAAGTCTCCGTCCCTGACTTTCGCTTGGCTGATTTCATAGGACTGAAAAAATTACTTAGGTGGGCGAATGGAATGACCTGACTAAGGGTCAGGTAGGTGGTGATGGTTGCCGAATATGATGCCTTTCCAGGGCATAATTCTAGCTGCTCAGTCAAATTATGTTCCAAATAGGGAAATCAGATCAAAAAAAAATGATCCTAAATGGATGAACAATAGATTAAAATATCTGTTTGGGTTTCAAAAGTGAGGCATATATAGGCAAATCAAAAGAGGAGAGGGGCAATTGAGAAATCGATATATTCAGTTAAAGAGAGAAATAAAAAGGGATTAAAAAAAGCAAAAAGAGATTATGAGGTTAAAGTTGCAAGAGAATCGAAGACTAACCCAAAGGATTCTTTCAGGTATACAGAAGTAAGATCAGGGACAAGATAGGCCCCACTCAAAGTTCCTCGGGTCAGCTCACGGGACAGTGATAAGGAAATGTGTAGAATTTTTAACACTACTTCCTCTCAGTTTTTACACAGGGGGGGATACCAGCGTTTATTCCAGTAATGATAAATTATGTAGAACAGGACGATAATAAACTGTGCACTATTAGGGTCACAAGTGACATGGTCCTTAGGCAAATAAAATAAATTAAACCTAACAAACCCCCAGGCCCTGATGAACTGTATGCAAGGGTTCTAAAGGAATGTAAAGAGGAGCTTAGCACACCTTTGGCAAAATCTTTTCAAAAATATCACTACAAACTGGCATGGTGCCAGATAAGGGGAAAAATGGCAAATGTGATACCTATTTTCAAAACAGGTGACAGGTCCTTAGCTTCGAACTAAAGACCAATAAGCCTAACCTCCATAGTGGGAAAATTTATGGAATCAATAATTGCCGAGGCAGTTCGTAGGCCACCTTGAAAAGCATAAATTAATCAACGAATCTCAGCATGGTTTTACAAAGGGGCGTTCCTGCCTTACGAATTTATTAACTTTTTTCACTAAGGTATTTGGGGAGGTAGATCATGGTAATGAATATGATATTGTGTATATGGACTTCAGAAGGCTTTTGACAGGGTCCCACATCAGAGGACTATTGAGGAAAATTAAAGCAACATGGAATAGGAAGAGAAATTTTTTCCTGGATAGAGGCATGGCTGACAAATAGGCAGCAGCGAGTTTGCATAAATGGGGAAAAATTTCAGAGTGGGGAGCGTCACGAGCGGTGTTCCACAGGGGTCAGTGTTGGGCCTCTGCTGTTCACAATCTACATAAACGACATAGATGAGGGCATAAAGAGCGACATCGGCAAGTTTGCCGATGACACCAAAATGGGCCGTCGAATTCATTCTGACGAGGACATTTGAGCACCCCAGGAAGATTTGAATGACTGATGCAGTGGTCGGAGAAGTGGCAGATGCAGTTGAAAAATAGACAAATGCAAAGTTCTAAATGTTGGACAGGACAATAACCATGCCACATATAAAATAAATTTAAAGTAGATCTTAAAATTACGGATTGCGAAAAAGATTTAGGAGTTCTGGTTAGCAGTAATCTGAAACCAAGACAACAGTGCATAAGTGTTCGCAATAAAGCTAAAAGAATCCTTGGCTTCATATCAAGAAGCATAAATAATAGGAGTCCTCAGGTTGTTCTTCAACTTTTTAAAATCCTTGGTTAGGCCTCATTTAGATTATGCCCGCACAGTTTTGGTCACCGGTATTAAGAATGGATATAAATTCTCTGGAAAATGTACAAAGGAGGATGACAAAGTTGATCCCATGTATCAGAAACCTTCCCTATGAGGATAGACTGAAGGCCCCGAAATTGCACTCTCTAGAAAGACGTAGAATTAGGGGGGATATGATTGAGGTGTTTAATGGAAGACAGGAAAAAAATAAAGGGGATGTAAATAGTGTGCTGAAAATATCTAGCCTAGACAGGACTCGCAGCAATGGTTTTAAGTTGGAAAAATTCAGATTCAGGAAGGATATAGGAAAGTACTGGTTTGGTAATAGAGTTGTGGATGAGTGGAACAAACTCCCAAGTACCGTTATAGAGGCCAGAACGTTGTGTAGCTTTAAAAATAGGTTGGATAAATACATGAGTAGATGTGGGTGGGTGTGAGTTAGACCTGATAGCTTGTGCTACCAGGTCGGTTGCCGTGTTCCTCCCTTAAGTCAATGTGACCTGACCTGACTAGATTGAACATTAAAATGGTATAAAATACCGACAGGTTGTTGGGTGGGACACATATGCAACAGTTCGGTGTCTTTGTTGTGAGACGTTTCGCCTGCACAGTGGGCTTCTTCAGTCGGGTGCAGAGGGGTTGATAGAAGCAGAAGATACTTGAAGACAAGTATCTTCTGCTTCTATCAACTTTTCTGTGCTTGGCTGGGGGGGCCTGCTGTGTGGGCGGGGCGTTTCATGGTAGGGATGCCGAACTGTTGCATATGTGTCTTACCTAATGACCTGACTAGGTTGGGTGCATTGGCTTAAGCCGGTAGGAGACTTGGACCTGCCTCGCATGGACCAGTAGGCCTTCTGCAGTGTTCCTTCGTTCTTATGTTCTTATGTTCTTATGACACAAAGTTGAGGATTAAAACACATATGCAACAAGGAGGAAATGTCGAATACAGAAAGTAGGCAGGAACAGTAGAGATGTGAAGACGATGTAATCAGTCCATCACCCTTAAAGTCGTAGAATTTGAGGTTGTCAGTCCCTCGGCCTGGAGAAGTTCAGTTCCATAGTCAGGAACTATCTGAAGATCAAGCGACAGTGCGGAGACTTAAATACTGTCGGAAGGAGAGGTGCAGGGTAGTAGTAGTAGTAGTAGTAGTGGTATAGTAGTGAGAGGCAACTGAGAGGTCATGTCCCTCTCAGATCCAACCCTTCTCACTTGAAAAGCTTGTCCAAGGTGTTTTCTGTACCAAGATGCCACGTGTTGCAGTGTCTGACAAGATGAACATCAAAATGGTATACAATACCGACAGGTTGTTAGGTAAGACACATATGCAACAGTTAGACACCTTTATTCCGAAACGTTTCGCCTACACAGTAGGCTTCTTCAGTCGAATACAGAAAGTAGGCAGGAACAGTAGAGATGTGAAGACGATGTAATCAGTCTAACTGTTGCATATGTGTCTTACCTAACAACCTGTCGGTATTGTATACCATTTTGATGTTCATCTTGTCAGACACTGCAACACGTGGCATCTTGGTACAGAAAACACCTTGGACAAGCTTTTCAAGTGAGAAGGGTTGGATCTGAGAGGGACATGACCTCTCAGTTGCCTCTCACTACTACTACCACTACTACTACTACTACTACTACCCTGCACCTCTCCTTCCGACAGTATTTAAGTCTCCGCACTGTCGCTTGATCTTCAGATAGTTCCTGACTATGGAACTGAATTCTCCAGGCCGAGGGACTGACAACCCCAAATTCTACGACTTTAAGGGTGATGAATGATTACATCGTCTTCACATTTTCTACTGTTCCTGCCTACTTTCTGTATTCGACTGAAGAAGCCTACTGTGTAGGCGAAACGTTTCGGAATAAAAGGAGGAAATGGTATGGTGATCCCACAAGATGTGGAAAAAGACACTTATGTACAGTTCAGGACATTTATTAAAGGAAACGTTTCGCCACGAGTGGCTTCTTCAGTTTTCTCTGTATTAGGACTGAAGAAGCCACTCGTGGCGAAACGTTTCCTTTAATAAATGTCCTGAACTGTACATAAGTGTCTTTTTCCACACATATGCAACAGTTGCGCATCTTTTTTGATGCAACGTTTCATCAGTAAAGATATCCAACTGTTGCACATGTGTCTAAATCTTCAGAGAGAAATAAGAACATAAGAACGAAGGAACACTGCAGCAGGCCTACTGGCCCATGAGAGGTAGGTCCAAGTCTCCTACCGGCTTAAGCAATGCACCCAACCTAGTCAGGTCAGGTCACATTGACTTAAGGGAGGAACACGGCAACCGACCTGGTAGCACAAGCTATCAGGTCTAACTCACACCCACCCACATCCACTCATGTATTTATACAACCTATTTTTAAAGCTACACAACGTTCTGGCCTCTATAACTGTACTCGGGAGTTTGTTCCACTCATCCACTACTCTATTACCAAACCAGTACTTTCCTATATCCTTCCTGAATCTGAAATTTTTCCAACTTAAAACCATTGCTGCGAGTCCTGTCTAGGATAGATATTTTCAGCACACTATTTACATCCCCTTTATTTATTCCTGTCTTCCATTTATACACCTCAATCATATCCCTCCTAATTCTACGTCTTTCTAGAGAGTGCAGATTCAGGGCCCTTAGTCTATCCTCATAAGGAAGGTTTCTGATACATGGGATCAACTTTGTCATCCTCCTTTGTACATTTTCCGGAGCATTTATATCCATTCTGTAATACGGTGACCAAAACTGTGCAGCATAATCTAAATGAGGCCTAACCAAGGATGTATAGAGTTGAAGAACAACCTGAGGTCCAAGAGCGGGACGCAGGGATGATGACCCTGGAACCATTTACACGCAAATGGTTCCTGTAGCCTCGAATTTACAGGTAAATTGAGGGCTGCAGGTGAAAACATCTACAAATATAACTATACCAATGTGATTTTTTTCAGCCATCGAAAGATGTTACCAGCAGTCGTCTTCCCCATATGTTACTGTACGTGTGAAAATGCACGAATGAAGTTTCGGCATTCGCCCAGCGCTTACAAATGTAAGAGGGCCGTCTTGAATAATTTTCTTATTTTCATTTGATTTATGCAGAAATATAGGGTAACCTAGCCAAACCTAACCTAGTCTAGCCTAATCTAGAACTGGCCTGGTGGTTAACGCTCT
>NC_069426.1:30088742-30111242 GCF_026875155.1 Cherax quadricarinatus
ATATTATTCTGCTACATTATATATTTATTTTAGTTGCTTCTGAGTGTGTTTGAATAAGCAAACGAATGTGTTTTAGCACTTTCTTTATCTAAGAGACTGATATTTCTACGACTTTTCAAATATTGGCTATTCCTACGAAGGCTTAGATATCAACAGAAGAAACAGCACTTGCCCTCTCTTTGTCTTTCCAGATAAGCACAGGCATGACTCAAGAAATCGTAATGACACGATTGCAAATAAACCATACCCCCGGCCGGGATTGAACCCGACGGGCTGGAGTTTTGAGACCTATGACCGCGGGTTCAATCCCGGCCGGGGGTATGGTTTAAGCACAGGCATCATGAAACAAAGATGGAAAACGGAACCACAACATCCCCATCCAATAAAGCAGCTGGAGACTCTTCCCTTCCCAAATGAGACAGAGCTCTTTTGTTATCACTACATTCGTCAGGGGGAAAAATAATCTTACGCGGGACTTAGGTGATGGCTGTCTGTTTGCAAGAATCACAGAATAGCAGTACATAAGAACATAACAACATAAGAATGGAGGAACACTGCAGAAGGCCTACTGGCCCATGCGAGGCAGGTCCTTATCAAAACGACTACTACCTAAAGCTTCCCTAGAAATAACTCCCGTACCCAATGACACCAATCAAACCCAGCCCCTCCCACTCATATATTTCTCCAGTCTCTTCTTAAAGCTACCCAAGGTCCTAGCCTCTATCACCCCACTGGGAAGACTGTTCCACGCATCTACAACTCTGTTAGAAAACCAGTATTTACCTATGTCTTTTCTAAATCTAAATTTATCCAACTTAAATCCATTATTCCTGGTTCTTACCTGGTTCGACACCCTCAGTACTTTATTAATATCTCCCTTGTTTATGCCCGTCATCCACTTATACACTTCAATGATATCTCCCCTCATTCTACGCCTCTCCAGAAAGTGGAGATTTAAGGCTTTGAGTCTATCTTCATACGGGAGGTTCCTTACACAGTAAATCATTTTAATCATTCTTCTCTGTATGTTCTCTAATGAGTCTATATCCATCCTGTAGTAAGGGGACCAAAACTGAGCAGCATAATCTAAATGAGGCCTCACTAGTGATGTATAGAGCTGTAAAATAACTTTTGGACTTCTGTTACTTATACTTCTTGAGATAAATCCAAGTAATCTGTTGGCCTTGTTGCGCACACTAAGGCACTGCTGTCTTGGCTTTAGATTTCTGCTTACCATGAATCCCAAGTCTTTTTCACATTCTGTATGATCAAGCTCTACTTCACCTAGATTATAGCTTCGAGGGTTATTTTCATTACCAAGGGCAAGTACCTTACACTTATCCACATTGAACCTCATCTGCCATTTTTCAGACCAAGACATTAATTTGTCCAAATCGTCCTGGAGTTCATTGATATCCTCCTCAGAGTGAATTATACGACCTATCTTTGTATCATCAGCAAATTTACTCATGTCACTCGTAATCCCTTCATCAAGGTCATTAATGTAAATTATGAACAAGAGAGGGCCTAAAACTGATCCTTGTGGAACGCCACTAGTGACTAATCCCCATTCAGATTTCACTCCATTAATGGTAACTCTCTGCTTTCTATTGGTAAGCCATGCCTCAATCCATGCTAGAACTTTACCTCCTATACTATGAGCTGCCACTTTTCTTAAGAGTCTCTTGTGAGGTACTCTATCGAAGGCTTTACTAAAATCCAAATAAACAATATCATATTCCTTATCACTGTCAACTGCCTCAAATGTTCTACTGAAGAACGTCAGTAAGTTTGTCAGGCAGGAACGACCTCTCGTGAATCCATGCTGAGATTCATTTATCAAGTTATGCTCTTCAAGGTGACTTCTGATAATGTCAGCTATAATTGATTCTAATAACTTGCCCACTATAGATGTCAGGCTTATTGGACGGTAATTTGAAGGAGTGGACTTATCCCCTGATTTGAATATAGGAACCACATTAGCCATCTTCCACAACTCTGGCACAACACCGGTAAGGATGGACGCATTTAACACACTCGTTAATGGCTGACTAAGCTCCATCTTGCATTCCTTAAGTACCCTTGAAAACAACTCATCGGGTCCCGGGGACTTATTTTGTTTCAGTTTGTCTATCTGTTTAATAACCATGTAACCTCTCCCTGGTGCATTCTGGAATGTCGCAGACATTTTCTAGTTACTTTACAAACTACGGCTGAACCCGCGGAGCTATAAACCAGGGATGGCTAAACTTCCTTGACCTGAAGACCGTACACAATAATTTTCTGATAGTTTGAGAGCCGCAAGTTATGGATGACTTTTTCATGAAGAGCCATAAACCCATATTCAGATGACCAGTGCACACACTTTTTTTTTTAAATAATCCTAAAAAAAAATATTACACACCTGTTTATAAAACTAAATTGATCGTTATTGTAAGGAAAGCCACGTTCTGAAGGTTGATTATCTCAAATCGCTGTCGAAAAACTAAAAAAAAAAAGTTACGGATGTCTAATATCTCAAGTTAAACCTGGATATCATCTTACTGAGCAAAAGAGCCGCAAGCGGGTCATGAGCTGTGGTTTGACCACGTCTGTTGTAAGTGGCGGAGTTCAAAAGCACAAAAATGTGAGTGTCGTAGTTATTGGCCCTATTGAGAGTCACAACAATGCGACCGCTGTCTTGCCAGTCGAACTCAGTTCAAGCGAGGGAGGGAGGGGGGGGGGTCCTCTACTTGCCGAGCTTCATCATCTTCATCATCTTCATCATCTTCATCATCTTCATCATCTGAAGACTCCATCAGACATCAGCATCTGTTGATGACTAAGACACATGTGCATCACTTTGCTATTGTCAGCCGAATACGGGCGACTATAGAGTGATATAAATTTTACTCAGCTTCTCTTCCTGAACGTTAACATGTGAGAGACTTCGTCTCGTGCAATACTCCTCCCGACTTCAAGTTCAGCATCAGCTGCAGTTAGTCGTCTTAACCTACTACCAGTCTAAAGTAACTAAATTTATGCTTTTATAACAAATTCTTGAAACCTTCTCTTTGTTTTCCTTTAACCACATCATAACCCCAAAACGAAATTGGACGAACCATTCCGAGTTGCTGACACGGCTGCTGGTCCTGAGTGTTGCTGACACATAGCTGATACACGACTGCCGACACAGCTACTAGAACTTACTTCTGCTAATACACAAAGCTGTTGGTTCTCACTGCTACTGACACGACTGTTACTGACTCGCCAAACTTTATTTTTTAGTACTGCTGACACGGCTGTTGGTTCTGACTGATGCTGACACAGTTGCTAGTCCTTAATGCTGCTGACAGAGCTGCTCGAGGGACCTTCCTGCTGCTGACACACAATTATTACTCACTAGTGACCTATGCATCTCCCGCGCAGGCCAGTTATGAGACGGAATGTTACACTGACACATCCTTCTCTATGATTGGTCAAGCTACGCCAAAAATTATTTCCCGATATTTCCGCGAGTTGCGTGTGCGCAAGTGTATACCTGAAGTATAACTAGGGAGGGTTTCGGGGGTCAACGCCCCTGCGGCCCGGTCTGAGACCAGGCCTCGTGGTGGATCAGGGTCTGATCAACCAGGCTGTTACTGCTGGCTGCACGTAAACCGACGTAAAAACCACAGCCCGGCTGATCAGGTACTGACTTTAGGTGCCTATCCAGCACCTTCATGAAGACAACCAGGGGTCTATTGGTAATCGTGTAAATTACTTATAAAAAATTATTCACAAATATTATAAACTTTCAAAGTACCATGACAATAAAAGTGTGTATGTGTGTGTGTTTGCCTATTTGTGATTGCAGGGGTCTAGTCACAGCTCCTGGGCTCGCCTCTTCGCTGGTTGTCACTAGGTCCACTCTCTCCCTGCTCCATGAGCTTCATTGTATCTCTTGTAAAAGCCTCCACTACATCACTATCTAGATGGTTCCCTTCCTGATAAGTTTATTGCTGAAGAAAAACTTCCTAACATCCCTGTGCCTCATCTGAGTCTTCAACTTCCAGTTGTGACCCCTTGTTACCATATTCCATCTCTGAAACATTATGTTCATACCCTCCTTGCCAATTCCTTTCAGTATTTTTTTTTTTTTTTTTTTTTTTTTTGTGTGTGTGTGTGTGGTGTTGTGTGTTGCACGTGTGTGTGTGTGTGTGTGTGTGTGTGTGTGTGTGTGTGTGTGTGTGTGTGTGTGAGGAGAGAGAGAGAGAGAGAGGAGAGAGAGAGATAGAGAGAGAGAGAGAGACATTTGGCAAAGTTACCGCAATATAGTTAACATCACTGGTTCAGTTTAATCTGGTAAGTGGATACTGTAGATCCACCTCGTTAAGTTCTCGGAATAATGGAATACAAACTCACTAGCAACTCCATGCACTTTTCTTTTTGCTCTTATTACTGATTATACTTAGAAGTTTCATGAGAAGGTTTTGCCCCGACTCATCATTTGATACAGCTGCTTCAGTGTACATCATCTATACTGACACTGTTGGTTCATACGTAAACTAACTATACGTTAGCAGCTGCTCTTTCTAAGTATACTGACAGATTTGTCTTACAGAGAAGAAAAGACTAGGTGCAAAACGGGATTTTATTTGGACAACATTTCGCTCTATTAGAGACTTCTCTAGTCTTACAGAGCGAAACGTTGTCTTAATAAAAGTTTGTTGTGCAACGTATATATTTTCTTCGCTTTTGAGATAGTACAACATTCGGTTCCCACACTGTAGTGTACAGTTACACAATACGAGTTTAGGAAAATATAAACCTCTTCTGCGTATTTTACATATATATATATATATATATATAAATATATATATATATATATATATATATATATATATATATATATATATATATATATATATATATATATATGTCGTGCCGAATAGGCAGAATTTGCGATCTTGGCTTAAATAGCAACGCTCTTCTTGCCATATAGGACAAGTGAAAATTTGTGTATGCAATTAATTTCGCCAAATCATTCTGAACCTAACGAAAAAAATATATTTCACTGTGTTTGTTTAGTATTAAATTACTGTAAACAAATCTAAAATATATTTAGTTGGGTTAAGCTAAAATAAATTGTTCTTGTTATAATAAGGTTAGGTAAGTTTTCTAAGATTCTTTTGGTGCAAAATTAAATTTTTTTACATTAACATTAATGAAAAAAATATTTCAAACGTATAAGAGAAAATTTTCGAAAGGACTTAATTTTAAATGAGTTCTTGCTAATTGACCAGTTTTACATATTCGGCACGACATATATATATATATATATATATATATATATAATATATTTATATATATATAAATATATATATATATATATATATATATATATATATATATATATATATATATATATATATATATATATATATATATATATGTCGTGCCGAATAGGCAGAACTTGCGATCTTGGCTTAAATAGTAACGCTCATCTTGCCATATAGGACAAGCGAAAATTTGTGTATGCAATAATTTCGCCATAATCATTCTGAACCTAACGAAGAAAAATATATTTCACTGTGTTTGTTTAGAATTAAATTACTGTAAACAAATCTAAAATATATTTAGCTGATTTAGGCTAAAATAAATTGTGCTTGTTATAATAAGGTTAGGTAAGTTTTCTAAGTTCCTTTTGGTGCAAAATTAAATTTTTTTACATTAACATTAATGAAAAAACTATATCTTTAAACGTATAAGAGAAAATTTTAGAAAGGACTTAACTTTAAATGAGTTCTTGCTAATTGACCAATTTTACATATTCGGCACGACATATATACATATATATATACAGTGGTCCCCCGCTTTTCGTAGTTCCCGGCAATCGTAAAATTCGCCAATCATAGAGGTATTTTCGTATAAACATGGACTCGCTTTTCATAGGTTGACTCGCGAGTCGTAGTTCGTCCGGGACGCGTACCCACGGGGTGTGCCAGGGCGGCAGCCAGTCTGGCATTGTTTACCAGTGAGCGAAGGTCCCCTCACGTGCTCCAGCGAAATATTTCATAATATTCCATTTATTTTAGTGCTTGCAAGTACTAAATAAGCTACCATGGCTCCAAAGAAAGCTCCTAGAGCCAAGCCTGTGGGTAAAGAAGGTGAGAATACGATTGAATTTAGAAAACCATCATTGAACAATATGAAAGTGGTACAAGTGTGGCCGAACTGTCCAGGATGTACAAGAAACCCTACACAGCCTAATGTTCCATAGTGGCCAAGAAAAATGAAATAAAGATGCTGTTGTTGCAAAGGGAGTAACTATGCTGACAAAAATGAGATCACCAGTACTGGAAGAGGTTGAGAAGTTATTATTGTGTGGATAAATGAGGAAACAATTAGCAGGAGATACTCTTATGACTTCGTTTATTTGTGAAAGGCTAGGCAGTTGCATGAAGATTTGGTTAAGAAATTTGCCTGCAAATAGTGGTGAAGTGAGTGAATTTAAGGCCAGCAAAGCTGGTTTGAGAGATTAAGAACCGTTACTGGCATACACAGTGTGGTAAGGCATGGTGAGGCTGCCAGTTCGGACCACAAGGCGGCTGAAAAATATGTGCATGAATTCCAGGAGTACATAGAGGCTGAAGGACTGAAACCTGAACAAGTGTTCAATTGTGTCGAAACAGGCCTCTTTTGGAAGAAAATGCCAAAGAGGACCTTCATTACACAAGAGGAAAAGGCAATGCCAGGACACAAGCCTACGAAAGACAGGCTGACGCTAATGTTTCTGGCTAATGCTAGTGTGGGGATTTCAAAGTGAAGCCATTACTAGTGTACCATTCTGAAAATCTCAGAGTGTTCAGGAAAAACAATGTTATGAAGAGTAAATTGTGTGTGTTTTGGAAATCTATAGTAGGCATGGGTCACGAGGGAAATTTTCGTCGAGTGGTTCAATGAAGTGTTTGGCCCTAGTGTGAAGGAGTATCTCCTGGAAAAGAAATTGGATCTCAAGTGCTGCTAGTAATGGACAATGCACCTGCTCATCCTCCAAACTTGGATGACCTAATTTTCGAGGAGTTTGGGTTCATCACAGTAAAGTTCTTGCCCCCGATAACCACTCCTCTCCTCCAACCCATGGACCAGCAGGTTATTGCAAACTTTAAAAAACTCTACACAAAAACAATGTTTCACAGGTGCTTGACTGTGACCACAGACACTCACTTGATCCTAAGGGAATTTTGGAGAGAACACTTCAGCATCCTCCACTGCATAACCCTTATAGGTATGGCTTGGGAGGGAGTGACTACCAGGAGTTTGAACTCTGCCTGGAGAAAATTGTGGCCAGATTGTGTCGACAAGAGGGATTTTGAAGAATTTGGGACTGACCCTAGTGAGCCTATGTCTGTTGTAAAATCAATTGTGGCACTGGGGAGTTCCATGAGGTTGGATGTGAGTTTGGAGGATGTGGAAGAATTGGTGGAAGATCACAACGAAGAGCTCACCACTGAGGAGCTGCAAGAGCTTCAGCAGGAAGAGCAACACATCGCAGCTCAATCTTGCTGCAGAGGAGGAGGAAGAGAGATGGAAGAAGGTGCCTTCTTCAGAAATTAAAGAGATTTTTACTATGTGGGGTAAGATGGAAAGCTTCATGGAGAAACATCACCCTAACAAGGTTGTTGCAAGCCAGGTTGGCAACATGTACAGTGACAAAGTCTTGGGCCATTTTAGGGAAGTGTTAAAGAGACGCCAGAAAGAGAGCTCTCTCCACAGTTATTTTGTGAGACAGGACTCCAGTGACTCTCAAGGTGGTCCTAGTGGCATTAAGAAACAGAGAAGAGAAGCAACCCAGAAAAGCAAATGGTACCTGAGGTGTTGATGGAAGGGGATTCCCCTTCCAAACTATAAACAATCCACTCTCTCTCCTCCTCCAGTGTCCCATACACTAAGTAAGTGTTATGCTGTTAATGTTTCATTCATCATTTCCCATTGTATTGTTTATGTACTACATGCATATTTCATGTTAAAATTTTTTTTGTTTTAATACTTCTGGGTGTCAGGAACGGATTAATTGTATTTACATTATTTCTTATGGGAAAAATTGATTCGTAAACCGTAAATTTCGTTTATAGTAACGGCTCCAGGAACGGATTAATTACGAACAACGAGGGACCACTGTATATATATATATATATGCAATAAGATCACAGTAAACAGGTGATTTCAGAATATGCAAAACAACCACTATGATAATGTGAGTAGTCACGAAAGCGCTTGGTGTAAAAATTTTTAATTTTGCACCAAAAGAATCTTAGAAAACCTACCTAACCTTATTATAACAAGAACAATGTATTTTAACCTAACCCAACTAAATATATTTTAAATACGTTTACAGCAATTTAATACTAAACAAACACCACGAAATATATCTTTTTCGTTAGGTTTAGAATGATTTTTACGAAATTATTGCATACACAAATTTTTGCTTGTCCTATATGGCAAGATGAGAGTTGCTATTTAAGCCAAGATCGCAAGTTCTGCCTATTCAGCACGACATATATATAATATATATATATATATATATATATATATATTATATATATATATATATATATATATATATATATATATATATATATAATATATATATATATATATATTACTGATGTGTATGGGTATTAGTTTAGGTGTACCTCCATATGCCTGTGTGTACGTACATAGGCTTATATGTAGGTACAAAGGCCTATAAAGAATTACGGAGGAAATAATCCAGTAAATTCCCAGGGGCGTCTCACTTCCTGATAAAATGCGCGGAGAGTGTAGAAATACAACCATTAATCACAGTCTTGTATACAGCTACTAGAGAGAGCAATAATTAATCAGACGTGCTAATGGAAAAAATTCAAGGTGGAAATTGCATTTTCTATTTCACTTTTGGGTGGTGTAATTGATGTCCCGATGTGAGCAGCGTAAAACTTATGTCCTCTGCTAATTGTTCGGTTTTTTTCTGACACTATAAATTTCTCGGGAAACAACACAAATGTGTAATTATTATCAAGGAAGAAGATACACACACACACACACACACACACACACACACACACACACACACAACACACACACGTGACCGTGTTCCAACATATCTAACTCCCGTCCAGTTACGAATACGATTACAGCTTCAGCACCCTACCAAAGAGGTCTTCATCCAAGTTATTGGAACAACCTTTCTCATGGAATAAGCCTGATTACCTACCATTTCCAGGCGCCGTATGGCCCATGTAGGTTACCCCTTCTCCATGGAAGTAATAGTAATAATAATAGTAACAATTATTCAATATATCGTATTTTAAAGGGTTGATGGTACCCATTCCGTGGCCTGGTAGGCAACGCTATCACTTCACACATTCAGCGTCCGTTGTTCCATACCGACATGGATGGAAACATTGGGCGTCTTTCCTTACACTGTTTTCCCTGTTCACCTAGCAAGCAAGTAGGTACTTGGGTATTAGTCGACTGTTGTGGGTCGCTTCCTGGGAGACAAGATTTAATTTCACGAAGCCTGACCATGAACCCGGCCGCGGGGGCGCTGACCCCCGGAACATTCTCCAGGCATCCCCATATATAAATGCTTCGGGTTTAATACATGGAGTAACATCATTGTCCTTTCTAAAGATACGCAGTTCTGGCTGGCAGATTTAACACCACAGTATATTTGTAAACTATCCTGTGTGAGGGAATATGACAGGGAAGAAATATACTTAACTTTTGTTCCCACTATTTACCTATCATGTAGAATAGGTAGCAGCACATTCCTGGTGTATCAAATTGCGCTACAGAAAAGTGTCAAGGGTGCAAAGGAGGACTCAGCCTCGCTACTCCTCTGACTCCACTGACCTGCCTGGAGTATTAACTTGACGTTTCCTTCCTGTTTTCTAACTTCTGGCTGCGTTGTATCCGTGCTTTCCTCTTCATCGTCTCTGATTCAACGACATCAAAGTGAACGAGTGCGATCAAACACTTACTCAAAGGGAATATGCAAGCAGACACATCCACTCTAACGTAGAAGTCAAGAATATTCAACACAAGGAAAACAATCACGCACATAAAATACGAAACACGCAAAGACAAACAAAACAAGCATGTACTGATGCACGCACGCAAATGTAAACACACACACACACACACACATGCACCACACACACACACACACACACCAAAAATACAAAAAAGATATAAAACAAACAAGCACCCACGAACACACATACCCAAATATACAATAAATTTTGTGTTGTCTCGTGGCCACAGAATCGTAATTTTACGTTTGGGAATTTAATTGCGTGTAAAATTAAATTATTTTTTGATTGCCTCCTTAATTAATATATGATTGCTTTTGGTAAGTAAAAATTATAATTGAGTAATCAGAGATTAGGTCAGAATAAATAATTACTGTGGGTAAGTAAAAAGCGTTACCGACTTATTAGAGATTAGGCAAAAATAAGATCAGTGGGATAGTTCATATTTTTGGGACAAAAATAATGTCTAGCCAGATCATTTGTACTCACCCAACTGTGCTGGCTAGAAAAGTGTCAGGTTACTATCCCTATCTATGGTGATACAGTGGTAGAGACAGTATGTAAATAAGGCACACAATGCTAGTTATGGTATTTTATTGGGAGGGTGTTTACCACAGATTTCATTAGTTAAGTCACTGGAGAGCGAAACGTCTTCACAATAAAATACCATTAAATGTTGTTGTCAATGTTTGTATTAGTTACATCCATACACAAATAACACTATACATCCAGAGAAATCTTTGAGAACCCTGCATCATCACGAAAAATATGGGGAGATATCACTGAAACTAGCCTTATTATGTACGCTAAGGGCAAACAAGCCGTCTCACTACCCGTTGTCTTACTTCATAGCTCAGCCACATTGTCTTGTCATACCTACTCGTAAAACTAAGTTTGAAATCTGCTTCCGCCTTATTCTCCTTCAGGTCTTTCCTAAGTTTTCTCAGACTGAAGAACCTCATCTATTGTAGATGAATGGTTCAGGGAACCGACACGTTGTTAAATTAGACACATGTGCAACTCTTGGGTATCTTTATTGAGGAAACGTTTCGCCACACAGTGGCTTCATCAGTCCATACGAAGGATAAACTTGAAGAACAGGAGGAGAATGAGGTAATCAGTCCCTCAACCTAGAGTAGATGTGGTCAGTCCATCAATCCATATTCAAGATTGATGGACTGACCACATCGACTCTAGGTTGAGGGTCTGATTACCTCATTCTCCTCCTGTTCTTCAAGTTTATCCTTTGTATGGACTGATGAAGCCACTGTGTGGCGAAACGTTTCCTCAATAAAGATACCCAAGAGTTGCACATGTGTCTAATTTAACAACCTCATCTATCCCAGTGACTTAGTAGCAGTTTGGACATCCATCTGTGCCGCCATGCTTGTGTTGTTGTGTGTTTTCTTGTCTATTATATCTACAACACAAAGTCTACCACATTCAACACAGAACAAACAGCAGTATCTGGAAAGATGACACAGCATAAGCTGCGGCATCTGGAGAGGTGACACAGTATAAGCAGCAATGTATGGAGAGGTGACACAGCACAAGCTGCGGCATCTGAAGAGGTGACACAGCATAAGCTGCAGCATCTGGGGAGGTGACACAGCATAAGCAGCAATGTATGGAGAGGTGACACAGCACAAGCCGCGGCATCTGAAGAGGTGACACAGCATAGGCTGCAGCATCTGGAGAAGTGACACAGCATAAGTTGAAGCATCTGGAGAGGCGACACAGCACAAGCTGCGGCATCTGAAGAGGTGACACAGCATAGGCTGCAGCATCTGGAGAAGTGACACAGCATAAGCTGAAGCATCTAGAGAGGTGACTAACATAAGCTGGACCTGGAACTTGACACAGCATAAGCTCAGCAATTTGAAGGACATCATCTGGGCTCTTGAATGGGAACAGCATAATACACATCTTGCATGTGAGGCTCGCTACATTCTGAGCTTGACTAACATAGCTTGTACCTGTGAACTTACTAGCTACTATTTTACAGGACTCATCCTTGTTCTCTCTGTAACTGGTGAACAGCAAATCCATTTTTGCTGTGAGGCTTCGTATACTGCTGTTGTTACTGATGCTGTTTGTGTGTGTTATGTATGTACGTGTTGTTGATGATGCTGTTATTAGATGTTACTTGCTGCTTGTTCTAATTGCTGTCTATGTTACATGCTGCTCTGTTACTGCGTTGTTACTGCTGCATTGTTGTGTTCTTTATTGATGATGTTACCGCTGTTTGTTGATGTGCTGGTCAATTGGTGATGTTACTTCTGCTGTTTATTCTGTGATGTTACTGATGCTGCTTCTGCTGTCTGTATTGCATTAACTACGCTGCATCTGTTTCTGTTTTTTTCGTATACTATGCTGCTCATAGCCGTGTCCATGCTGCTGATATTATGCTGCGTTAATTACGAGTGTTCATTTGCTCTTCGCTGTCTCTTTTGTACACCGTGCTGCTGTCTTGTCTGTTAATATATTGCTCATGTTCTGTTTTACTTTAAACGATTGCTATGCTATGTTTCTCTTGATTGCGTTACTTGCTGTTTCTAAACATCGCTCCTTTTTTAAGATGCTGCTGTTAATGCGATCCTTTGTTGCAGTACTGTGTTTGAACAAATCCAAAATAATGCAAATGCGTCCTTTATTGAGTACTTGAAAAGTCAACTGTTGTGGCGTACTACTGTTGTTATTGCTGTTGTCACTGTGTTTGTTACTGCTGTTGATCTCACTGCACTGTTGTTTACTGTGTTGTTACTGCTGTTGTTGCTGTTGTTACTGCTGTTGTTACTGCTGTTGTTACTGATGTTGTTACTGTGTTGCAACTGGTGTTGGTACGGCTGTTGTTACTGGTGTTGTTACTGGTGTTGTTACTGGTGTTGTTACTGGTGTTGTTACTGCTGTTATCACTGTGTTGCAACTGGTGTTGTTACTGTTGTTGTTGTTACTACTGTTGTTACTACTGTTGTTACTGCTGTTGTTACTGGTGTTGTTACTGGTGTTGTTACTGGTGTTGTTACTGGTGTTGTTACTGGTATTGTTACTGCTCTTGTTACTGGTGTTATTGCAACTTCTGTAAATGCTGCTTCATTGACATCTGTTATTACCAATTCAACATATGCAACACCTACACATATTACGTAGCGTAAAAACGACCAAGACTAGGCTTTACTTCTTCCCCCATAAGACATTTAATATAAGAGAAGGTTAACTTAATACCAGAACCAATTTAGTCCACTTTGTGCCGCATGTTCTCTTATAAATTACGCTCAGAATGACCTTATTAGTTAGGTACGGCAGGTGTATTATATGATCCTAATATTCTGTGCTACACACGTGTTCCTGATGAATTCCCTTCATCTAATGCAAGCTTGTTCAGTATGTTAATACTCGGGGCCATTTGTTATGCTTGGAACATCCGCAAGGATGCTCCACTCCAAAGCGGGGATCGCTAACCCCAAGAGCTTCACTCTGAAGTAGGGGTCACTAACCCGGGGAATTTCACTTTAAAACAGGGGGTCACTAACGTAGGGAGCATCATGGTAAAGCAGGGGGTCGCTTACCCTGGAAACTTCACTGTAAAGTAGGGGTCACTAACGCAGGAAGGTACACTCTACCCGAGGACATCACCGTAAAGAAGGGGTCGCTAACCCGGGATGCTTCACTGTAAAGCAGGGGTCACTAACCCAGAGAGCTTCACTCTGAAACAGGGATTACCCTCCTGCAGTCTTAGAAACTTCCAAAAAGTAAAGCTGAGCTCAGACTGCAAATGTTGCTTTCCACACATTCTTTCAGTCGCTTAGAAATGCGAGTTTACTTCATTTGGACAAGTGGCAATAAGGAACTACTGAAGGAAAATCTTGTCTGATTTACGAGATCGTATTTTATTGAATTTAACGAAGCAGTAAACCCGTGTGGACTATTTAGTGTAAGGAGATTTGATCCTCTATCTGCTAACTACGATCTGATCTCTAACCACTCACGTTGTCGGCGAGAGGCTGTGGTTTTGGCGTCTGGAATGAGGACTACAGCAAAGTGCTGTGTTTAATGCACTAATAAGAGTATCGATGATGCCTGTGTGAGCTTCCAAAATTATCTTCCATTATTTTGAGTGGCACCAGAGTAATATTAAATTTTTCATTCTCACGTAAAGAGCAATTAACGAAATTTAACTTGTACGTAAATGGAGCTGGAACGCGTATATGAATGCTAAAAGTCGGCTTATAGAGGCTGTTTACATGTATATTCCTGATTATCGTATGCATGAGCACGCTGACCCTGAGAATATACGGTCCAATACTCGTGGGTACACACAAGGCATGGCACAGTCTGAAAGCTTTTCTGCGTTTTTGTTCAGTGTTGCGTGCAGACACACACGGTGCAATCCCTGTTTAATATACGAGTCTACTGTGTCTATGTGAAATTATCTATGTTGTTTGTATGTATTAAGAGAGCTTTATAAAAAAGAGGAGGGAGAGGCCTTAGTTCTGTCTCTTCACTTTCCCGACCCTGAAAGGGAGGTATGGAGGTAGGTACCTTGGATGCCTGTGAAGGGAGTTTTATACATGAGTAGAAGGAGAGTCCTAAGATCTCCCTCTATCGCGGTTTAACCCTTCGCACGGGTGGGCATGTTTCCTTACATCTGCTGTCCCTCTTCACCTAACATCAAGTAGGTACCTTGGTATTAGTCGGCTGTTGTGGGTGGCATCCGTGGGGTGGGGGGGGGCAGTATACCTTCGACAGAGCTGAACTTTGAAAAGATCTGAGGTAGGACAACAGCACTTAGCCTATAAACTTGATGTGTAAAATAAATAAATGTATGATCTACGAGTTTAGCGCTTCCTAATGAAAACAACAAAAAAATAAACGCCACTCCCGCAAATAAAAAATCAAAGCTGTTTATACTCTTATTGTAAAAGAAAAAAACTATATCTCATTCCTCTTTAGCGGGATCTATCTTTCTCTCTTCGTCATAAATATAAGTGCAGCTTCAACACAGTCATTACCCAAGCAATGTAAAAAAAAAACACAAGTATAGGTTATATTACAATGACTGAAATAATTCACATCTGACCTACAGTAACATAAAAAGGCACAACACCGTGATTGGAACGATACACAAATAACCCGCACATAGAAGAGAGGAGCTTACGATGACATTACGGTCCGACTTGGACCATTTACAAAGTCTCACTGTGTGAGTTTGTAAATGGTCCAAGTCGGACCGAAACGTCGTCGTAAGATCCACTCTTCTATGTGTGGGTTATTTGTGATCTACAATCTGGAAAGTGAACTTGAGAAGCGAAATTTCGATAATGGTTGAAAAGGGAGAGTAATATCGTCTTAACATTCTTCTCTTCCCAACTGTGGGCCACTTGTCAGACGTCAAAGATAAGTCAGAAGCGAGAAACATGAAATCATTTTTCTATATTCTATTAACTGAAAACCAGGTTCGTGTGTAGGATGATACGTAACGTTGACAAGTATGTCAGTAAGACACTGGTGTGGGATGGCACGTACCGTCGACAAGTATGTCAGTAAGACACTGGTGTAAGATGACACGTAACGTTGACAAGTATCGCAGAAGACACTAGTATGGGATGGCACGTAACGTTGACAAGTATGTCAGTAAGACACTGGTGTGGGATGGCACGTAACGTTGACAAGTATGTCAGTAAGACACTGGTATGGGATGCCACGTAACGTTGACAAGTATGTCAGTAAGACACTGGTGTGGGATGGCACGTACCGTCGACAAGTATGTCAGTAAGACACTGGTGTGAGATGGCACGTACCGTCGACAAGTATGTCAGTAAGACACTGGTGTAGGATGACACGTAACATTGACAAGTATCGCAGAAGACACTGGTATGGGATGGCACGTAACGTTGGCAAGTATGTCAGTAGGACACTGGTGTGGGATGGCACGTACCGTCGACAAGTATGTCAGTAAGACACTGGTGTAGGATGACATGTAACATTGACAAGTATCGCAGAAGACACTGGTATGGGATGGCACGTAACGTTGACAAGTATGTCAGTAAGACACTGGTGTGGGATGGCACGTAACATTGACAAGTATCGCAGAAGACACTGGTATGGGATGGCACGTAACGTTGACAAGTATGTCAGTAAGACGCTGGTGTGGGATGGCACGTAACATTGACAAGTATCGCAGAAGACACTGGTATGGGATGGCACGTAACGTTGACAAGTATGTCAGTAAGACACTGGTATGGGATGCCACGTAACGTTGACAAGTATGTCAGTAAGACACTGGTGTGGGATGGCACGTACCGTCGACAAGTATGTCAGTAAGACACTGGTGTGGGATGGCACGTACCGTCGACAAGTATGTCAGTAAGACACTGGTGTAGGATGACACGTAACATTGACAAGTATCGCAGAAGACACTGGTATGGGATGGCACGTAACTTTGGCAAGTATGTCAGTAAGACACTGGTGTGGGATGGCACGTACCGTCGACAAGTATGTCAGTAAGACACTGGTGTAAGATGACACGTAACATTGACAAGTATCGCAGAAGACACTGGTATGGGATGGCACGTAACGTTGACAAGTATGTCAGTAAGACACTGGTGTGGGATGGCACGTAACATTGACAAGTATCGCAGAAGACACTGGTATGGGATGGCACGTAATGTTGACAAGTATGTCAGTAAGACACTGGTGTGGGATGGCACGTACCGTCGACAAGTATGACAGAGCACTTGGTGGAGAACAAACCTCTAACTGAGCAAAGCTCTACTTTGATTAAGTTCCGGAGGAAAAGTCTATAATTATTTTTTTGCTCCACACTAAGTACACTGTCTGTCTATCATCAGGTCTATTTAAATGACGATAAATACAAACGCGGCTTCAGATAGATAAACACCTTACTTATGGAAAGAAGATCTTCCAAAACTTAAAATATAAATATCTCAGGAACTCAACATACTAAATCCAGCAGTAGGAAAAAGGATGCGGAAAACTTCGAGATGCAAATTTAATATATCCGCGAGGCTCTCGGGAAAATATCGGCCATGTTTGTATTTCAAATGCCAGACGTTCTCGGTAACATGTTGTATTGGCAAAGATTTATCTGACTTGCCAGGAGATGTGGCGAGACTTTTGAAGGCGAGACTCCAACGTAATGTGAGGACAGGACTAGAGAAAATTGTTATTAATATGTTCACGGGGAAACGCTTATAACTTAATCATACATATTACTTACAGGTTAATAAGATATATGGGCAACACCTGGGTGTCTTTAGCTATGAAGATACATCGCAAAACAGTTTTATTCCAAAACTAAGACTTTTAAATGTCTGCCTAGCATGAGCCAGTAGGCCTGCGGCAGTGCTCCTTCTTTTCTTCTTATGCATATAATCTCTGTTCTGGATTGAAGAAGCCGCTCTTTGGCAAAGCATCTTTGTCAATAATAATACCTAGGTAAAAGTCATACAGCTCTTGGGGAACGTGAGAGTAGGGAGATAATCAAGTTTGAACCGAGGAAGGGAAGGGTAGTTCATATTTCTGATCCATTCTCATGTTGAAGCATCACTGATTAACACTCTGCTCAGACTCAACTATTCCAGGTTTTCTATTTATCTCCAAATTACATTTTCTTAAAGTTAATTTTGGTTAGTCTAGGTGGAATTACGTCACATGAACCTATGTCAACATATATTCATCCATAAATAAGGAATTTAAATCAATCACTACTTGATACGTCTGACAACAAGGTGACCGAGAGAAACTTGAAAATGTGGAATGTTTAAAGTTTATCACTCTTGTAGGGCCCGGGCCACCTCTTGGGTAAGGCCCGGGCCACCTCTTGGGTAAGGTCCGGGCCACCTCTTGGGTAAGGTCCGGGCCACCTCTTGGGTAAGGCCCGGGCCACCTCTTGGGTAAGGTCCGGGCCACCTCTTGGGTAAGGCCCCGGCCACCTGTTGGATAAGGCTCGGGCCGGGGGATTATACCGGCTGCTAGTTTTTTGGAACAAAAGCTCGTCGTTAGCTTCATGACACCCACTTCCTCTGGAAGATAATACTAAGGAGAAAGCCGAGACTATCAAGTAACATTATTTCACATACCGATTTAGTTACTAAAACATTTATTTAGTTATTTATTTTTTGCATCTTGCATCGCGCTAGAGATGTGAATTCTTACCATGAATGTTTGATACATATTTCTATAACATCACCACCAATATTCCTATTTATCACTTAATTTAAATTTATAGACTTAAACATTCTACCATTTACCCAGTGAGTTCAGCTAGTGATGTAGAGTTAATATCCAGTGTTAGGTTGATTTGTGATGTGGTGTTTATACCGTTGAATTTAACCTCACCTTTGAATGAGGAAGAGCGTGTTACCTCATGAATAGTCGGATGGCTCAGTAGGTGACAGACTTGCCTTGGTAGGCAAAACTCATACCTTAGTACGTTAGAGACATATTCTCGTGAGATAATGCACTAACTGCACCTTGTTTCTGTACATTTGAAAGTCTGTTGCTTCAGAAGGTGAGACACTAGGTGAAAGTCCTACTTAAGTAAATGAGAGACGTACCTTCGTAGGTGAATGACTTACCTCAGTAGATGAGAAGCTTAGCTTAGTCTGTGAGAGAAAGCCGTATTCACTGGAGACCTCAGTGGCGGCCATTGCTCCTGACACACTAAACAGCGAGCTGAGATTTTACTGGCAGTAACCCACGTTCTATTAAGCATAACCAAAACAATGGCAGCCGTAAACGAATTGAAAAGTCCTTCTCACCCGGAATATAACACTTGTATCTGAATTTAAAGCAGCTATACTCGGCGAGACAACGACGGAGGTGGGAATTACGACCGTCTCAGCTGACACTGCGGGGTCAACCTTAGAAATAACCCAGGTGACACCCATGTTTCCAGCCTAAGATGAGCAGCAACGAGAGGCTGAGCCTGTTTACTGAGAAGTGTGATTTCTGAGGGAAAAATAATGTCATGGTGATGGAGACGGAATGTTCTTTAGAAAGGAGTGTTGGGTTGATAGAAGGAAAATGATGTGTGAGAGAGCTGTGTTATGAGAGGAAGAAAAGCGTGTTATGAGGAGTAAGGTGTGTCATGAGAGTGAAAAAGAGTGTCAAGAAGTGTCATGAGAGGTAAGGGTGAGGTGAGGGAGAGTTCTCTTTAGAAGTTTCATTCAAAGTAGCGAGACTCCACGGAAGATGAAATTACCACGAGCAAGAATGATTCCAGCAGAAAGCAAAGAATGTAGAGAAAAAATATCCCGAAGTATCGAAAGGATAACTCGTTGGGAAAGAAACCTAATTAAAAATCTTCGTATAGAGAAAAGAGTTAACGAACCCCCTCTAAGGCGGAGATAGTACTGGTTATGAGTCTTGTGTGAACTCGTGTGAGTCTGGAGAAGACTCTTTATATTATCCTCTTGATGACCATGCTGATCATAATGCTAAGTATTCACAGCGTATATGTTCAAGTTTCTTACTCAGCGTATCTACAGTTTATTTTAATCCCTGTTTTAGGGATTAAAATACTTTTTATTTGTGGTGTTCAGTGTGCACAGCACCACCTTTCAATGTTACCCGAAAACGACAAGCAGCCTTAATGGCTTCAGGTTTTGTTATTGAATGGTTAATGTAGCAGCGGCCTTCTTGTCTTGCATAAGACGTGTGAGCAAGACTTAATAATAAATATCAATACCTCTGAAGTGTTCAAATCAAAACATTGATTTTTGCAAAACACATTTCATGAGCTTAGAAAACGTTCTTATCGAAAAAGATTTTTCATGCACTCCGCAATCAGCGATTTACTGAATCACTGATTTTAGCAAGAAACAATTCCTAGTTTTATTTCTTGTATATTCTTCTCACCAGGAGAAATTTATACAACTGAGGTTTTGATATACACAAATATTTATGTGTTTAATAAAATGTTTTTTGTAACCACTGAGGTACAGAGGACTGGGGTTATACAGTACAACACGAGGATATCTTTCTCGGTTTACCTAGCAACCGAAATACATCTACTTGGTTGTGGGCTCCACTTCGGCGCCGCGTACTCGAGAATAAGTCTAACATATATTCTTTGTGTACGTCAACACAGATGACCATGAAGTATTAAAAAAAAAAAACACGTACAGAGATACAGTCAACTACACGAAAACTCTCATATATTCGCTCCCATCTTATCAACTGAAACAGTAACCGCTTTTCCCTACAAACGTTGGAAATTTTATCATATGATGGCTGTATATGCAACCCATAAAACTCTTATAGAGATACCAGGCCAAGTCCTCATGCAGTCACAGGTGCAAGATCATGTTATCTCAACCAGAGCTTCCTGAATATTTCAGCGAAGACTCCAAATTAAGTTATCTCAGCAAAAATTCTAAGGCCAAGTTATCTATATGTTCAAGTTATCTGTCAAAGCTACAAAAGCAAGTTATCACAGCCAGTGCTAAAGGACAAAGTTATCACAGCCAGTGCTAAAGGACAAAGTTATCACAGCCGGTAAAAGGACAAAATTAACACAGCCAGTGCTAAAGAACGAAATTATCATAGCCAGTGCTAAAGGAAAAAGTTATCACAGGCAGTGCAAAAAGACAAAGTTATCACAGGCAGTGCTAAAGGACAAAGTTATCACAGCCAGTGCTGAAGGATAAAGTTATCACAGCCAAAACTACAAGCTCTAAATATAAGTAAAGTCAGTTCACAACGGCTCCGAGTTATCATAATTTTATGTATAAGTTTAACCCAGGCGAGACAAAAGTTCGGCGAGCCTCTTCAGTGAAGCTTAATAATTCAAATAAAGGAGAAATATCCGCTCTCTTCCCCCAGAAAACTGACACTAATTATAACACATTGTGCATTTTTAATACATAATATACAGATTAAGGAATTTTTAAAGGACCTGAAGAGCGTTTTTCCATTACTAGTGTTCGTTTTTATAGTGATTTGTACACCCTGCTGCAAGTGGTTAAAGTGTTGGAGAAGCTCTCTCTCTCTCTCTCTCTCTCTCTCTCTCTCTCTCTCATCTCTCTTCTCTCCCTCTCTCTCTCTCTCTCTCTCTCTTCTCTCTCTCCTCTTCTTTCATCTCTCTCTCTCTGTCTCTCTCTCTTCTCTCTCTCTCTCTCTCTCTCTCTCTCTTTGTATGCACAGTGAGTTTATTGAAGTTTTTTTTTTATATGAAATGTCTGAATTCGTAGGAGTCACACAACGCCTAAAGAGTGAGAAGTATTCATGATCGCGGGTTCAACCCCCGTCCGTGCTATGATTTGTTTGCAATCATGTCATTACGATTTCGTGAGTCGAGTTATTCGTGTTTGATTCACAGATGAAGAGTCCTTCACTAGCGTGAAGGCATATTCCCTTTTTTTCCTTATGTCCTTGAAGGGTTATTGTCTGTAAGTCACAGAACAAAAGTTAAAACGATTCACAACTAACACAAACTGGATATAAAAATTTGAACTACGTTTCGGTCAGTCATGAGCCATTTTCGAATCGTTGTGTTTGGTTATTCGATGTGAAATCTCTCGACTACAGGACAATCCATTAAAGCTGTATATCATTTTTCACAACTGTTTAATCACTAAAACAGGAATTAAGTAAACTTTCTGTGTACATGCATTGAGAGACATGCACCTCTCAGTGTATACACACTGAGAGGCGTATGTCGATGTGACGACTGGATCTTGCTAGTACCTTTAGAAATAAATATTTAACCACACATTTATGCAGTAGAGTTAATATCTATTTAGAAATATATATATATATATATATATAATATATATATATATATATATATATATATATATATATATATATATATAATATGTCGTGCCGAATATGTAAAACTGGTCAATTAGCAAGAACTCATTTAAAATTAAGTCCTTTCTGAAATTTCCTCTTTTACGTTTAAAGATACATCTTTTTCATTAATGTTAATGTAAAATTTTTTAATTTTGCACCAAAAGAATCTTAGAAAACTTACCTAACCTTATTATAACAAGAACAATTTATTTTACCTTAACCCAACTAAGTATATTTTAGATATGTTTACAGTAATTTAATACTAAACAAACACAGTGAAATATATTTTTTTCGTTAGGTTCAGAATCATTTTGGCGAAATTATTGCATACACAAATTTTCGCTTGTCCTATATGGCAAGTTGAGCGTTGCTATTTAAGCCAAGATCGCAAGTTCTGCCTATTCGGCACGACATATATATATATATATATATATATATATATATATATAAAATATATATATATATATATATATAATATATATATATATATATATATTATTATTATTATTATTATTGTTATTAATATCACACTGGCCGATTCCCACCAAGGCAGGGTGGCCCGAAAAAGAAAAACTTTCACCATCATTCACTCCATCACTGTCTTGCCAGAAGGGTGCTTTACACTACAGTTTTTAAACTGCAA
>NC_069426.1:30113742-30122205 GCF_026875155.1 Cherax quadricarinatus
ATCCACCAATCTCTGCAACTTCTCTTCAGAATCTCCCAAGAGCACAGTGTCATCAGAAAAAGAGCAACTGTGACAACTCCCACTTTATGTGTGATTCTTTATCTTTTAACTCCACGCCTCTTGCCAAGACCCTCGCATTTATTTCTCCTACAACTCCATCTATAAATATATTAAACAACCACGGTGACATCACACATCCTTGTGTAAGGCCTACTTTTTTCTGGAAATAATTTCCCTCTTTTCCCATGTACTCTAACTTGAGCCTCATATCCTCGTAAAATTCTCTTCAATGCTTTCAGTAACCCACCTCCTACACCATTCACCTGCAACATCTGCACATTGCCTCCCCATCCACCCTTTTATACGCCTTTTCCAAATCCATAAATGCCACAAAGACCTCTTTAGCCTTATCTAAAATACTGTTCACTTTTATATAATATATATATAATATATATATATATATATTATATATATATATATAATATATATATATATATATATATATATATATATAATATATATACATATATTGGGAAGATGGGAAAGGGAAAATTTTGAGGAATTGTTAAATTTGAAAGAAGATAGGGAAGCTGTGATTTTGTGTATAGGGCAAGGAGGAATAACAACTTGTAGGAGTGAGGAAGAGCCAGTTGTGAGTGTGGGGAAGTTCGTGAGGCAGTAGGTAAAATGAAAGGGGGTAAGGCAGCCGGATTGATGGGATAAAGATAGAAATGTTAAAAGCAGGTGGGGATATATTTTTTGGGAGTGGTTGGTGCAATTTTTTAAATAAATGTATGGAAAGAGGGTAAGGTACCTAGGGATTGGCAGAGAGCATGTAGTTCCTTTGTATAAAGGCAAAGGGATAAAAGAGAGTGCAAAAATTATAGGGGGATAAGTCTTTTGGGAGTGTACCTGGTAAGTGTATGGTAGAGTTAAAATTGAAAAAATTAAGGTAAGACGGAGAATAGGATAGCAGATGAACAAGGGGGCTTTGGGAAAAGGTAGGGGGTGTGTGGCCCAGGTGTTTACAGTGAAACATATAAGTGACAGTATTTAGATAAGGCTAAAGAGGTCTTTGTGGAAATTATGGATTTGGAAAAGGCGTATGACAGGGTGGATAGGGGGGCAATGTGGCAGATGTTGCAAGTGTAGGGTGTAGGAGGTATTTAACTGAAAGCAGTGAAGATTTTTTTTAACGAGGATAGTGAGGCTCAAGTTAGAGTAGTAGGAAAGAGGGAAATTTTTTCCCAGTAAAAGTAGGCCTTAGACAAGGATGTGTGATGTCACCTTGGTTGTTTAATATATTATAGATGGGGTTGTAAGAGAAGTAAATGCGAGGTCTTGGCAAGAGGCGTGGATTAAAAGATAAAGAATCACACACAAAGGGGGAGTTGTCACAGCGCTCTTTGCTGATGACACTGTGCTCTTGGGAGATTCTGAAGAGAAGTTGCAGAGATTGGTGGATGAATTTGGGAGGGTGTGCAAAAGAAGAAATTAAGGGGAATACAGGAAAGAGTAAGTTATGAGGATAACAAAAAGATTAGGTGATGAAAGAATTGAATATCAGATTGGAGGGAGAGAGTATGGAGGAGGTGAACGTATTCAGATATTTTTGGGGGTGGACGGGGTCAGCGGATGGGTCTATGAAAGATGAGGTGAAAACATAGAATTGATGAGGAAAAAAGTGAGTGGTGCACTTAGGAGTCTGTGGAAACAAAGAACTTTGTCCTTGGAGGCAAAGAGGGGAATGTATGAAGTATAGTTTTACCAACGCTCTTATATGGGTGTGAAGCGTGGGGGATGAATGTTGCAGCGAGGAGAAGGCTGGAGGCAGTTTGGGGAAAGTCATGTCTGAGGGGAATGTGTGGTGTGAATATAATGCAGAGAATTCGTAGTTTGGAAGTTAGGAGGAGGTGCGGGGGTTACCAAAACTGTTGTCCAGAGGGCTGAGGAAGGGTTGTTGGGTGGTTCGGACTTTTAGAGAATGGAAAACGAAACAGAAAGACTTCAAGAGTTATCAGTCTGTAGTGGAAGGAAGGCGGGTAGGGGTCCCCGGGCCCAGGAAGGGTTGGAGGGGGGGTTAAAGGGGTTTTTGTGCCGAGGGCTTGGACTTCCAGCAGGCATGCGTGAGCGTGTTTGATAGGAGTGAATGGAGACAAATGGTTTTTTAATACTTGACGTGCTGTTGGAGTGTGAGCAAAGTAACATTTATGAAGGATTCAGGGAAACCGGCAGGCCGGACTTGAGTCCTGGAGATGGGAAGAAAAGTGCCTGCACTCTGAAAAGGGGTGTTAATTTTGCAGTTTAAAACTGTAGTTTTAAAGCACCCTTCTGGCAAGACAGTGATGGAGTGAATGATGGTGAAAGTTTTTCTTTTTCGGGCCACCCTGCCTTGGTGGGAATCGGCCGGTGTGATAATAAAAAAAAAATATATATATATATATAAAATAAAATATATAATATATATATATATATATATTATATTTATATAAAAATACATAGCTTTTCCATCAGTTTATTAATTTTATCTAATTCATTCAAGAATTCTTCAAATTAATCGTTCAATAGAATTCGCAAGGGCGTCTGTCTTGCACTGAATAGTCCACATAGGTTTAGCCCTTCTCGTCAAGTTTGACAGAGAAAAAGTGCTATGCCTTTTTCTGTTTCCATCTCATTGGCAACTCATCTAAAGAGACTTGGAGGACTAATCTCATGCGAGAGTTGATTACTCTGAGAGACGGTCAGCGAGTGTGTAATTTTCAAGTAAATGAGATAAATGTACACCTTTGCTCACTCTGTGTTCAGGGGAAAGCGACGTGAAAAGTTGGCTACTTTACTGCAAATTGTGAAGACTTGTTTCAGAAGAGCGTTTTCCCGATAAGGTCCATGGCAGTCGGACCGAAACGTCGTGATGCGTTTCTCTCTCCTATGTGCTGGTTATTTCTGTATTGTTTTAGTCACGGTATTGTGTCTTGTTTGTTCTTTAAGGTAAGACTTGTTTTGCGAAATCTTGATCCATCCCTCATCAGGAAGGCAGCGATTAGCGGATGGAAGACGGCCTCAACCCCCCCCCCCCCCCCCCCTTACGCATGTACTGAATGACCCCTTACGGGTTCAGAGCAGTACGTTATTTGGATCCACGTTTTCTGCAGATTACTGTGAACTGATATTCTGAGTATAAACATTCTCATTATTCCACTACTTATCTTGATATAAATGCTGAAGTAGGGATTCTCTGGTTTACACTACAAGAGGCTGCGTCAAACGTTGATTTTAATTTGATAATACATCTCAAGAAACGGGTAGGATTCGAACCCATGGCGATCCAATTCTAAAATTAGTTGGCTAATGCATCAGCCACTGTATCATGCCGGGCTATTATATATCACTAGACTTAATAATACATGACTATTAGACCCTTGTATTCATTTTTAAGCCAAAAAATGAATACAAGGGTAGAAGAAATTGGACATTTTCCAGATAGGCTCTTGATTTCGTAAACACCTTTCCCTCCACACGACTCTTGCTCTGCCCTCAGCACCTCTGTGCTCGTGTAAGCATTCTTGGGAATATAATATTAATAATGACTGACCAGCTGTATGTTTAATTGGTTAGTGACGCAGTAGGGAAAAAAATAATACTCGCTTCTAAACACATGACAAATTACTTAAAAATCACTTTGCAAATTAGATCATAAGAGAAAAAAAGACTAACGAGAAGAATTAAGCCAAAACAGTTCACTAAAAGCGACAATAAAATGGGTAAAAATATTTTCATTTACATGTATTAACAGTTTCAATTTGTATATAACAACAAATTCCCTAAGTAATTACACGCTGAAAAATGAATATATACCGCCAAATGAACAATCATATTTCCTCACTCATCAAAATATTTTATTGTGATATTTACAAAAAAAAAAAAATTTACATAATCCCTATTTGTAGCATATTACAGCGAGTGATGACGGTGGTGATGCTCCCGTGTTATTGTATATCAGGCTCTAAAAGTGAGGTGGTTACACAGACACATCAGGCAGTGTGGTGAAAATGCAGTACGAGACTCCTGGGAACTGTGCTTGGTGGTGGATGGTAGTGGTGGTGTGAAATGTATGCGTGCGTGTATGTGTTTGTGTGTGGGGGCCTCGAGGAATTGATGATGGTTTGCGGCCGTGTTGTGGTGGGTGGTGGTGGATGATTTATCGAATTGTTTTTGCTCTGATTCTACTGATGTTTAACTGGGGCGAGTGAGGATGTTGGGTGGATGGTGTGCTAGTGCAAGCAGGTTTAATATGTATATGTGTGTGTGTGTGTGTTTGTATATATATATATATATATATAATATATATATATATATATATATATATATATATATATATATATATATATATATATATATATATATACATGTATATATGAATGATATTTATTCTTGACCTATTTACAATCTAAAATGCTTAAGTTAATAATTAATCTTTATTAATAACTATGTTATTATCAGCTTATTTAGTGTTTGTATACGTGTATTTGAGGAACACAACTTAAGAATAGCAGCATTTAATCTTGTTTGTTCCACGAACTTGCAGTAAAACTCTACACACCCATGATTATTCAGATTCAAAAAATTTTACTCACCGATTAGTTACCGTGTTATTCAGTGGATAACGCGTCGGTCTGGAGTTTTACGACTCTCTGACCGCGGGTTCAAGCCCCGCCCGTGGTACGGTTTGTTTGAAATCGTGTCACTACGATTTCGTGAGTCAAGTGACAATACCGACAAGTTAATAAAGACACTTGAGCAACATTTGGCTATCTTTATTGCTAAAACGTATTTCCCGGCTCAGCAGGCTTCTTCAGTCAAATATCGGGGTAATTTTTTTTATTACTGGGGACAGTCGAAGATGCGACACCGAGAGTAAGATCCTCTACTAGTTACAACTAGGTGCCAACAGACTGACTTACTGACTATCTCTCTCTCTCTCTCTCTCTCTCTCTCTCTCTCTCTCTCTCTCTCTCTCTCTCTCTCTCTCTCTCTCTCTCTCTCTCTCTCTCATTCCCCAGCTATCCTCACTTCCTTAGCAGACCTATGATTCAAAACACATTCTCTATTTGTTTCTTAAAGAGTTATTTAGCTCTCAAAAGAAGCAATTTAGTGCGGGTAGCTCTGCCAGTCCACCTTGGTCGCCTTCCACTAAAGCTGCCTGCTGAAGGCAACTGCTTGTCCGGAATTAAATAATCTTGTCGGCTTCTAAAGGCTGGAGCTCAGGGATTTATTTTGGAATTCTCTGAAATTGAGTTTTTCTAAAAAATTTGTTTTTGTCGCCTCAGTTTTGTCTCCTCATTTTTTGTTTCATAATTTTTCCCATTTCCTCTGTTTTTCCTTATGCCCTTTTACTTCATTTCTTTATTTGTTAATTTGGCATTTTATTTACACACACACACACACACACACACACACACACACACACACACACACAACACCACACACACACACACACACACATATATATATATATATATATATATATATATATATATATATATATATATATATATATATATGTGTATGTATATATATATATATATATATATATATTACTTGCAGGATCTTTCGCAATAACTTTTTATTCATTAATCGAAAAATAAAAAAGAATGTGGGCATATGTGTGTGTTTTGGTGTGTGGTGTGTGTGTGGTGGTGTGTGGTGTGGTGTTGTTGTGTGTGTGTGTGGTGTCTAAGTCTAATTAGAGTAAAATGAAATATAAGCGAATTTCAAATGGGGGAAAGTAACTAGGTTACAACCACACATACCACCACACACGGGGGGCCAGGAGCTAGGACTCACCCGCAACCACAAATGGTGAATAGGTGATACACACACACCACAACACACACACACACACACACACACCACACACACACACACACACACACACAAACACACACACACACAAATATTAATCCACTATTAAAATATTCACACTTACGTCAGATGAGAAAAAACACGAAGTTTAAAAGAAATAAAGAAAAAAAGAAAAATATTGCGATATAAAAAAATTTCGTCCATAATAAAGAATCCTAATATTTTTTTATTTAAAAACCAACATTGTCAAAAATTTTGTCAAAACAAACAACTACATGACATTTTTTCCAAATTATTCTCGTTAATTTTCAAAAATTTTTTAAAATAATCCAAAACCGAATTTTTTTTTCACGAGTCAAAAAATCCTCCACGGGCAGTGAGGGGTTTCAAATTATTCCTCTGATTATTTCCGCTTGTTTTTTCTCTGTAAAATCTGTCTGTCCCTCTTTTTCTTCTTCTCTCTTATTCTGTATATTCTACAGGGTTCAACTAAAAATATCTCTTTAAAACGGGGGTTCAACTAAGCACTCTGAGCACGGGAGTTTCTCTCCCCCTTTATCTTTTTTCACATCAAGCCCCCAACTATTTTTATATTTTTGTTTAATTATAAAATTTTAATTATAAATTTAGATAGCCCATCTATATAAGCATTTAAAGTATTTATAATAGAAATGATAATAAAATAAAAATAATAATGTGACCCCTTCACTTTAAAATTTTTACGTGCGTGTGTTAAGTGAGCTTTATGCAACCACTGTTGTAACGTTAGTTTTTTTGATTACTGTCACCTTCCTGTCAACATGGGCCAGTCTGGCCATTTTCCCCCGTTTTCTTCATTATCAATAGGTCGCCCAAAAATGCAGCCGCTGGGTATTTTGGGGTTTTTTTACACCTTCTTTAACTCTGGGGACATTTTGCATGAAAATCCCCGGAAATTACAGCTTTTTAGATGCTCGAACCACCCTCTGGGGAAAAACATATTCCACGATTAAAATCAGTAAAGGTCACATTCCCACTTTTGATGTTCGGTCTGAACGACAATTGATAGTTTCCTCTCACTGGAGAAATTACCATCTCCCAGTATCAAGGCACCTTCCTCCGCTTAAGGTAATAGCTGTCTGATTGATAACTACTCCTGCTTAATAGCTGAGGACTAAACTAGGAGTTGATAGTAGGAACATTGAAGTCAGTAGTATTAGTAGATGTTAACGATCTGAAACGGTTACTCCCAACGCTTCCTTCAGATTACACTCTGTTTTCCTATGGAATTACTAGCATTAAAAAATGAAACCCGTATCACCATCGCGGTGTCTGACGGAGTTATAGTAGCATTTTCAATGCTGATGCTACAGGGCACTTAAGCTTTGTAGTGTTTTAGATCTAGGGAGACCAGATTCCACGAATTCTCTTGCTGGTGGCGATATGGGAGTAGCGGTTCTCGTCAGTCTTATCAGCTTCTGCTGAGCGACTCTTCTTTCCAGGGTATGTTCCGATTTTTCTAAATTGGCTTGGGACGAACTCAAAGATTTTATAAGCGCAATGGGCGCTTTCCTTCCCTGGAAGATCCTCTCGGCAAGCTTGCAATACAGATAAAGAGTACACTAACTGGGTTAGCTCTTTAATTCTTTAATATCTCTCTCTCCCCCTCCCCTCTCTCCCTCTCTCTCTCTCTCTCTCTCTCTACCCCCTCCCTATCCACCGGTTCGTGACCTTCCTTGGCCATAACACATAAGATTTTGGCCTTCTTCATTTTCGTCAGTAAAAGCAAAGTAATTATGCGTAATTTGGACGATCCCTAATGAGAGGTGTGCCGGTGGAATTAATATTTTTTCTTAATTATAAGTCTGGAAGATTGAGATGACCGACGCTTGAAAACAACGATGACGAAGACTTGAAAACGACGATCGAAGCTTGATAACTGAAGCTTAAAGCCGAACGACGACGGTGACTCGATTTAAAATTTAGCTGCAGTTATTGCAGTTACCATTACAGCTGTCATTAGAGCTATCACTTCTATCACCATAGCCTTTGTCAGTATATTTGCTGTGTTTATAGCTAGGGATCAGATCAGCTGTTGTCACTACAGCTGCTGTCATTATAACTCGTATCACTGTAATAGTTGTTAGTATATCGGTTATGTTTATAGATACAGTTAGCATAAATGTTGACACTAGAGCTGCTGTCCATATATCTTCTAATACTCTTCATTATTCATAACATTCATTCTGAACCTAACAAAAAAATATATTTATTCATGCTTGTTTATTATTAAATTATTGTAAACGTATCTCAAATATATTTAGTTGGATTAGGCTAAATTAAATTGGGCGTTATAATAAGGTTAGGTAAATTTTGTTAGGTTCTTTTGGTACAAAATTATTAATTTTTACATTAACATAAATGAAAAATTGTATCTTTAAACGTATAAGAGAAAATTTTTGAAAGGACTTAATTTTAAATGAGTTCTTGCTAATTGAGTGGTTTTTACCTATTCGGCACGGCATATATATATATATATAATATATTATATATATAATATATATATATATAATATATAATATATATATATAATAAATGAATGGGTATTTTATTTATTGTCCC
>NC_069426.1:30122705-30139405 GCF_026875155.1 Cherax quadricarinatus
AACCCCTAAAAGACTACCAACGCGGTGGAACTGGCTGACTTTTACACACATCACTTTTTACCACTACACTGAAGTGACGATTCATTCATCACAATTTGCAAAGCAAATTCGTTGTAGTACTTGCAAGGGGAAAATAAATCACAGTTTGCATATAACTGCATAGTAGTTCAGAATTTTATGGACACACTTCACTGGTGAACTCCCCTGTGGTGTTGGGTCCACAGCTCGTTCGTACAGGATCCTTTAAGAGTGGTGTGTTAATGCTGCTGGAGAGCTCTTAATCAGAGTACTTGGAGCTATCCTTCCCTTCCTTGGATCAAATTTAATTCACAAAAGGCGTAGTATGGCTCATTAGGGTTTACCACTTCCCCATGAATATATTATTTATATGTGGATTACTAGCACATTAATCAATATATTAAATAATTTTTCCTATGTAAACATTTTATCTATGATACTTGTTTCCATATTTGTAAGTTTATGCAGTTAATTTAAAATAATATACAGTAGACGACAATATTAATATAACAAATTTCATAAATCGTCCCATTATTTTGTAGGTATAAATCTAAATATACTCCTCTTAACCCTTGTTGGAACCTAATTCCTAGGCCTTCTGTTTATCTGATAATCTTTTTTTGGAGCCTAATTCCTAGACCCCCTCCAAAAATAGTGGGGATATAGAGTGCACAATAAACTCGCCGCTTCAGCGGCAAAAATCTAATCCATATATTTTTGATGAATCCCTCTTTCCCAGCACAGCTTAAGGCTTCAGATGAACAAAAAGCTAAGAGGGTTGCATATGAAGTCAAAATGTTTGTTTTGCATTTGTAAGATAACTTTCCCGGAGCTTTGTGTACTCGAGGAATTAATTTGTTCCGCTGAGCAAAGCGCTTAACAATGGCGTGTTTATTCCCCCGGAAGTCAAGATTTCAGCTGAAACGTTACACCAATAGGGATGAACTGCCTCTTAGTACTAGCATCACTAAGTACACATTAATGAGTAAATTTTGTTTTTATGTCCATTCATTATCAATTACAATGTCAATCAACATTAATATGATTCATTGAAGCTACTTTCCAGTTGGTCCACTCATCTACAACTCTGCTAACAAAAAACCCTCAAGGAAGGTTCCTTGATGTTGGTGAGGGGCTCTTGATTTAGGGAATTGGATCTGTGCTCCAGTTCCCCGAATTAAGCCTGAATGCCTTCCACATCCCCCCCAGGCGCTGTATAATCCTCCGGGTTTAGCGCTTCCCCCTTGATTATAATAATAATAATGCTAACAAAAAATGCTTGCTTCTGTCACTGCTTAATTTATCTTCCTATTTTGATGCTGCCGTTTCAAGATCTCAGTCATACCAGGCAGGTTATCCCTAGTTAACACCATCAACAGTACAAGTACCAATATAATAGTGTATACAATACCGACGAGTAATTAGTCGTATCTTTATTGAAAGAGCTTTCGCCAGTGTCTTTATCAATTCAATGCGGAAGTATCTTTAAGGTGTTAAGACTGGAGACAGTAGAAAATGCATATATTAATCGAATACGTTGTACGACTGAGAAAGCCAGTGGTTGGCGAAACGTCTTCAGATAAAGGTACCCAGGTGTTATCTATGTGTAGTAATGCCTCGTCAGTACCAGTACCCCTAGTCTTATAACCACTACCACCGCCATCATCATCGCTTCAACGTCACTCCATCCTCTCACGAACACCGCCAACACTATCGTCCCAACATCACAACCATCATTACACCAACATCACCAGTCGCCATCGCACCAACATCACAACTATCCTCTTCGCACTAGCATCATCACATCATTGCCCATCATCACCACCACCGCCATGAACGCCCGTGCACGAGAGCTACCACCATTCTTCCATCATCTCCACCATTATCCCAAACACGACACATTATTACATACACACCACCATTAAAACCAACCAATACACACCACCACTACAGCATCACTACACCACCACTACAGTGATTGGTATCAGCATTGCCTCAGCATCGCTAACACCCTGCCTTAAGGCCACTTTATATGTAAATAACCTTCTAATTCTGACGAAAAAAAAATAAGTAATTACGCTTCTACCCCATTTTGCTGTCTGGCCTCATGGGTCTCAATTTAACTAGAAATACAGGATGAAAATGACCGAATTTAATTATGGGTGCATAGAATTATTAATATAAATTTAAGCATTAATAATTGAAGATATTTTTCAGATATCTTAACCTCGCTATATGAGACAAGGGTTGCAGTGCCCGGGAAAAAAAAACTTGCATTATGCACAAAAATTACTACATATTCTAAGATAAATTTTGGCTAAAAATTTTCCGATGTTGAAATAAAATGAGAAATCGTGAGTTGTGGTGGATTTATCAATATATATATATATATATATTATATATATATATATATATATAATATATATATATATATATATATATATATATATATATATATAGAGAGGTACCACCTCTAGAACTGTCCTGTTGACCCTCATCTCAAGAAAAGAATAAACTGCTTCAGGGAAACTCCGAGGTTCTCCCTGAAGCTGTTGAGAATTTCTCATCTGCCACCCCTATATTAATATATATTTTATTTAAAGACAAAAATACATTGACTGCGACTAGTCGGGATCGAACCCGTGTTATATTTAGCCCTAGTGTAAAACCAGTGAAAAAATCCACGACGCTCCAACCACTGAGTATCATATTTACAACATCATGTATGGTTCCCGAGAGAGCTAAAATAACACGGGTTCGATCTCCAGTAGTGCATATTGTTATATTGCTGTTCGTAAATGCATTGATCTGATCTCGTGAAGAATGCTATGCCAACGGGAGCAGTTGAATTAGTTCTGTCTTACCACCCAGTATGTGCTCGCATTTATAAGAAAACATGTCCACGTGCTGATGTTCATAGCCACTGATGGTTCGTGGTTACGCGTCGTGAATTTTTGACTGGCTTGCCACGAGAGGGGCTAAAATAACATGGGTTCGATCGCGTAACAACTGTTGAACTGCATATGTGATTGGCCTCGTTTTAGCCGACGGGAGGATTGAATTTTCCTACCCTACTCTTAGCGGATTTAGCGCTTCATGGTATACATATCAATAGTGAGTCTTGCTCCCGATTCACCAGATGCTCGAGAGGGCTAAAGCTAAACTGATGTTAGATATCCGCTAAGTGTAAACAAGTGTTAGAAGCGGTGGAGGCTCGATTCTCCGCTCGCTCTAATCGTGGAAAACGCTTTTCAATATATCGTGAGAACCGCTTCTCTTGCACTACGCTTTCTGGCATCGAACTTGACTCGAAAAAAAGTTTTATAAGAGCAAGGTGTTAAGAGAGGAGGAAGCCGCGGGAGCGAAGATGTAACGAAAAATTTCTTTTCAGAAAATACTGGTGATAAAAAGTTTGTTAAAGAATGTAGAGAGAGGAAGGAGAAGAGACGGTGAGCAGAGAATAAGAGAGAGACATGAAGAGTGGATAAGGAGGCTGGAGTGGGAGTGGGAGTGGAAGCAGCAACTAGCACTGCCCCGGCGCCACATAAACTATTATCACAGGTGGTGGACGAGGCAGGTAGCGCTATACTCACATTTTTTTTTTTTTGCAGTAATACTTGCAGACGATGAAATAGTGGATAATATCATCTTAGGATACTCTACTATGTAGTTTTTTTTATTTTAATACGATGTGTGAAGTCTGTCTCCGGTAAACCAGCGGATTCTTAACCAGTGAACGGGTCATTGTGGTCTGTCAGGAAACACTCCGTCGTCTATTGACGACAACGACCACCACCACTACGACCACCACCACTACCACGACCACCACGACCACCACCATCGCCACCACCACGACCACCAACCACCACCACTAACTCAAGCAGGTGGAATCGTTGTCAGCAAACAACTGGATGAAAATACACAAAACAGTGCAAATCATTATGATATTTTTTAATTAATACAAATAGGTGCTTGGAAAACTTTAACTCAATACTTTAATACTTACAGCAGCTACTGAAGTTTCTTAACCAAGGGACCAAAGATTTTTTTTTACAAGATTTGACATTACAGCAGGTACTATAATTTCTTAATCACCAAACCGAACTTTTTCATCAACTATTACATACAGGACGTACATGTTTCTTACACTGGATACGACATTCCAGCAGGACTGGGGTTTCTAGCACAACTTTTACCCCCTGGGTGCGACCCACTATCGGTTAACACAGAGGTACCTCTTTTCATTGCTAGTTGGGCTGGGTCAGCTGACTACGTAGCACTAAAAATATGAAGGGAACTTGTTCAAATGTTTCTGTGACAGTAAATTGAACACATGACCTTGCAATAAGTCGATCACTCTCACCAGATAACGAAGTATTGCTCGGGAAAAGCAAAACAGTTTTGAAATAAAAGCTTGCGCTCTTTTGTCTGTCTTTACTTCCAAGATACTCTTCAGGAACGCTGATCTTATGGGATTTTTTTATTTATGTTACTAAAAACTCTTGGATATATCTGCAGTGTGCGACAACTAAATGAAAATCATGCGCCGGGAATACCCACTACGTGCTACCCAGTTTAAACTTAGTACGTGGAAGCAACGCCTGGAATGTGCAACTACCCTAGTCTATAAGAGATATGTAGTGAAAGACACTAAATGGGCGGCTACGCAATTCAACATTCTTTTTAACAAAACTGGATATATCAGCAGTGACCCGCTACCTATTCATATGATAATTACACAGGGGAAAACAAAAGCTGCTTGTTTCCCTTTCATATTCCATCATGCGGAAGGGGCTCACACTTTGTAATGAAATATGTCAGCCTGAGCTGGGGGGCTTCAGAAGGAAAATGAAATATCGTCAAGCATTTCAGAAAGGGGAACGTCATTAGAAGGTTCAGTGTACCCAAGCAGGAGCGCTCGCATATTGTGGTTTCCCCTTTTCCCCCACCACATTTTACCCCAATCTCTTTTTTTTAAAAGTAGTTACAGGGCTTAAATAATCCAAGTGTTATTAAAATCAACGTGAGGCTAACCTTTACACGTGAAAAACTCTCTACGATAATTTTTTTTTCAAATTTAATTTAAGTGTATTGTAATATACCAGAAAAACATACATTGAAGCTTTGACACCGCAAAACCAGGAAAAATGAACGATAGTAAGGAGAGGAAAAAAAAAACCCTCCCAAACAAGCAAGGCATTCCTGGGGGCGGTTGCCGCAGCAAGCAGCAACAAGGCGCCCTACCTTCCGCCCCCGGGCCTATCCGAACCCCAGTGAGGGCCCAAAAGTTGGAAAGAAACGCTGCAACAACGCAAGGGGAACCCTTTAAAAACAAAAAAGAGGTGACGACAACGAAATGGACTAAAATACAAAAGAGGGACGGGCTTTAAAGTACCAGCCCTGCTGTTCCCCCCAACGTAAACCCAACTGAGACTTTTCCCTACAGTGAAATAACTGCCTACAAATCAACGCACCAGTTTTTTTAACGGAAAAAAACATGGCAAAAACCCTGATCAACTAAATCTCCAAGGAAATGAAGGTCTGGGGACTTTTTTCGTCAGCAAACGAGGGAAGTTTGAGCCAAAAACTGGCTGCCCGGGCATTCAAACGCCGCTACTGCAGACGTACAACTAGCGAAGTGAAATTCTCATCTTTACTACTTTCATCGTTGACAGTAGCTCATACGTACACCATCTATCACCGTACCAGTGCTAACGAGAGGGAAACACGGGAGCACGTCAATCAACAGTAAAAACCCAAGGTAAACGGTTTCCCTCATGCAGTTTTGGGGAAAGAAGTGAATATTAAAACGGTTAATGTTTTAGTAGCTGACCTATATCAGTGACCGGGTTACAGTGAGAGAATCATAGCAGAAAAAGCCAAATATATCAAAAAACTAAAGGGAAAGTGGGTGGTGTTACTCCCCTCAGTTTTTTAAAAAGGTTTTGGTCAGAAAAAAAGGGTCAGGGACAAAACACCCAAAACCCCCCGTAAATGGAATTGAGGGGATTTGGAAGGAAAAAACCATGGATTAAACCTTTTGTCTACCAAATGGAAAGGATTTAAAATTAATTGGTGAAGCCAGACTGTGAAGTGGGTGGGTAGGGGAGGGTGAAAAAGGGGGTTTAAAATGAAGGGGGGTTTTGTAAAATTTTTTTTTTTTTTTTTTTTTTTTTTATTTTTTTTAAAAAACACAATAACAACATACATTTGTGCTATATTTAGATTACATAAAAAAAGAACAGACCCATTAAATAAAAAAAAACAAAACCCACATTCCTTTACCCAGCAAACTCAACATAAATTTTGATTCCCCCTCCAAAATGCCCAACCAGCACACACAACTACATGTAACTAAAACCCAGCCCAACCTGAACATACAGGTCGTTTATTATACCCATAAACACAGCCAGTTCTTATAACACAAAAGACAAATAATCCAAAGAAGTCACACTTTTTACATTATATATGAAATTTAAAAACAAAAGACATTTCTATAACCCAATGCTTTTACACATCTTTAGTATTGATATTAAACGTTATACAAAAAGGACAAAATTTTCAATATAATAAAATTACAATTAAAAAGGGAAAAAAATAGCCATTTCCACACCTTACCACAGAGAAACTAAACACTATAAAATAACAAAGATACCACTCTTTACATAACTTTATTACGTGTGTTAACAATGTTTTGAGTTTTCCTTTTTGTATTTTTCCCACAAAGATCTTTACCTTATTAAAACATGATCATCAATGACCTTTGTTTTTTCAACACAGGGTAAAACTAAAACATTCCAACACAAAAAAACTCCCCAGTTACACCAATCTGAAGTCATCCCTCCCAGACAACTCTCATGACAATCCTCCCACTTTTACATTTCCTTCATTATGGTCAAATCGCTTAGAAAGGAAAATGGCCCCTTAGTACTTAAGTAGCCAATTACTGAGCCCCCTTTCCTTATATTTCTATATCCCTCCGGGGAACCATTTGCCCCCCGTTACCAAAAATGAGTTTATTTCGAAATATTGGGGTAAATTCCTGCCCAATTGCCCTTACCCTAATCCCCCCCCCCTTTTTTCCCATTCAAGCCCCAGGAAAAAAAAGAAATCTGTACAATGTAAGAATGGCTTTTTTACAACCCACCCCCCTCTTACCTCTAAAGTTAGGGCACGCAGGAGTCTACATTGCCCCCCCCATTAATTTGAAAACTCTAGCCACCACCCCTTACCTGCCCCAATCTCAAAAAAAATATACTGCATGAAAAGCGGTTTCCGATTCCTCAAAATGTTCACATTTCGCCTCCTTTCCCAAAACCCACACACAAAAGCCGCTTCACGCTAAAACCCCCATTACAAACCTATAAACTAATCCCTTCCCCTGGGATTAATTTAATTTTTGGGAAATCATGCCAAAAACGTCCCCCCAATCATAAAAAATTTATCCCCCACCCTTTTGCATCACTTTGGTTTCCTCCATCTCTACAAACCTTCCCCCTTGACTTTTTTACCTCACCTATTAAACATGACCCTTCATATTCCACATTCCATAAAGTCCTTTCCTCCCCCCCAACGACGTAACCCCTCCCCACCCCCCCAAAAACCCTCACCCCTTTTCCCCCCCCCTCCCTTACTATTTTTGTTTAACATCATTCCCTTGACCCTGGGCCCCTAGCATCAAAACCCCTACTCCCCCTCGGCGAAATTTCTCATAACCACCTCTTTACTTAGCCATGCTCGTAAAAACCCCATATATAACGAAGCACCCTTCTCTGATCCCTTTATCTCCTGTTCCCGAAAAGGATCCCCACTGCCATTTCCCACCCCTTACATAAACCAAAGAATTTATATTATTGCCCTTTGCATTAGAGAAACATCCTTCGCTCTTAGATTCCTAACCCGTTGTACAACTTTCCTCCACAATTCCAAATTCCTCCGTCTAGCTTTGCTCATCTCCATATAGATAATCCCACAAATTTTTAGCTGTTCAGTCACATCCCCCTCCAACTCCACCCCCATTCTACCCCCCCCCCAATCTCCATCTCTAATAATTTCGATTTAGCCTGTTGACACGCATGCCTGACGCCTCTCCAAAAAAAACCTCATTACTCTCTCCACCTTTTGCAAACCTTCGACATCATAGATCATATTGTTGGTCTCTACATAACCAACTACCTCTGTAACCCCCCTTCCCTCCTCCTGTAAAGTTGTTGCTTCCCAACCCTTCCATAAAAAGGGTGTTGCATACATGCAAAAAGAATTTGGACAAGGACCCCCTTTTCCCCAAACCTTTCTCCATTTTTAACACGCACCCAACCACCATTAATTGCACCTGAATCAGCTTTTTGCAACAAGGTCTTCACCCATTTTCTATTCCCTCCCCAAAACCCATAAGCCTTAAAGGAACCCTGTACTCTCTATTCACACCGTCTAAGTTCTCCCCAAACAATGCCCAAAATTCCACCACCTTACAACCCCGCAAAAAAATTTCCCCAATACGACTATGTCCCCTCCCCCCATACTACGACCCGGAAATTTCCCAACGACCTTGGCACCATACCCCCTTTTACCTTCTTCATCCTGTTCCCCAAAATCTTCCAAAAATCTTATTAAATTTTACCATTTAAAAAAAATGGCCCTGTCGGCTCAGTGTTTCCCCTCGCTTTTTTTTTTTTTAAAGCACGACCACACCCCTCCCCCCCTTGTACGTTCCCCAAATTTCCCTTTTTTCAGCATACAATTCCCAATACCTGAACCAAAAAAACATTTATGGTTTCCCAATGCACTCTGTAAAAATATTGGAAAGCCATAATTCCCGGGGCTTTCCCCTTCTTAAATTGAACACTGCCTCTTTCACTTCTTCCATATTATTTTTCCCTCCAATCCCCCTTGTCCCCCACCTTTCCCAAGACCTTCACCCCCCCTCTTTCTTTTTATTTTCCCCCCCATTTCCTTTTTCCCATTTCCCTTTTAAACCAATAGTCCGCATAATTACTTATCCCCCCAGTTTCACCAACATTTTCCCCTTAGTATAACCTTCCAAATCGTCACTAACCTCTAAAAGTATTATAGTGGACTCCTGTTGTCAATGCAAAAAATTTTACACATACCCGACGGTTTATCTCCCCATAGACGGCATCCATACCTCCCTTACCCTTAATTATCAAATCTTTATTAGTATTCCCTTTCTCCCTCTTAGCCCTGATATTTTTTCAAAAGTTTTCCCCCCATCTCTTTCGTAACCTCATTGGCTGCTGTTCCAAATAATTCTGTAAACCAACCTCCACCTCGCCCCCTCCCCTTTCCTTTTTATTTAAAAACCCCGCGAACCCGGTTTAGCCCCATTTTCCCCCCAATCCCAAAAACTCCCTACCCCCCTCCTTGCCCTCCACAATTGTCCCCACCAGTCTCTAAACCGGCATTCCCACCTCACCCTCACCAGCCTCGCATTTAACTTCCAGAAACTTGAAATACCTTTTCCATCCCTCCCAATCCATTTCTACCAAAACTGCCCTTGACCGAAAACCCTACATCAAATGTTTTTACCCTCCTACCCTAACTGCCCCCCTTTTTATAAATCCTACTAAAACCCGCTGAATAATTTTCCTAAAAAAGTGTAATCCCCTCTCCCCAAACCCCACTCCCCCCCAGTCCCCCCCACCCCTGCATCCTGTAAAAAATGGCGTAACGACCGTAATAACAACCCGCCCCCCTTGCTCCACGTCCCCCCCCCCTTTTTAAACCAGTTCCTCCCCCCCCATTACAGTTACGAGGTAAACCCTTTTAAAAAAACCTAAAACGTTCTCAAAATCCTCTTTTACTTTTAATTAATTCTCTGCTGGCATAAAACCCCAATAAACATATCTAGATCTCCCCACTCACCATCCACCCTCATACCCTTCCCCCCCCCTTTTTCCCACTTTTAATACGTAAGGGACCATTTTCCCCCACAGCCACTGCCACTCCCCCTTTTAACCTAAAAAACCCACTTAATACAATTTTTAACCCTTTAATGCCAAAGCACAGCCTATCTTATAAATAATTTTTGTATAAAGCATTAAAAACATTAATCTCCCCAAAAAAACCCTTCCATCCATACTCGTTCATTCATTTTTCAAACCATTTACTTTACAGTTACTATCGGAATTTTTTTAAAAGTGGTGGTTTTCCCTTTTTTCTTGGGGACACACCCCCCCTAACCGTCCCCGTTGTATGGCATCTTTCTTTACGCTTGCTTATTCACCCCCCCCATCCCTTCATTATCCCTAGAACCATTGAACCCTACTTACCCCCTTTCCCCTTTCCCCTTTGACATTCCTTTTTCCAAAATTTTTCTCCGTTCTTTTCCTGGAGTAAGAACATCTCCACCAAAGTTCCGCAGTTCTCTTACGAGAACTCCCCCCCCACACACCTTACCCCGTCTTTTTCCCCCCTATGGACCTCGCCACAACGTTGTGCCATTAACATTAGGCACACATTTCCAACCTATGATCTGCTGCCATTTGCCTGCAACCCCGGGTTACCCCTCACCCCCTGTCCCCCCCCAACGTCATGCAAAAAAGGGAATAAGACTTCCTCCACAGCCACCCTGTTGGCCCGTACCTTCCTCACGACGTCGATGTCGCTGTCCCCTTTTCAATGTTATGTTACACTTTCCTCCATATCGCCTCAGCCTATCCACTTCGTCACTCCCCTCGGAAGGAATCTTGTTTTGCCTTTCTCCTTCCTCCCAACCCCCAGACATTTCCCCTGATGTAAGACACGGTACCTTTCCCCCCGTCCAGCTTTTTTTTACATTGGGCCGCCATATGTTCAAAAGAACCACAAAAACTCAAGCTTCCGCTGCCTGGTAGTCACGTAACCTGGTTCGGAAGACCTCCTAAATACGATGATGGAATTGGCTGCCTCAACGTCATTTTAAGCGTTTAAAAGATCCTTCAGGAGCCCCTCATAAGGGCCCTTTTGCCACACCCCCATCACTGCTGAGTGGGTTTTCCATAGCTGTTTTAAAAACCGCCGAATCTGCTCCGTCCCCCTCAAAGGCACGTTTTTACCTTTACCCAGTCACATAACTGGACACTCATGTAACAGACTTTTCCCCCATAGTTTTCATGCTAGCCTCTTCTCTTGATTTTGTTGTATCTGGTTTGAACTGCTCTTTAAACTTGTGAAAATTCTCGACCACCATTTATGCTACTCCATTAATTTTCGGGCGGTATTCCATATACCCCACTGATGAGGAAGCAGTAACAGTGCATAGTTTTCCTGAAGCGTCCCGCACCCGTTCCACACAAACAGTGCTCCCCGGCGTGCAATCATCCGCCAGTTGTATGCACAAAACGGAAAACGCCAGTAAACCCTTGTATCAGGACTACGCCGCCCTTTCCCCACGGCACAATACGATGCGAACAATGAACCAGACGTGAAATGAGGGGGGGTAGGGGAGGGTGAATAAGGGGTTAAAGTAAAGGGGGTTGTGAAGTTAAGGGAAAATGAGCAGTGAAGATGGTTTTCTAAGAGGAAAATTTTTCTGTAGCAGTGGGGATTGCAAGCAGAAACTAAGGTACTAGGGACTGGAAAAGAGAAATAAATATTATTTTATATGGGGGTAAAAGAGCGAAGAGGGAAAATGGAGCATTAGGGGGGGACAGGGTGGCAAATTTTTATTTATATTTTTCTTCAATTCCATGAAGAAGAAATCAGTCATGGGGTTGGAAAAGGTGAATGGAGTAACAGCGCCCTGGCAGTAAAAGCCCAACATTGCCATCCTACCCAAAAAATAAACCTCCATCGCCGAAAGGTATGGCAACAGCAACCTAAACAGAAAAGTGGCACACACTCTTTTTGTAGCGCTTTTAAGGGTGTATCCAAATTAATCCAGGACCTCAAACATTGTCAGGGGCAAAACAGACAGATAAATGACGGAAATAATGACGGCTAGTACTAGGAATGAAAACCTTTAACTCCATATTTAAGAAATCATAGGTAGTGTGAGACAATACACCCATTTTTATCTAAAACACTACCAAACGGTGCTACACGTACTAAAGTACGCATGAAAAACAAAAAGGCCCCTTATTAAAATGTTAAGGGGTGGGTGCATGAGGATTATGTACAATTATAGCAAGGGTTTTCCAGAATTCTTTTGTGGTAACAAATGCACTTTGCACAGTTACCCTTTAGCATGATGACTTTGATTTACCAAATTTTAATCAAAGCCCCATTACCTTATATTGATGTTTAGTTGTTTTATGAAAACAGGCCTTATTTTTATTCATGCAATGCAAGATCACTTCTTCCTAAATTGGAAAGGGTTTTGGGATTCTAGCTAAAAAAATTAGGGGGCAGTTATAACCATCCTGAATTTTGGGTTTGGGATGATACGGTGACTGACGACGGGGGTCAAAATAGAGGGTTTTACAATATAAAACCTAGATAGGAACAAAAAGGGGGGGGTGGAGTATGTGCCTACATAAAATGATTTAGCTTAAAACCCCCAAGCCTGATTTAAATAACAAAAAAACTGGAGATTCCTATGTTTGAAGTGCTGTTTCCCTAAACCAAACCCATCTTATAGGAAAGTTCCCGCCCCCCTACCCAGGACCAGTTTTTAGAAGACTTTTCCGAGTCTTGCCCGGGTTGAAAAAAATTTCAGACAATAATAGGGGGCGACTTAAATATTTTTTCAGCAGCAAAAAAAGGGGCTATGCAAAAGGTATAAGCAAATTCTGGGTTTTTAAATAGTTACCCCCAACTTATTAATACTCCAACCCGGATCACACAGTCTCCCCCCCCAATTGCCCACATATTTTGTAACCGCTTGAGAACATTAGTCGTGGCGTCATTACACAGGTCTTGTGATCATTTCATCATTTACTGCACCGGGAAAATAACGGGGATAGGATGGGGCCTACACAGGAAAAAAAAAAGAGGTCAACAAAAACTACAGTAAAGAAACACGGGAAAAATAGGCTACAAAATTTTGTGATGGACAGAGATAACAAGTTGCAGGGACAAACGATGCCTGGGAAAAATTCAAAACAATTTTCACTACCACCTTTGAAATATTCCCCAATTTTAAAGGGGTTTTGGGTTTAAAACGAAGAACTGAACCCTGGTAAAACTGAATATTAATAATAGAATTCAGAGCCCCAGCTGCAAAAAAGATTTAAAGCAAACAGACGATATTGAGCACTAAATAATTTCCCAAAAGGGGTGAGGAAAAGTACAGAGACTTAAAAAGGGAGCAAAGGCAAAGAAATACTGCTAAAAAATTAAAGAGTATAAGCATAACCCCAAAAGCTCGGCAACAACAAAACAGTTGGGGTATCCCAAACCAGTAGATAGGTCAAACATAGTACTCACATCGTAATGAGGTATCCCACGAAACCTAAGGTGGCAAATTGTTTTAAATTCCTACTACACATCTTTTGCATCAACACTATAAGTAAACTACCAGCTGCACAAATACCTTTAACACAGACTCGAAAATTTTTTCAAACTTTACTATACCAAAAAAGGGGGTAACCCCAAACATTTGCAACTAGTAAGTTACTCATGACTTTATTTCAAAAAGAACAAAGCAGGTTAAACCAAAAGAGCACGGGCCCTGAAAACATCCCGCCCCAAGTTCCTAAAAGATGGTTTTGAACGTCAATCCCTATTGCTCACATAATAAATCTATCAATCACCACTATACGTCCGGGGGGTTTTCAAGGAGGCCAGACCCACCCCTATTTTCAAGAAAAATAGTAGGTTGATTAAGGGAAATTGGCCTGTTAGTTACTCGTATAAAACTAAAATTTAGAGAGGGCGGTGATTCCAAGTAGTTAATTCCTTAATGACAACAACTTCTCCATAGCTATCAATCGGGCTTTAGAAGATCCTACTCAACCGACACCCCCCTTTTTAATCTGATGGATTACCTAAACTGAAATTTAAAGGGGAACCCATAGCATGGTAACCTTAGACCCGCAAAAAAGGCCCTTTGTACTGTCAACCACAATATTTTATGTAATAAACTTCAAAAATTGGTATAGGTTCTGGAAATGGTTTAAGTCCTTCCTTTTGCAAAAGGAGACAAATAGCAAAATCAACAAACAGAACAGAACCCCTGCCATAACATGTGGGGTTCCCCAAGGGAGTATTCTGGGGCCCTTATTTTCTTTTGTTATGTCAAAGAAGCCCATCATGTCAAGTGCAAACTCCCACTGTATGAGAGACATGCCTGTTAGGTCAGGTAAAGACCCACAAGATATGCTAATGTTTTATACTGGAACTGGAGTCCTGCAGCAAAAGGTTGTAGACAAAACTAACATTACACCCGGGGAAAAATGAAGCCATTCCTTTGGCCGAAACAAAAAATGGAAGGGTAAATAATTTAATGTTCAATGTAATGGGGGGCCCTACTTTGGGTTTTATCAGTAAAATATTTGGGGGAAACCCCCTTTTACCCATGCTTCAGGGAATTGAAGGGAAAATGTAGTAAAGAAAGCGAATGCCAAACTGAAGTTCCTGTAAGACAACACAGTGTCCACCCACTGAGGGTCGCAGGACCCATGTCTACCCTTTTAAAAATCCATATGGGTTACGCTTGCTCTTCTTGGTACCTGCCTTGACAAAAAACTGAAAGATAGACTGCAAACCCCCCAAACAAAATCGTAAGTCCCTCCCGGGGTGGGACCCAAGGGAAAAAGTAGGCCCGGATGAATTACAGCAGTTGGATATGCTAAATGTTGAAGACAGAGTAAAACACTGAAGCTAAAAAAAAACAGTTTTTTAAAATTGCTCACAAACAATGCCAAAAATCTTGCTGTCATTTTTTCAAGGGTTGGAACCAAAACAATCATAGATGGGGGGAGAGAGCACAACTTTGTAGTACCCACATCAGTGGCCCGGTCAAACACCTTTTTTGTCAGCAATAAAGGAAAGGAACAGACTCCCGCACATGTCAAAACCAGCATAGCGTGAACCAGTTCAAGAAAATGCCAAAAGGTGTCTGATAATGTAGCCTACGAAAGGGAGGGGAATGATTTTTTTATTTTTTAGCTAACATACGTGTAAATTTTTCCCTTTTTCCTTGAAAAAACCCCCGTATTGTAGATAGTCTAATGCCTTTGGGGTAGCAGATAGCTTTTTATATGATAAAAAGATGTTATCTTCATTTAGAATAATAAGAAAATACTATAACCCTTTTTACTATAATAATAAGGTAAAAGACCCCAATGGAAATAAGTCACTCGTTGACTTTTTTTTGGGTTTTCCAGGTTCCCTCACATATGCTGATGTATGATAATTTTATGTAACGTATTTGGTTTACCTGAATAAAATACTTTCTTACTTACTTTAAAAGGGGGGAGGAGGGGGGGGAGGAGGACAAGCACAGCATCACAGCGCAGCAGCGCAGCGCAGCAGCGCAGCAGCAGCATACTACAGCTGAAACAGCAACAGCAAGGAAAAGGAGAAAAAAGGAGATATTATTCAATTTATTAACCCAGAATATTATTAACCCCAATAATCCAAGAAAGTCAACATGTGAAATTAAACAAAGTGTAAAGAAAATAGAGACTTGCCAGGAAATTGAACCAATTCTTTCGCTTTGAATCGAAATGACTACGAAATGATTTACGTTGGTGACAGAAAATTTTTGCACATCCCAGGGAACATGATGACGTTATAAACATGAAAAAAAGTCTTCGAAGATGGACGTCTTGGCTCCCCCAACCGTCCCTTTGGGAGATCTTTCCAAACTTTGCAGAGTTAGCATTTTGAGAGTAAAATTTTGATCGTGCCAAAAGATCCAAGTGGGAATTTTTAAAAACTGGCGGGAAATTTTTGGGCCCCGGAGATGCTCTCATAAACTGTCAGAATTTTTTTTTAACAGTGATGACCATAAAACAATTTCAGATTTAATTTATCTCGACTCCCTTTTGTGGACTCATAAACTGTAGGTAAATTTACCCTTGTAAATAGACGAAAACAAAAAATTTACAGTAGGGGAAAAATTGAAATAATTTTTAATTATTGTTGACAAATACGAGTCTGGTTAATGTGAACACTACCTAAAAACATTGCCTATTCATCGGTCCTCTGAAAAAAATTTGCTCTATTATCAAACCCCAAACTAGAGGGAAACTTTATGCGACCTTTTTGGCCCCTCAACTATACGAGTCGTGAACCGTCTTGGACGGGCGGGAAAAACACAAATAGCATAGTGCGGGTTTTTTGGTTTTATTTAGTCACAATATTGTGTTTTTTTTTTTTTAGGACCGAAACATCGCTCTCCAAACGTCTCCTAAATTTTTCATTAATATGAATAGTTATAACCACAAAAAAAGTTTGTGACTTTGCTGATACTTTTTTTTTAAAAACCCCTGATATTTAACCTAATACTTAAAACCAGGGGGTATTAAAATTAATACCGGGTATTTAAATAATACAAGGGGGGATTAACTTAATACCAGGGGTATTAACTTTTGTACCAGGGGGTACAACTTAATTCAGGGGGGATTAACTTAAAATCAGGGGGGTTAATTAAAACCCGGGGGGTATTAACTTAATACCCGGGGGTATTAACTTTTAAAACCAGGGGGATTAACTTAATACAGGGGGCATGAACTTAATACCAAGGGGGTTTTTTAAGGGAAACCGGGGGATTAACTTTTAAACCCCTTAAATATTTA
>NC_069426.1:30139905-30244905 GCF_026875155.1 Cherax quadricarinatus
TGATGTTCGGTCTGAAGACAATGTGTTCCTCTCACTGGAGAAATTACCATCTCCAGTATCAAGGCACCTTCCTCGTTTAAAGGTAATAGCTGTCTTGATTGATAACTACTCCTGCTTAATGGGCTGAGGACTAAACTAGGAGTTGTTTAGTAGGAACATTAAAGTCAGTAGTATTAGTAGATGTTAACGATCTGAAACGGTTACTCCCAACGCTTCCTTCAGATTACACTCTGTTTTCCTATGGAATTACTAGCATTAAAAAATGAAACCCGTATCACCATCGCGGTGTCTGACGGAGTTATAGTAGCATTTTCCCAATGCTGATGGCTACAGGGCACTTAAGCTTTGTAGTGTTTTAGATCTAGGGAGACCAGATTCCACGAATTCTCTTGCTGGTGGCGATATGGGAGTAGCGGTTCTCGTCAGTCTTATCAGCTTCTGCTGAGCGACTCTTCTTTCCAGGGTATGTTCCGATTTTTCTAAATTGGCTTGGGACGAACTCAAAGATTTTATAAGCGCAATGGGCGCTTTCCTTCCCTGGAAGATCCTCTCGGCAAGCTTGCAATACAGATAAAGAGTACACTAACTGGGTTAGCTCTTTAATTCTTTAATATCTTCTCTCCCCTCCCTCTCTCCCTCTCCCCTCTCTCTCTCTCTCTCTCCCCCCTCCCTATCCACCGGTTCGTGACCTTCCTTGGCCATAACACATAAGATTTTGGCCTTCTTCATTTTCGTCAGTAAAAGCAAAGTAATTATGCGTAATTTGGACGATCCCTAATGAGAGGTGTGCCGGGGAATTAATATTTTTTCTTAATTATAAGTCTGGAGATTGAAAAGACCGACGCTTGAAACAACGATGCGAAGACTTGAAAACGGACGATCGAAGCTTGATAACTGAAGCTTAAAGCCGAACGAGGGACGGTGACTCGTTTTTAAAATTTAGCTGCAGTTATGCAGTTACCATTACAGCTGTCATTAGAGCTATCACTTCTATCACCTAGCCTTTGTCATATATTTTTCGTGTTTATAGCTAGGGATCAGATCAGTGTTGTCACTACAGCTGCTGTCATTATAACTCGTATCACTGTAATAGTTGTTAGTATATCGGTTATGTTTATAGATACAGTTAGCATAAATGTTGACACTAGAGCTGCTGTCCATATATCTTCTAATACTCTTCATTATTCATAACATTCATTCTGAACCTAACAAAAAAATATATTTATTCATGCTTGTTTATTATTAAATTATTGTAAACTTATCTCAAATATATTTAGTTGGATTAGGCTAAATTAAATTGGGCGTTATAATAAGGTTAGGTAAAATTTTGTTAGGTTCTTTTTTGGGACAAAATTATTAATTTTTACATTAGCATAAATGAAAAAAATGTATCTTTAAACGTATAAGAGAAAATTTTTGAAAGGACTTAATTTTAAATGAGTTCTTGCTAATTGAGTGGTTTTACCTATTCGGCACGGCATTTTATATATATAAATATATAATATAATATTATATAATATTTAATATATTATATTATTATAAGAAGGGTGAATTTTATTGCCTACTGCTGAGTGATTCCTTTTCCTACCTACCTATGATGGAAGATAGGTAGGTAAAAGTTCTCTTTAAATCTCAAATTTATTTCATAACACACGGGGAAATCCTCCCCTTTTCTTGATTATCAGGCAGGTTTTCATGTATCTATTAATATAATCTCTTTATATTATTAGTCCCGCTGTTTCAATGCTTTCTGTGTTTAAACGGGGTCTGCAAATCCTTTTATTCCAGGGAAATTCCGTGTGCACACACGCCCTCAGGACCTGACTCGTCTTAGTAATTTTAAAAAACAGGAGTTTTTTTTTTTTTTATTAAACGATGCGGGCTTCAATGTCGAAATGAGTGAGAGAGAGAGAGAGAGGAAAGAAGGGGGAGAAGAGAGAGAGAGAGATCTGGAAAGATCCATGAGACAAAATCAAAAGACAAAACAGATTTTTTTTGACTACCACTCACTACTTTGTGATCGTCAATATGGCTTCGGGAAAAGGTTACTCTGTGCTGATTTGTTGAAAACCCCCCCACTAAGGGCACCAGCCCTGGATGAACCCAAAAGTCCTGGGGGACCCCCGGACATTGCGGCGCTTTCCCCGGGTTGGGGCCCCCGGGTCTCTTAGCAAAACTTCAACACTGGGAATTCGGCTCCGCTATGTCTCCTCAGTGATTCCCTTTCATGGTAGTCTCTAAGTGTGTTCTCAAGGGAACGGAATCACAAGACACCTATTGGGGAAATGTTCCCAAGGAAGCGTGCTGGGACCATTGTTATGGAATTTTACTTCAACGCCTTCTTCATCTCTCCCCGAATCACATGAGATGAGAGACTGTACACTGCATTCACTTATCCAATGAAGAAATCCGCTGCTCTAAGTACATCAATCACCCGTTGGGGCTATATCAGCTTGGGGGGAAAAAGATGGCAAGTAACATTTGCACCTGAGAAAACGCAAATGATGTCGTCTCTAGGCCCATGATGGGAATGCGGGGCAGTAGTAAGGGTGAATGGGGGGGGTTGGCACCTGGAGAAGAAGTTTATATCTTGGGGGAAATTTGACTCCAAAAATAACCCTGAAAACCATGTTTAAAAACTAGCAAAAAGGCAGCCGGAGCTTAAGCACTTCGCCGTATTTGCACTTTGCAGTAGGGGTTCAAAATCCCGTGAGGACAAGTACGCTCACACCCTTTAGTATGCTCCCCTTTTTTTGGTTTGCCTGCCCCCCTTCTCATCTGCGACTGCTTGACAATGGAGAACAGAACAAGTGTCCATCTCTGCCTGGACCCATCCCGGAAGACTGTCATTTCAGGAGCTTCCACAGGGGGGTGTGGGTGGCATTTCTGTTATGTACAAGGCAATATTTTCAAAGTACCCCATTTGGATCCATTTCGAGGACAGCGTGAAAAAAGCTTTTTTCACAAAACGGGGGAAAAACACAACTTTACTTGGCTTACCCCTTTTCCCGAACATCCCTCCTCTGAGTCATATATACCCGGATGCTCAGTATGGAACACATTGTAAAGATAATGTGTCAAAAGAATAAAGTCAGTTTGATCAAATGAAAATGTGGCCCACAGATGCTCCAACTTCATCCTGTTCCTATTGTATGTCTCATAACAAAAAAAAATGCTTTCAATGAGCTGATGTGGGAAACAGCTTCCCAAATAAAGTTAGAACCCTTAACTGAAAATGCTTGTCAAAAAAATAGGGATCCTTAACCTTGTAAAACCCTGTGAAAAAAAAAAAAAAAAAAAGTTTGTGTAAAAAGATGGAAAACCCCATAATGGACACCCCTTGTTACCTTAGAGCAAGACCTTTCATTTTTTAAAAAGTTAATGCTCTAAAACCAGTTTCAACTTAATTTCGCAAGTTCCCCATAACTTCAAATAGTTTCTTTATTTGAATTAGGTTTTGTTACGCACACTGACATGGTATGGTAAAAAGATTTGGGACATTTTTGACGCAGGTTGGGCTTTTTCATGACTTATGCGCTCTCTCCTGAGCGAAACTTTGTCCAAATAAAGCCGTTTAAAAACTGTACTTATATCCATATTAGGGTAAAGCATATATTTATCACGTATGAGAAAATTTAAAAAAAAAAAAAAGCTTTGCCCCTAAGCTGTGTCTGAGCAGCGCCAGGAAGCGCCAAATCTGCACCCCTTTTTTCGGTGGTGTGAGAAAGGGTTGTTGGAAACGGGTTGAGGTGGTCTACCCGGGGAGCCTTCCGAACCAAACATGACGGAACATTTTCTGCCCCACAATTCAAGAATGGCAAAAAAAAAAAAAAAAAGAAAAAAAAAAAAAAAAAGGGAATTTTTCCCCCGCAAACCCCCGCCAGGAAAAAAAACAAACAATTCATCCAAGGGGCGAGGGGGACATATGACCCCTTTAGAAAATGTGTACCTCTTATTTTTCTTTCCTTTTTTTTCCTTCTTTATTTCTCTTGCTGCTCTTTCCTTTTTTTTTCTATAAAAATTCCGTTTTTTTATTTTTTTTTTAATTTTTCTTCATCTAAGTATTTTTTTTTTTTTAAAAATTTTTTTTACTTTAATATATATTTGTTATGAATTTGTTAAGCATTTGTTTACCAATTAATTCATTACTATTTATATTAAAAATTTTTGATTATTTCAGTTTTTCATATGTTTTTCTACATTTTTTTCACATAATTTGACACCAATTTATTTCTATTTTTTTTTATTTGTGTTGGTGTCCAGGAAGGGGACTTTTCATGGTTACCCAAAAAAATTTGTTGTATTTTTTCCCCCAATTTTCTATTTTCTTTTGTCATATTTTCGATAATTCTATCCCATAGAATTTAAATTCTGAACTCTTGCGTACGGGACGAGGACCGACTAGGAAGAATAGGCATTTATGGGTTCCCCATGACCAACGTTGTTGAAGCTATTTCCAGCATTCTGGAATCACTCCAATAACTTCCAACACTCAGTAGCGTAGCCACAGACATTCAAAAAAAAAAAAGTGCCTTAATTCGACGACGCCGGAGAGTGAAACTCAAATTTGTAGGTGCAAATTTGACCATTTTGTGAGTAACATTGAGTAAAATTATGGTTCCTGTTTATTCATAACGATCAAAGTATATACGTACCCATTTAGCTTAGTTTGTGTATAGGAAATTTGTCAATATAATAAAAGCAATCTGTAAAATTTGACACTGTTGGCATTTTTATCAAATTGGGCTAATTTTAAAAGCATAAAAAAAATTTCTTTAAGGATTGTAGAGAATTTTTAAACTAATGTGAATGCATATAGAAAATTGAAAAATAATGATAACTCTCGTTTCATAATGTTTTTAAATACCCTGCGTTAAGTGGACCCTTCAATACTGAACGGCGTGACGTCAGAACCATCCATTTGTCGGCTGCAGTTTCCTCATATCATTTAAGGTTTCCTTTCATATCTTCAGAACGCCTTATCCAATCGGCTTCATATTTTAAACCCCTGGTCAACCATTACTAGGTGAAGCTTCGTAGAATAATTGAGATGAGTAAGTGATATCTGCTGATACTCATATGCATGTGAGCGCACACATTTACATACATACACACATGTATTATATACAAATGAAGGTGAAGATACATGCAGATATTTATACAGATATACATACACGTTTACAAATTTTTTTTACATTTTACTCCACCACCCTCCAATATTCCTTTTATCATGCACTGCGGTGGAGGAGGCTGGGCTTAGGGAATTAGGGATACCTTCTCTTGGATCCCGCAAAGGCATCTAGCCGGATGCCGAAAGACATCTAACAGGAAATATTTCTTATTTCTTAATAAAATAATTAGTTGAGCAATGTTTTTATATGGTTTAAAACATCATTATTGGGAAAGATTGTTATAACATTATTCAATATTGAGAACTGAAAACCAGGGTAATTGATTTTAAAATTTGGGCCCTGTGAACTCCATTTTCTACAAAAAATGGGGAGAGAACTAACACACTTTTTGTAGTCTGGGCTCAGTTGGCCCCACCCCATGCACGAGTTGTTACTCGGGGCCCAGTTTTGGGCCCACACCTGCACACAGCTTGCCACATCAGGTTCCACCAGGCCAAAGCTTGTTGGAAAGAGTGGGGGGTGCGGCCATCCCCAACCCAGAGGACCGCCTCAGGCGTCCACAGGCTTCAGAGTCTTGGTGAAGAAGATATATGTGAATGGATTTTGGCTCTCGCCCCGGGGACTCGTACCGGAAAAAACGGAAGCTTTCCATCGGAAATCGTAGGGAGAAGTTTTGTGTTTTCCTACTAGGTAGCAATTTCCCTCACAAGCCCAAAGGGGTGACCCCATTTTTGGAGTTCAAAAACACTGAGGAGAAAAATAATTTCCCATACTTCACTGGTCCCCGTGAACCCAACCATGCGGGGACCTGAATGAAATTGGAGCATTTGCATATTTAAAATCAATTTTTTGGGTTACTGAACCTTGGTTCTTCCGGTTCTTTCCCTTTTCACAACTCACAAAGCCGTTAATATGGGTGTTTTTTGTGTGATCTTTCCACTATCTAGACAAACGACTTTTGGATAGAACCCCCATTTGACTGTTTTTATTTTGGGGGGAATTTTTAAAATTTAATAAATTATTTATTTAAAAAGGGGGGCCCAAATTTTTGACTTTAAAGGGGACCCTTGAGAAAAGTAACGGCGGGAACTACAAGACCCCCGGGGGAAAAGCCTTTTTTGAGAATTTCTAACCCACGGGTTTTGTTAAATGGGGTTTTCCAATTTAAAAAAAATAATTAAAAAATAAAAAATATATAAAATTTAAAAAAATAAATAATTAATTAATATTGGTACCCCCTGCTTTTTTGGGCCCTTCCCAGAGAAAGAATCTTCTTAGGGAAAACTGATTCTTAAAAGGGGAATTTTTCCCCCCCCTTTTTCTTTTTTGTTTTTTTTAAAGCTCTTACAAAACTTCCTTTGAAAAAAAAATTTAGAGCAACTGCCCCAGCCCCCCGGGTCCCGGCCCCGAATGTGAGGATTTTTTTCCGGCGAAAGGGGTCTCTAAAAAGAGGAATGGTCGTGTGGCCCTTGGGTTTTCTATGTGGTTTCTACCCCTCTTTGGGAATTAGGCACCTCCCCCCAGGGTCTGGGTTTGGGATGAAGAAAAGGGGGGGAAGGCCAAAGGCCCCGGCCCCTGGTGGCAATTTAGGTACGTGGGGCCAATGTGGCGCACAGGTGTAGCCCGGGCAATCTGTTTCCCACCTTCCAGGGTAGCAAGTGGTCCATAGGCGCTTTTGACTTCCATAAACCCTCTGTATTTGGGGTTCCCTTTGAGCGGGCAAGGGGCTGTGGCGAGGCTTCTCTTTATTATGTCTTTGATTCTATGTCTGGCATATTTCCCCCTTCTGCTGTGGGGCACACGAGACCATGGAGCCCGAATTTGACGCTGTCGCCCTCCCGAAAATACACCTATGTTCGGTGAGGAGGGGGCTAGGCGAAGAGCAACCCCAATCGAAGGGCCTGGGGGGTCAGACGGGTCCCCGGGGGGAAATTTGGGAACAGCTAACAGAAATCCCCTGAGTGTGGTGCCTTCACTGCCGGGAGACGAGTTTTGTTCTTTCCTGAAGCATTGGAGATTGTGTTGGCGTTTTTTTTCCATGATCTTTTTGCCCCAGTGGGATGTTTGTGTTTTTGGGGAGGGCTGGTTTACTGGAGGATTTGTAAGGGGTCCCCCCGAATTCTGCTTCAGAAACCGGGGTCTTGGTTACAAGTCCCCAAGTTTCGGGCATATTTTCTTGACAAATGCACTGGAAAGCCAAAACAAGCAGAAAAGCAGAAAAGCAACACGTTGCTTTACGCCCCCCTATACTCCCATCGCACGGGGGGAGGGTTGCCTGACCCCATTGCTCACCCTTAGTACAGGGTTCAGGGCCTTTTAAAAATTTTTGATCTGGGTGTGCGCATATTCATCGAGTTTTTGGGTTTAAAAGGGGTGCACACCTCAAAAAGAAAGTGAGTCTTGGCATAGTAAGACACCTTGTGAGGGATACAGAGATCATGGGCATCAGATTCTTTTTCCTCCCCCATTCTCAAAGATCTTTCAATTTGCCCCTGAGGACAGTATCGATGGCCTGGTGCCCCAGCGGTCCCCCCAAGAGGGTACTTTTGGAGGGAGTTGTATTTGAGTTTTCCCGGGAGGTTTCTTCGCACGCATTGATTATTCCGGGTTCGCTGTGATGATTTCACATTAGAGGGATTGAGGAGGTCCCAACCTTCCCCTGTGTTTTCACCAGTTGTGGGTCCCCCCGAGGGCTCTTCAGTACCTCCCAGGTCCGTCATCCAGGTACCGATTTGAGCCACTGCGTAGGCTGGAAGTTGTTCTTTATCCCAAGCGAAGAAAGTGGAGCAAGTGGGTCACCCTGTGAACCCCCTTTTGATATTGAATTTCTTTCCCCAAAAAAAAGAATTGGGGTTTGCTGTACCCGGGCTGAAATGAAGGGAAAAGAGACGGGGGAAACCCGAACCGAAAGCGGGAAAAAAAACCAGCATCTCCCCTCCCCTATTAAAGGCTTTTTAAAAATAAAGTTTGACCATGGCCTTGTCTTCTGGTAGGCCCCTGAGTGGCCCTTGCCGCATGAGCTGCGCTTCACGCCTTTGAAAACCCAAGCCCAGTTGGGTGGTGGGTAAAGGCAGTTTAGGCGAATGTTTCTCACTGCTGTTTTTGGCAACGAGACGGCGAAGAGTTTTTCCAACTGCAATGGGTCTGTTTCCCCCCATCCCCTTTTCAAAGCACTAGTGAGGTCCAAAAAAGAAAGGTTTAATTTCTCTGGGATTCCCCCACCCAGGAAAATTGTGACGAAAGTTGTTAACTCGGTGAGAAAATTGATGCAGATTCACGAGTACGGGTTTTCCCCATCTCTTTGAGGGCTGGGGTCGAATTCCGTGTAACCTCCTGCGATCCTGCGGGAAATGACACGACGCCTTATAGATTTCCCGATTCTGGAAAAAATTAAATTGTTCAGTGATGGGTCTTTCAGGGTTGCGTTGATGGCTGGGGTTTTTCCCGGGTTTGGATGTTTGTCTTTAGTGTTTGGGGGCCGTGGCTCATCCTTGGGGGCACAGTGTCTCATTGTAATTATCTTTTGCTCCCACTGGTTCCCTTTCCTAATTTTTTTGCAAACCCTGTGCGAAATTTTCTCGTTTCAGTAGACTTTTTTTGGGGTCTACCTCTTTGATTCTGCGTGAGGGGAAAGGGAACGTTATCCTTCTTGGGTGTTCGCCTGCCTTGATAACTGACGGGGTTTAGCAGTTTGCCTCGTTTTCAGGAACTGCAAGAAGACATTGCCAAAACAAGAGAGGTTGGCCATGCTTGGAGGGTCCCTGGGGTTCTTTTGGGGAACCCCCATTCCCCCCTTTAAAGAAGGTCTGTGAATTTTCCGCTGCATATGGGGAGCTGCTTTAGGGAGGGGGATAGTGTATGCTAGCGTGGTTTTAAATGCCACAGAAGGTTATCGAAGGCGAGGTTCCATTGGAATTTCATTCCTGGGGAGGCGGGGGGTGCTCCTCTGGGGGCATTGTGATCCGACACCTATTGTGTCCCGAATACGGCCGTCCCTGTTGCGTCTCGAAACCTCCACACCCTACATGGCCTTTCTTTATTGTTGGGTACATTTTTTCCCCTGGCTTTGTGGGGCTGGCTTCATCGTCTGCCATCCCTCAAATGTTGATAACCCAAGCTAAAGGGAAAAAATGGCGCATGGCACATTCCCGCATGGGTTTATGGTGGTGGGGGTGGGGGGGGAGGAGAGGGGTGTGTCCTTTGGTGGGCGGGGGGAAGAGTGTGTGAGGGGGAGTGGGCGTCACTCCCTCCCGGGCAAGTCACTATACACCACGATGCTCGGGGCAGTACTTACACCACTATGCTCAGTGCACGCCCCCCCTTCAAAGCACCCCTATACACTTCACATGCTTGCGCATACCATCACATATATGCAGTACATATAGACTAGTACACTATACCACGTGAACAAAAATTATAAAATTTTATTATTTATTATAATATATATATATTATATATATTATAAAATATATAATTATAATATATATATATTTTTATATTTTAATATTTTATATATATACATATATTTTATATATATAATATTTATAATAATTTTTTTATTAATATTTAATATATATATATATATATTTATCAGTCTGTAGTGGAAGGAAGGCGGGGTAGGGGGCGGAGGAAAGGTTGGAGGGGGGGGGTAAAGGAGGTTTTGTGGCGAGGGCTTGGACTTTTAGCAGGCATGGTGAGCGGTTTTATAGGAGTGAAAGGAGTAACGGTTTTTAATACTTGACGTCTTTTGGGTGTGAGCAAAGTAACTTATGAAGGGGGTTTAGGGAAACCGGCAGGCCGGACTTTAGTCCGGAGATGGGAAGTACAGTCCCGCCTTGAAGGAGGGGTGTTAAAGTTGCAGTTTTAAAAAAGTAGTGTAAAGTACCTTCGGGAAGAAGTGATGGAGTGAAAGATGGTTTTAAGTTTTTCTTTTTGGGCCCCCCTGCCTTTGGGGGGAAACGGCCGTGTGATAATAATAATAAAATAAAAATATATATATATTAAAATATATATTATATATATATATAATATATATATATATTTTATATATTAATATATTTAAATTTTTATTTATAAAATATATATTTTTATATTATTTTTATTATAAATAGATATATACAATTATATACATTATATATTATATATATTTAATATTAAATATATATTAATTTTTATTTTTTATATATATATATATAAATTTTTAAAAATACTCAAAAATTCTGAAGCCTTCAAGACACCCAAAGCCATTTTAAAGTTTTTTGTAAATTTTTTCTAATTTGCATAGCAAAATTTTCCCGCAATCACCACCCTTTAAATTTTTAGAATTAAAATTTACTTCATACCCGCACAAAGGAAAAGGCGTGAAAGTTCTTGCCACTCAGTAAAAGTAGTATATTTACTTTAAAAAACAAACCCGGTATGAAAAAAAGGTCGTATTTAAATCTATTCAACCTCATCCTTTTATTTAAAATATTCTGAGGTACTTCAAAGTCCAAGAAAGCTCCCAAGGGTACCAGTCCCACGGGGGCGTGACAGGTGAACAGCCCACAGGGGGCTGGACAGGTCAACAGGCCACGGGGGCTCAGCAGGGGAAAGCCCCAGGGGTCTACAGCAGGTGACCAGGCCCGGGGGCTGCAGCAGCAAATCAAAAAGTTCAAGCTTTTATTTCACTCCCAAAAAGATAAATAAAAAGAAAGGAAACAAAGGAAAAAATTTAAAAGGTTTTTTCCAAAAAAAAACTGTAATAAATTCCCCTTTAAACCTTTTATATTTCCCCATCACAATAAAAAAAAAACCGCTACATTAAATCTGAAAAAAATACAATATAAATTGAAATTTCCTAGAGTAAAATAGTAAGAAATATATATGCAAGCCACATTTAGAAAAAAGAGATAAATAGAATGTACTTAGAAACTTAGGGAAGGGTAAATAGAACGACCCGGGGAAATCAAGCATGATTTAAAATATAATAATAAGTAAAATAAGAGAAATAAAAAGCAAAGGCTAAGGTAAAATAGCAAAAAATACATGGAAAGAAAGTGTAAAATGGGAGTAATAAAACAGAAAGATTTGGGGAAAATAAAGGAGAGATAAATAAGGGGGGTGAGTTTAGAGAAAAATTTAGGGGGGGGATAAATCTTGAGCAAATATTTCCGGGGATTGTTGGCGACACAATATTGTGCACAGCCATCAGTATTTTTTTTTTGAGGGGTAATTTGAGTGGCAGCCTCCCTTCCCTTTTACCTCTTTGTCTCGTCTCCCGGTCTCCCTTTCCTTTTTTTGATCTCAGTTTCCATACCTCTTTGTTCATGTTTTCCCTTTTCTGTTTATATCTTAATTTTAAATTTTTCCCTTTTTCGTTTCCCTTTCTTCCTGTTTCTTATCTATGTATTCTTCCTTTAAAGGGAAGGGGAAAAGGGGCCCTTTAGGGGTTTTGAAGAGCTCTTGAATGTGGAAATGAACTACAATTACCTTAATTAAATCAACTTGTTACTTCCCCTTCTCAGGCGCTGTGTGACTCCATGAGTCACACAGGCCCGGATCCCGGGGGTCACCATACCTCAAACTCGGCAAAATGACGATTGGCACTTTTAACCTCCAAAGAACAGCAAAAAAACTCGGTTTCGACCGCAAAAAAAGCAAAAAACGGCGGTGCGACCACCTTTAAAAGGAAAGGGGTTTGGAAAGTTTAAGGGGGGGGGGTATTTTTATTTTTTTTTTTTTTATTCCTTTTCCCTTAAAACTTTGTTCCCTTCAAATGCAAAGCGAACTACCCTTTCCTCAAAAGACATTTGTTAATTTTAAAATTTACGGGGGGTTTAAACACAAATTTTATTCCTTAAATATATTTTAAGTTTCAATCTTAATAAACCCCCAAAAACTTAACTTCCCCTTTTTGAACGCACAAAAAGTTTTTAAAATTCATCCTTTGGGGCAAAAGGAGCTTTGAATAAAACAAATTTTTTAAAAAAATTTTTGTAAACCGGTATAAGTAACCCTTCAGATTACCCCTTTAAAAATAAACCCGCAAATTTGGTGGGGAAAAGCCGGGGGCCTTTTTAACCAAAAATTTTTTTTAAAGGGGATCAAAAATTGAATGGGTATTTTGGCCCCCCCAGTTTCTTGGAAAAAACTGTTTTTTTCCCATAAAAAAAAATAGCTCAGTGTAAAAATTTCTTAGTTTTTAACCTCTTATAAATTATCAATTGGCAAATTATAGGACTTAAATCATACACTTTACTTATACGGTTGAAAAAAACTACTTCAATTTCTCATGGTTTTTAATTATGATTAGAGGAACTTAATACTAAATAAGGAAATAAATTAGCAGGTCTGATGAAAGACAGGCTGTCTCCCACCGAGGTAGCGTGACCAAAAAAAAAAAAAAGTAGATTCACCACCAATCAGTCACTAACTGTCTAGTCAGAAGTTCGCAGACATAATTTAAATGATCCTTCGATAATGATACTGATCTTGTTCTACTATCAAGTGAATGTTACTATGTGTGGCATTCACATTCTGCAAAGCGGAATGTGAGAAAACATATCCATATGACGTTCTTATAGCTAATGTCATGCCTCTTGCTGTTATTTACAGTTTATGTATTCCTGGAATACATACTGGAAGTTATCCACTGATCTTTGGTATACCGCTTCACTAACCCAGGAAGCCACTGTGTCAACAGTAATACTTGTTTTGTATATATTGTTATAGTTCCATTTTATAGACAGGCTCCCTGGTCAAGCCTTAATTCACATGACCCTCGTTTGTACCCTGCACGTAGGCCGTGCCTGAGAGGCCTCTTCCTCGCTTTCGACTAGACCTAGGGGACAGGCAGACGAACAAGCCGGGCTCCGCCATGTATTTTTATATATCACCTCCATAATACGTTGTATTTGTTGCTCCGTAGTTAGCCAAAAATGTAAATAAATAAGTGCTCCTACATAGTCGACTGAAACGATGAAAAAGAAAGTTATTGAAATTTATTAAGAAAATTGAAAGTCGTAGTATACAGCCCCCCCCCCAAAAAAAAAAAAATAGAGAAGACCTATGCACTGTGGAAGTACTGCAGCAAGTGTTGGAGGTGGTGTTGCATGTGACTTAAAGGAAGCCAGGCAATGCATATATATTCGGGAAGGCGACGCTGTAGCGGACGTGAGCGTTGAGCTAAGAGGTGCTGTGCGTGTGAACGTCCTGGGAACACAGGACACGCACGCACGCACACTGCTGAAATGAGATCCAGAAGGTAGTGTGCATTACAACCAATGGAAAAATGTAGCATAATATGACACAATAGATGCTGCAGACGGGGCACTGCCAACACAACTTTCTTCCTGCAGCTGCACATAGTCACAAATGTTGAATAGACTCACATTGGAAACAAAAATGTTGAACTCGATGTTGGATGTGTGCGAAGCTAGGGAACGCAAGACCAGCTTGTACACTTGCTCACGTACGCGCATAAATGCATGCGCATGCGCGCACACAGTGGTGAAAATCCAACTTCAGATTATAAAATAGGAGATTCTGAAGAGAAGTTGCGAAGGTTGGTAAACGAAAGGAGTATATGTAATAGAAGGAAATTAAAAGCGAACACGGAGTAAGAGCAAGGTGATAAGAGTATTAAAAAATATAGGCAATGAGGGACTGGATATCAGACAGGAGGGAGTAAATGTGTTTCAATATTTGGTAGTGGGTTTGTCCGTTATTTTGTTACCTTCGTCAGTTCTATGAGCTGACGAAGGTAACAAAATAACGGATGGTGCACTGAAGCATCTGTGGAGACAAAGAACTTTATCTATTGAGGCAAATTAGTGAAATTACTAGTGTATAGTGGTACCGGCACTGTTATATGGGTGTAAAGTATCATGGGTTTAGAATGTTGTAGCTAGAAGGCTGGATAAGCGTGGAGGTCCCCCATTAGTGACGTACTAGTGAGATATTAGAAGCTAAACGTTTCAGTAACGTTATCCCTAATAACGTCACATGGTGGCAATATGTGAACATTGCCTTCCTCGTCGGAACACCATAAACACCCTTATAAAATAGAGGGATTCCTGGCTGTTGGTGCTGGTGGTGGTGCATTTTCTGGTGGAGCTGTTGTTGTCGTTATTATTGCTGCTGGTACTGTTGTTGTTGATAGTGGTAGAGGTGGTGCATGTTATGGTGGAGCTCTTGTTGTTGCTGTTGTAATTGGTGGTGGTGGTGGCGGTGCATGTTATGGTAGAGCTGTTGTTGTTGTTTTTGGTATTGTACTGGTGCTGTTGTTGCTGTTATTGTTATTGGTGCTGGTGCTGTTTTTGTTGTTATTGGTGCTGGTGCTATTTTTGTTGCTGTTATTGGTGCTGGTGCTGTTGTTGTTGGTAGTGGTGCATGTTATGGTGGAGCTGTTGTTGTTACTGGTGCTGGTGTTGTTGTTGTTGGTGGTACCGGTGCTGTTGGTAGTCGTGGTGGTGGTAGTGGTTGTGTGTTTGTTGTTGGTGGTGGTGTGGAGGAAGTAATTGAAGTGTGGCTTGCAAAGAAGCGAGTGTGATGAACGATGAAGGGAGGTATTACTTCTAACTTTTTATGAGGAAACTTGTTGACCCTTGGCGTGGTAGGGAAGGAGGGGCGGGTGGCAGCGGCGGAGAGATGGTGAAGGGGAAAGGTGGGGAGGAATATCAGCGGTGAGGAGTCGTGATGGCGGTGTTAGGGACGGAAGGCAGTGTCACTCCCCAGGCACTTCATGACCCCTACTACCTTAAGCCTTCAAGTGAATAATAATAATAATAATAATAATAATAATAATAATAATAATAATAATAATAATAATAATAATAATAATAATAAATGTGAGAGATGGTTTTTGGATGTTGTATCGAGGAAGATGCTGGTGGCAGTGGAAGATTAAGGTGTTGTGTGACTATTATGCAGAAAATTAAATTACTAATGACATGTAAGAAGTGGTATTTTTTTAACACACCGGCCGTCTCCCACTGAGGTAGGGTGACCTAAAAAGAAGAAGCACTTTCACCATCACACACTCCATTATTGTCTTGCCAGAAGGGCGCCGATACTACAGTTCAAAACTTCAAATATCCCCACCCCTCCTTCAGAGTGCAGGTACTGTACTTCCCACCTCCAGGACTCGAGTCCGGCTAACCGGTTTCCCTGAATCCCTTCTTAAATGTTACCCTACTCGCACTCCAACAGCACGTCAATTCATAAAAATGGTGATGATATGAAAAAAATATAAATGAATTGGCGGGAAAGGGGTTGTTGAGATTCTTTGGTATTGTAAAAAGCTGGCTCGCTGTAGGCCGATAAAATTTTACAAATCTGGACAATAAGTGTCCGGAGCCCAAGACTGCTTCCCACCAGGCATAAAGGGAGTTACCAATAGACCCCTGGCTGCCTTCAAGAGGGAGTTGGACAGATACCTGCAGGGCTGTGGTTCGTATGTTGGACTACGTGCGGCCAGCAGCAACAGCCTGGTTGAACAGGCCCTGATCCACCGGGAGGCCTGGTCGTGGACCGGGCCGAGGGAGTGTTGTTCCCCGAAATGCCCTTCAGGCATGTAAGTGTAGATGTTCCGGGAAGCAGGGGAATTATAATGTGGAGGGAAGTTTTGAGAAGTAAAGGCTTAAGCATGATGTAGACCATTCGGTGGATCATCACTGGATAGTGATGTTTTGTGCAATTTTATGCAATAAAGACAACGGGAGAGTGAGTGATAGTGAATGAATTTTCTTCTTCAGATTACTTTACCGTGGAGGGGAAATTACCGATTTTGTGTGAAAAATTTCATAAAAACTTTTTATCACCAAAAAAAGCTTTCTCAGATATGCAGTGTAACCACAGATATAACTGAACGAAATTAAATATAAGCGAGTAACGAAACTAGTCAAGGTAGAAATTAGCATAATTAACTGGAATGTTGCCAGCGCTAAGAGTTAACTTGCATGCAGCAATATAAACTTGGCCCTCCTGCTTGTTCATTACACATGCAACACGTTGAGTTGTTGCAGTAGCTGCTGCATACATTGACATTATAAATGCAAATTCTGCCACCAAAAGTTAAACTTGGATAAATAAAGCGAGATATTGAATTTCAACCTGAATGTAGATTATAAAATGCCTCTGTGTGCAATTCTTGGGTCTACAAAATATTCAGTGTTGGTGACGAGGTGATCGTCTTGTGTATGTGTGGAAAATAGCTACAGGGGGAGCTGAATGACAGCTCTAGGCCTTTCATGTTGCAATCAACACTTTATCAGGAGCTTGCAATGTTGCAGAAAATAGTAGGAAATCCAGGCAGACTGAGCGAATCTGCCAGGACTTCCTAACACATTTCTGCAACATTGCGAGCTCCTGATGTGTTGATTGAAACACGAAGACCCTAGAGCTATCGTTCAACTCCTCCTGAGGTTATTTTGCAACTTTTATCGCTCGTTCGCGATTATTACATTGTGTATACAGGTTTGTACGTGTGTGTGTGTGTGTGTGTGTGTGTGTGTGTGTGTGTGTGTGTGTGTGTGTGTGTGTGTGTGCGTGTGTGTGTGTGTGTGTGTGTGTGTGTGTGTGTGTGTGTGTGTGTGTGTGTGTGTGTGTGTGTGTACACTCACCTAATTGTGATTGCTCCATGAGCTTTATCGTGCCTAATCTTAAAACTATGTATGGTTTTCCTGCCTCCACTACATCGCTTGTGTGTGTGTGTGTTTTGTTGTTGTTATTGCTGTTGTTGTTGTTGTTGTTGTTGTTGCTATTTCTGCGTTACACAAATAGTTTCTGTATCTTTAACTCGATCAAATAATATTTTCTAACTTGAATGATTCTCTCTCTCTCTCTCTCTCTCTCTCTCTCTCTCTCTCTCTCTCTCTCTCTCTCTCTCTCTCTCTCTCTCTCTCTCTCTCTTGCACGATTAAATTTCTCCGTTCCCATGGCTTGCAGTCTTCCAAATCACATCAAGTGGGTAGCAGAGAAAAAAAATTGAGGTGCCGAAAGTATTCTGAAAGCTGGTTCTTCACAGTGGTAGAACACTGGAAGGAGATCCAAGAGGCAGTAAGCTCTACAAACGGAAATTTTAGAAAGGTTAATTGACGTTAAACGCTAAAGTTGGGACATTACGAGCAGCTCTCTTCCTGTAGCCTTAAGTAAGTTAATGGATAACCATATGTGAGAGCCTCTCCTCGAAGTTAGACATCGAAGTATTACCGACTGCTTCTCAGATTAACGAAATCATAATAACAAAGTTGCAAACCAATCACATAACGAATTTTATGACTCCTCTGCCATGAGTTAGAGACCCACCCAATTGATTCGAATTCATCTCTTAATCCAGTAGTCACAGTGGCGCACTTTACAAGCGCTTAAACTATCAGCTGGTATTTCATTTGATCTTAAAGACGCTTTAGTGATTTGAAGACAGTCATAAACCAACCCGCCTATCTTCCTTTACCCCCTCCCCCACCCCTCATTCCTGTCTGTGTGTCTGACTCTCTCTCTCTCTCTCTCTCTCTCTCTCTCTCTCTCTCTCTCTCTCTCCCTCTATTTCATTTCACCCTAGGGATTCGAGGCATGTTGATGCTAGATATAATAAAGATGACGGTCCCTTGCAGAGAGAAGCACAGTGAGGATGATGGTTAATGATGCCGATATATATATATATATATATATATATATATATATTATATATATATATATATATATATATATATATATATATATATATATATATATATATATATATATATATATATATATATATATATATATATATATATATATATATAAATATATGTCGTGCCGAATATGTAAAACTGGTCAATTAGCAAGAACTCATTTAAAATTAAGTCCTTTCCAAAACTTTCTCTTATACGTTTGAAGATATATATTTTTCATTAATGTTAATGTAATTTTTTTTAATTTTGCACCAAAAGAAGCTTAGAGAACTTACCTAACCTTGTTTTAACAAAAGCAATTTATTTTAGCCTAACCCAACTAAATATATTTTAGATTTGTTTACAATAATTTAATACTAAACAAACACAGTGAAATGTATTTTTTTCGTTAGGTTCAGAATGATTTTGGCGAAATTATTGCATACACAAATTTTCGCTTGTCCTATATGGCAAGATGAGCGTTGCTATTTAAGCCAAGATCGCAAGTTCTGCCTATTCGGCATAACATATATATATATATATATATATATATATATATATATATATATATATATATATATATATATATATATATAAACACTGATCTCTGGCTTAAGGAGACTCGAACCTACGAACCTTGGAACAAGGTACGCAGTGCTATACCAATCTACCCACACTGGAAAATACCCTGGCGTGCAGCTTGCGCTACACGTTGATCCAAGGCAGCCAGCTTTCAGGGAGAAGGCTTAGAGCTTTTCATCTCATCCCCTGCATGCATCAGCCTTACTAGAGATTTTAACAATGCAAGGAATTTGCAAGAGCAGGCGAAATATACACAAACACTCTTCTCTGGCTGAATGGGACTCGAACCTACGAACCTTGGAACAAGGTACGCAGTGCTTGTGTATATTTCGCTTGCTCTTGCGAATTCCTTGCTTTGTTAAAATCTCTAGTAGGGCTGATGTATGCAGGGGATGAGATGAAAAGCTCTAAGCTTCCTCCCTGAAAGCTGGCTGCCTTGGATCAACGTGTAGCGCAAGCTGCACGCCAAGGTATTGTCCAGTGTGGGTAGATTGGTATAGCACTGCGTACCTTGTTCCAAGGTTCGAAGGTTCGAGTCTCCTTCAGCCAGAGATCAGTGTTTGTGTATATTTCGCCTGCTCTTGCGAATTACTTGCCTACATATATATATATATATATATATATATATATATATATATATATATATATATATATATTATATATGTCGTGCCGAATAGGCAGAACTTGCGATCTTGGCTTAAATAGCAACGCTCATCTTGCCATATAAGACAAGCGAAAATTTGTGTATGCAATAATTTAGCCAAAATCATTCTGAACCTAACGAAAAAAATATATTTCACTGTGTTTGTTTAGTATTAAATTATTGTAAACAAATCTAAAATATATTTAGTTGGGTTAAGCTAAAATAAATTGTTCTTGTTATAATAAGGTTAGGTAAGTTTTCTAAGATTCTTTTGGAGCAAAATTAAAAAGTTTTACATTAACATTAATGAAAAAATATTATTTTTAAACGTATAAGAGAAAATTTTAGAAAGGACTTAATTTTAAATGAGTTCTTGCTAATTGACCAGTTTTACATATTCGGCACGACATATATATATTATATATTATATATATATATATATATATATATATATATATATATATATATATATATATATATATATATATATATATATATATATATATATATATCTTTGGAGTTGGCAAGAGGTGTAGGGTTAAAAGATGAAGAATCTAACAGAAAGTGGGAGTTGTCACAGTTGCTCTTTGCTGATGACACTGTGCTTTTGGGAAATTCTGAAGAGAAGTTGCAGAGGTTGGAGGATGAGTTTGGTAGGGTATGTAAAAGAAGACAATTAAAAGCGATTATAAGAAAAAGTAAGGTGATGAGGATAACAAAAAAATTAGGAAACGAAAGATTTGATATCTGATTGGAGGGAGAGAGAATGGAGGAGGTGAATGTATTCAGATATTTAGGAGTGGACTTGTCAGCAAATGGATCTATGAAAGATCAGGTGAATCACAGAATTGATGAGGGCGAAAAAGGTGAGTGATGCACTTAGGAGTCTATGGAGACAAAGAACTTTGTCCATGGAAGCAAAGAGGGGAATGTATTAGAGTATAGTTATACCAGTGCTCTTATATGGGTGTGAAACATGGGTAGTGAATGTTGCAACAAGAAGAAGGCTGGAGGCAGTGGAGACGTCGTGTCTGAGGGCAATGTGTGGTATGAATATAATGCAGAGAATTTGTAGTTTGGAAATTAGGAAGAGGTAGGGGATTACCAAAACTAATTATCCAGAGGGCTGAGGAGGGGTTGTTGAGGTGGTTCGGACATGTAGAGAGAAAGGAACAAAATAGAATGACTTCGAGAGTGTATAAATCTGTAGCGGAGGGAAGGCAGGGTTGGGGTCGGCCTAGGAGAGGTTAGAGGGAGGGGTAAAGGAGGTTTTGTGTGCGAGGGGCTTGGACTTACAATAAGCATGCGTTAACGTTTTAGATAGGAGCGAGTGGAGACAAATTGTCTTTAGGACTTGTGTCCTGGAGATGGGGGGTACAGTGCCGCACTCTGAAGGAGGGGTGTTAATGATGCAGTTTCATAACTGTAGTGTAAGCATGCCTCTGGCAAGACAATGATGGAGTGAATGATGATGAAAGTTTTTCTTTCTCGGCCCACTCTACCTTGGTGTTCCGGTACATCATCATCAGAACAATGAATCAACCAAGGTTAGCTGGGAATTCCAGAGAATACAGGAATAATCTCGTGCTACATGGTCTCTAGAAGCGGAACGGTGTCTCAGTCTATCTTAGATAAGACTAAATTTTAGTAAGTGTTACTTAACAATGAATATACTCTGGACATGTCTGGCACAAGGATCGTTGGATCCAGAGGCTTGTTTCTGACTGCGATGACAGAAAAAGACAAAGGAGCAGACCACGTTTTTATTGTGTCGACGTTTCACTCTGTAGAAATAAAACTCTAGACATAGCGAATCATCACAAAAAAACTTACTCTGCACCTTTGTCTTCTTTTAACGATCTTTGCTTATAAGCCAAGATAGCAAGTTCCGTCTGAACAGCAAGACACTGACTACGCACCATCTTCCATAATAACAATGCACAAATTTGTATATAATAAAAAAATGATAAGACTGTTTTGCAGTAGTCTCATTGACAACAACAAGAAGCGAAACACAAGAGGAAATTTATTACGATGACGCGACACTTCAAGATAAATATTTAATGTTGCTAACAGGGCGCGAGCCAGTGCCAGGTTAAATATCTAACGCTGCTAACAGGATGTGTGCCAATTCTCAGAAACAGATGTGACGGGAGCAAACATTACAGGTGTAAAATCTCTCAGCAGGCGAGATAAAACTCCGCCAGGTCGTAGAAACTTGAGAGAATTTCGACATACGCGGGACGGAATTTCAGTTATCTCGTAAACCAGTGCATCGCTCTGCTGGGAGGATAACCCGTTGCTTCTTGCATTACCGGGTCTCGCGCGAAGCGGACGGAGGATCAGCGCTCCTGTTTTATTATTATTATAATCAAGGGGAAGCGCTAAACCCGGAGGATTATACAGCGCCTGGGGGGGGGATGTGGAAGGCATTCAGGCTTAATTCGGGGAACTGGAGCACAGATCCAATTCCCTAAATCAAGAGCCCCTCACCAACATCAAGGAACCTTCCTTGAGGGGCAGCGCTCCAGTACTTCTTGTGCTGACTGATCAACACGGGTGTAGCACTTCCATACATGATATTAAATACATTATCGATGTTACTATTGGATTGTCTATTGGCTTACGTTGTCAACAGTTGCATTAGTTCAACAAATTTACGTTAGTACACATGACTAATACAGTGTACAAAGAGGTGTATGATATTACCTGTGTACAGTATGTGAGCATCACATACAGTAAATTCAACAATTTAAATTGACTTTAAAAAAAAAATATTCTGTGAATAAATAGGATTAAAGTAATCCACGTTTGTCCACATCAGTCTGCCAACACTACGATTACTCTCATCAGCCCCGCGAGACTGTTAACACCAGTCTGCCAACACTACGATGACTTTCACCAGTCTTGTTAGACTATCAGCACAAGTTTGCCAACAAAACGCTGCCAGTAAAACGATGGTTTTCACTTAGCCCTTAATTAAGTCTATCCACACCACCCTACCATAAAAAGCTTCCACCAGCCTGTAAAACTATCTACCCCAGGCTGCCAACTCACACTATTTACACCAGCATCCAGATTTCAGAGAGACTGCGTTTGCAACAACCGGCTTCTGATTACAAGTTGCATATTTATAGCATCTGCTGAAACAGGCACAATGTTCACGAGTCACACTTTTGGTGTTGACTGAGTGTAACTTTCTGACACTCAGGAGACCAGCTCTTGTTTACTGTCTAGTGAGAAATGGGAAAGACGACGATGCTGAACACAGGGCCAAATTCCAGTCTTTGTGTTTCAGAATACTTGGTTGAAACATTTGTACTCTGGTGTCCTGGGACACCTTTAATAAGGATGTCTCTGTTTTGCAGTCCTATGACGCATGGTGGGATTGTTTCTGCTCTTATTGTTCCGTGACACAGTGTTGTGACATCGACGTCCTGATGTTCTCGGATTCATGGGTGGGACGTTCCTGCCCCATTGCAGTAAAACACATGGTGGAAACTTCCCTATACTGTTGTGCTAAGAAATACGATAGGAGAGGGAGGGGGGTGATCGCCCTCGTGTCTTATGTCCAAGGACACTCATTCATTCATTCTGCCATGTCTGTTGCAGGTCTCTAAAGTTACATTGTCTGTGCCTGTCACTGGAGTTGGTGAGTTCGTTTCTCCTAACTTTTTTGTCTCCTGGAAGTCTGCAACATGACCTGCTTTGGTTGGTCACTGATTGACAGGATTAGTCAGCAGTTCTACTAACTCTTTGATTTCTTCAAAACATACACTATACATATGTTCTGGCGTTCTCTTCATGTATATCAGGCATTATATGTATATTGTTGAACTCTACTATAGTCCATATTTTTGTACATTACTGCTCTCAGCCAGTCTTCCTATATTCTAGGCTACTTCGTCTCTCCCAATGTCAAAAGTCAGCTTTTTACTTTAAATGGTTTCCTGGAGGTTACCTGGAGGTTATTCCGGGGATCAACGCCCCCGCGGCCCGGTCCATGACCAGGCCTCCCGGTGGATCAGGGCCTGATCAACCAGGTTGTTACTGCTGGCCGCACGCAGTCCAACGTACGAGCCACAGACCGGCTGATCCGGCACTAACTTCAGGTATCTGTCCAGCTCTCTCTTGAAGGCAGCCAGGGGTTTATTGGTAATTCCCCTAATGCTTGATGGGAGGCTGTTGAACAGTCTTGGGCCCCGGACACTTATGGTGTTTTCTCTTATTGTACCAATGGCGCCCCTACTTTTAATTGGGGGCATTTTGCATCGCCTGCCCAGTCTTTTACTTTCGTAGGGAGTGATTTCTGTGTGTAGATTCGGGATCATTCCTTCCAGGATTTTCCAAGTGTAGATTATGATATATCTCTCCCTCCTGCGTTCCAACGAGAACAAGTCAAGTGCTTCCAAGCGTTCCCAGTAGTTAAGGTGCTTGACAGAACTTATACGTGCAGTAAAAGATCTCTGCACACTTTCTAGATCTGCAATTTCACCTGCTTTGAACGGAGATGTTAATGTACAGCAGTATTCCAGCCTAGAGAGAACAAGTGATTTGAAAAGGATCATCACTGGCTTGGCATCCCTCGTTTTGAACGTTCTCATTATCCATCCTATCATTTTCTTTGCACTTGTGACCGTGGCACTGTTGTGGTTAAGCCAATTTCTCTACATACGTCATTTAGGTTAAACTAGATTGATTAAACTAGATTAATTAAATTAGATTAGCAAAAGAATGTTTTTTTATATATGAAATTTGGCAATTTTTCGGTATTTTAAGTTAACGTATATTATGTACAAGTAATTAATTTTAATATATTAAAAATGTCTTACCGACAATGTATTAGAAAACGTTCATGGCTGTGGTTTCTGTGTACTTTTTATATGCACAGCCACAGGTAGATTGAGCAACACAGTAAGACCATCCTTCTGGTTTAGTGTCAACTTTTATATTATTTTATTATACTGTATTAAAATCAGCAATGGTAGTTAGGCTATTTGTTTATAGCACTTGGACAACGGTTTAATTAATCGCTACACTAAAATGCTGCAAGTGTGGAAATGTAAATAGATACAGGTAACACGGTGGGGAGAGAGAAAAGTGATTGTGGCTGGGTTTACTGGTGTACTCCGCCTGGATGTGACTGCTGTGCTTGTTCCTCTGGGAACAAGCACAAACACTGTATGGTACCATCTAGCGCTACACTACCATACTGCAGGTGTGGACAGTGCTTCATCGTAGCCTCAAACTGTACCACATTTCAGATACAAAAGCACTCTGTGTACTTCAAAAAAAGCTTAGGTGCTCTTACTCCAGTAAATTAAGGAAAGAAAAACAAAGTAGCAGACAGGAAAGGGTGAGAGTTGTAAACTGGAGACAAATATACGAGAAAGGGCAGAAGAGGGGAGAGATGAGAACTGTTGAAAAATGTTCGACGAGAGGTTGTCAAGGAATGAAGGAATGATGTAGAGCGACTAGAAACAGAGGCGAGCGAACATCGGGGAAAGGGAAATGCAAGAAAAAGGCTGCAGTAAGTGCAGGTCAAGCAAGAGAGGAGGAAGGGCGGTGATGAAGAGATAAATCGTTGTAAATTGAATCACGCCAGACGTGGACATTACTCGAGGAGGAGTAGTGGGGACGTCCTAGACAACCCATTACCTTCCCTTCCCTCTGTCTTGGCTCCTGAATCTTTGATGTAATGGATGCGATCAGAGATCATTTGGCCGCGCACTATCCCTCCCTTCTTCCTGACGCCTCCTGAATCTGAGATGGAATAAATGACACCAGGGACCTATTGGTGATCCCCTTTTTTTCCTTCATTGTTAATGGTACCCCAGATCATTGCTACTGTGGCCCGATTTTAGATTATGCCTCCTCAAAATAAAATGAAATATTACAGGAATAAAAAGAGAACGAAAGGACACACGAAAGTAAAAATATGTATACAATGAATACAGGTATAAATTTTTATTATTTAACTAGCATTTTACATGTTAATTATAGAGAAAGAGAGGCTAGAAGGTCTACGAAAAACGAAAAACGTTTAACATACTTTCGCATGGCATTCACATGACACGACAATATTAGCTCGTGATCCCAAGACCCAATCAATAAAGCAAAATTAAAACTAGTGAAAACTGATGCTTGAAAAGACATTCTGTTGCATCACATATAACGTCAACGTAAATCAATACACTGATAATTTAGTGTAGGTTTAACGTGCAGAGTTTGCGTTAGCAAGCTAATGCTTGACAAATAATACCAAGACAATCCTTCTCCAGGGTAACTATGACCCTACAGTTTTTCAATACTCCGATATACAATTAATTTGTAAGGCGACTGTATCGGTACAACAATAATATACTTTCTTAAGGCACCAATACGTGTAATTTAACATTCACGAAGTCACTAATGTGACTTGTTCCTACTCTCAGTAGACTTTTCTGACAAAATTATGACACTAAATCACGTCCCCACAAATATTATATATATGTATGTATATATATATATATATTATTATATATATATATATTATATTATATATATATATATATTTTATATATATATATATTATATATATATATTTTATATATATATATATGATTTAACATTCACGAAGTCACTAATGTGACTTGTTCCTACTCTCAGTAGACTTTTCTGACAAAATTATGACACTAAATCACGTCCCCACAAATATTATATATATGTATGTATATATATATATATATATAATATAATATATAAATATATATATATAATATATATATATTATATATATATATATATATATGATTACCTCATACTTCTACTCTCCTTACCCATTTCTACTTTGTATTGGACTGATGAAGCCACTGTGTGGTGAAACGTTTCTTCAATAAAGATTCCCATGTGTTGCATAAGTGTCTCAATTCTTCAACTTGTCGGTTTTCAAAACCATTCATCATATATATATATATATATATATATATATATATATATATATATATATATATATATATATACAGCAACACTGCACTAGCCAAGGACTCGAACCATGCTGCTTTGGCCTGCCTCATGGTGGGCGAAAATGCATGACGCCCTAATCCACTGGACCATACGTGTGTCCTTGGGTGGGGAGTACCACATCCAGTTCCGCTGGATGCCCTACTCTTAAGAATCGTATGGTCCAGTGGATTAGGGCGTCATTCGTTTTCGCCCACCATGAGGCAGGCCAAAGCAGCATGGGTTCGAGTCCTTGGCTAGTGCAGTGTTGTTATTGATCAATACCACTCGTTTGTGTTCACAATAATATATATATATATATATATATATATATATATATATATATATATATATATATATATATATATATATATATATATATATATATATATATATATGTCGTGCCGAATATGTAAAACTGGTCAATTAGTAAGAACTCATTTAAAATTAAGTTCTTTCTAAAAATTTCTCTTAAATGTTTAAAGATATATTTTTTTCATTTATGTTAATGTGAAAATTTATAATTTTGCACCAAAAGAATCTTAGAAAACTTACCTAACCTTATTCTAACAAGTGCAATTTATTTTAGCCTAATCCTACTAAATATATTTTAAAAACGTTTACAGTAATTTAATACTAAACAAACACAACGAAATAGATTTTTTTCGTTAGGTTTAGAATGATTTTGGCGAAATTATTGCATACACAAATTTTCGCTCGTCCTATATGGCAAGATGAGCGTTGCTATTTAAGCCAAGATCGCAAGTTCTGCCTATTCGGCACGACATATATATATATATATATATATATATATATATATATATATATATATATATATATATATATATATATATATATATATATATATATATATATATATATATATATATATATATATATATATATATATATATATATATATATAGTGATGATCTACCTGGATGAAGCAGTGTTCTGGAGGTTAGTCCCTCGGCCTTGATAAGTGTTTACCTTCATAGTTGAACAACGTGAAGCTGAAGCGCGAAAATAGAGCCTTTTGTGATGTTAGAGGTGAGGCGGGAAGAAGGAAGATGAAATGACATTAGTGGAGCTGACTAGTAGTAGTAGTGGGCTCCACTAATGTCATAGTAGCAAGGCATGTCCTCAAATCAAACTCTTCTCTCTCAAAATTAGAGGTTGAGCAACGGAGCTGCACGAAGGACACAGGACAGAGTATAAGACAGATATAATAATGATATACAGCACCGACAAGCAGATGGGTAAGACACATCTGCAACAGTTAGGTATATTTCCGAAACGTTTCGCTAGATTAAGATACATGCAGTAACTGTTGCACACGTATCATGCCCATACCTTCGTCGTTACTGTATACTATCAGCTAACAGACGAGTCTGTCAAGTCGGACCGAAACGTCGTCATTAGATTCCTTTTCCTATGTGTAGGTTATTTGTGTATTGTTCTAGCAACGGTTTTGTACCTTTTCATTCTTTATTCATTACCTCTTTGAACTGCAACAATGTGCGGCTGGAAAAGCGAACTAGCTGTCCTGGGATCCTTAGTTGCCCTGATGAGTCTTTTGCCTAGTTTCGTAAGGCAACTGAATGCATTCTTTTCCCATAAGCCGAGGGTCTCTCAACCTATTGGAAGAAACATGTAATAATTTACAAGTTCACCTTATTATCAAACTTCAGGGCATCCCTGAAGCTGCCAGCTGCATCTCCATGGAGCTCGGTATATGCTATTGTGAAAGGACATGTGTAGTCCTATACCACCTTCCTTGCCACTTATTCTGATCTATAATCCTACATGGAATGATAACATTTGAAACGGAACTAAGAAAGGCTACAACTATACCAGTCCATGGAAACAGTTAAGGTAACATCAGCAATTTCAATCGTGGAACACAGCTAAGATTCCAATTCCAAAAGTGAAGTATAGCAATCAGTAACAATTCGAGCCAAAAGTTAAATAAAATGTACAAATAAATGGTAGTACAGCTCAGATCTTCGAAAACCGGAAATATAAAATACAGGTAACACGTTAAGAGGCTTTACCTTGACTTAGGAAGGGAGTGGGAAGGGTTCATTAAAGCAGATGGAACATATGGTCCTCAACACACACACACACATCAGCTTTGTCTTCTTCCCGGTCTGGTTCCTGGTGATACTTGCTTCTCCCACTTCATTTCTCGAAGGTTATAATATTCGTAAGATGCGTGACTTGGCTCCTTCCCTTTGACACGAGGTTTACCTCAATCTTTCTACTACTACTGCTATAGCTATTACCATTACTGCTACTACTTTCATTACTTCTACTGGTACCTCTACTATTAATACGACTACGTGGTTACTATGACCTAGGCTTGATCATCAACTATTCACCCAAACTGTCACCTTACTTCTGACCATTTGTCGTGTCACCTTATTCCTTGACACGACAAATGGTCTATAACTTATCGAACCGTCGTAATCAAGTGACCTCTCCAGACTGTAAGTTAATTGTTTCATAATCGTCAAGGAAAATGTCCTGCTGCAGCTCCTCTTCATAAGCAAACTTACATCGCCATTCTTTTATTCAAGGTCAGGCGCTAAACAAGTCAGATTTATACAGAGCCTTAGAGTGAATACGATTTAATCAAAGAAAGGGAAGGGAAGCATTATTTCTTCGAGTCACGAACACTTCATCAAGAGCCCTTCATCAAGACACCTTCATCAAGAGCCCTTCATCAAGAGCCCTCCACCAAGAGCCCTTCACCAAGAGCCCTTCATCAAGAGCCCTTCATCAAGAGCCCTTCATCAAGAGCCATTCATCAAGAACCCTTCATCACGTCAAAGGATTCCCTCTTGAAGGGTTACTTCATCATAGTGGTGGTAGCAGTTGTAATAGTAGTAGCAGTTGTAGTAGTAGCAGTAGTAGCTGTAGTGGTAGTAATAGTAGTAGTAATAGCTGTGGTAGTTGTAGTAGTAGCAGTAGTTGTTGTAGTAATAGTAGCAGTAGTAGTTGTAGTAGTAACAGTAGTAGTAATAACAGCAGTAGTTGTAGTAATAGCAGCAGTAGTTGTAGTAATAGCAGCAGTAGTTGCAGTAATAGCAGCAGTAGTTGTAGTAATAGCAGCAGTAGTTGTAGTAATAGCAGCAGTAGTTGTAGTAATAGCAGCAGTAATTGTAGTAATAGCAGCAGTAGTTGTAGTAATAGCAGCAGTAGTTATAGTAATAGCAGCAGCAGTTGTAGTAATAGCAGCAGCAGTTGTAGTAATAGCAGCAGCAGTTGTAGTAATAGCAGCAGCAGTTGTAGTAATAGCAGCAGTAGTTGTAGTAATAGCAGCAGTAGTTGTAGTAATAGCAGCAGCAGTTGTAGTAATAGCAGCAGTAGTTGTGGTAATAGCAGCAGTAGTTGTAGTAATAGCAGCAGTAGTTATAGTAATAGCAGCAGTAGTTGTAGTAATCAGCAGCAGAATTGTAGTAATAGCAGCAGTAGTTGTTGTAATAGCAGCAGTAGTTGTAGTAATAGAGCAAGTAGTATGTAGTTAATAAAGCAGCAGTAGTTGTAGTAATAGCAGCAGTAGTTGTAGTAATAGCAGCAGTAAGTTGTAGTAATAGCAGAGCAGTTGTAGTAATAGCAGCAGCAGTTGTAGTAATAGCAGCAGCAGTTGTAGTAATAGCAGCAGTAGTTGTAGTAATAGCAGCAGTAGTTGTAGTAATAGCAGCAGTATTGTAGTAACGCAGCAGTAGTTGTAGTAATAGCAGCAGTAGTTGTAGTAATAGCAGCAGTAGTGTGTAAAAAGTAATAGAGCAGTAGTTGTAGTAATAGCAGCAGTAGTTGTAGTAATAGCAGCAGCAGTTGTAGTAATAGCAGCAGTAGTTGTAGTAATAGCAGCAGTAGTTGTAGTAATAGCAGCAGTAGTTGTAGTAATAGAAGCAGTTTGTAGTAATAGCAGCAGTAGTTGTAGAAATAGCAAGAGTTTTGTAGTAATAGCAGCAGCAGTTGTAGTAATAGCAGCAGTAGTTGTAGTAATAGCAGCAGTAGTTGTAGTAATAGCAGCAGTAGTTGTAGCAATAGCAGCAGTAGTTGTAGTAATAGCAGCAATAGTTGTAGTAGTAGTAACAGTTGTAGTAGTAATAGTGGAAGTAGTAGTAGTAGCAGTAGTTGTTGTAGTAGTAATACTAGTGACGGTACTAGTAGTAGCAGTAGTAGTAGTTAGCTAGTATGTGAGTGTACTAGCAGTAGCAGTAGTAGTAGAGTTGCTGTGGTAGTATAATAAGAGTAGTAGCATTATTGGCATTGAATTCAAAAGAATAGCGCTAAACTAGCGCATAATAATCCACAAAATACTTTGTAAATATGACTACATTAGTTATCCCCGATAGGTTGTACCTCATAACGGTTGCTAGAGATCAGCTTAAATTTTAACACATATGTAGCACTGTAACAGAGGGGAATAGTCATGCAACTGTGAATTTGCAGATTCCCTCTGTTAGTAATGTAGACCAGACTTGATTAGGAGTATTGAGGGTGACTACTCAAACTCTCCTCATTATAGCACATTTTTTACTACAAGACTGTAGAAGCCAGCAGGTGGGATAAACGATTCAGATTAAAGATACCCAACATGTCTCTAACTGTCCATTTAAAAACCACATTATTCAATAGACCACACCTGTGTTATGTAGTTTTCAATGCAATAATTTTAAAGAATGCCTCTGCTGATCAGATTCATAATTTCACAACCATACCAGGGCGGGATAGAACGCAGATCAAGAGTCTCATAAATCCAGACCGTGCGTTATGGTTTGATATTGCGCAATATCGTGTCATTACATTCGTGAGTAATAAACTATTCAAGCACTGGTGTATCGTATACTATGAATAAGTGTTGTGAATTTATTACCGGGGTGAGTACAGTGTCAATTTGCCTTTATTATTATAACATATTCGGCGCTTTAGCTATCCAACAATGAGAATGCGACTGCCGATGAACAATTCAAAACCTTATATGTCTGAGACAAGGTTACTATAAGCCTAGTCGTTAAAATTTCATTGCAGCTGATAGAGGAAACTTCAACTGTATTGGATCAGAAGGGAAGAGATCAGGTTTGATTTAAGGAGAGAGGACAACTCAGCTGCTCTAACTCTTTGGCATCAAAAGACCTTCACTAGCACCAAAAACTTCCATCCTACCATTATGTCTTCTCCACTTTTAGGGAAAAAAATCTTATTCAAAGAGTGAAGTTATGACGTGTGGAAGGAAGGACAAGAAATGTGTGGGGCATACAGATTAATTGAAGGCAAAATGGGGGGGATAGAACCGTGATCAGGACAGGTAGCGTGCGGCAGGACCGGCGGTGAGGACAGTTGAATGTGTCATTACGGTTTCGTGAGTAAAACTTCACCACTGGGTATCGTATAAGAATAAGGTTGGAATTATTACCGGGGGAGTACTGCAATTTGGCCATTTTTATTAAAGAATCGGCGCATTCTATCCAACAACGAAGAATGCGCGCCCATTGGGCTTCAACCTTTTGCTGGGAAAAGGTTTCTTAAGCCCATTGTTAATTTTTGCAGGGAAGAGCTAGACTTCAAGTATGGGAAAGGAAGGGTCAGGTTGATTAAGGAAGAGGAAACCAGTGCTCTACTTTGGATCAAAAGACTTCACTAACCCAAAAAATCTTCCCCATTTTCTTCTCCCTTTTTTTGGGAAAAAAAAATTTTAAAGAGTGGGGTTATGAACGGGGAAGAAGGGCAGGGCAAGAATGTGTGGGGGGGATTACCAAAGTATGGGGAAAGGCAAGAAAATTGGGGAAAGGTAGGTGATGGCAGGCAGGGAGCGTGGCGGCGGACAGGTAACGTGGTGGCAGGACAGGTAGCGTGGCGGCAGGACAGGTAGCGTGGCGGCAGGACAGGTAGCGTGGCGGCAGGACAGGTAGCGTGCCGGCAGGACAGGTAGCGTCGCGGCAGGACAGGTAGCGTGGTGGCAGGACAGGTAGCGTGGCGGCAGGACAGGTAGCGTGGTGGCAGGACAGGTAGCGTGGCGGCAGGACAGGTAGCATGGTGGCAGGACAGGTAGAGTGGTGGCAGGACAGGTAGCGTGGCGGCAGGACAGGTAGCTTGGCGGTAGGACAGGCAGCGTGGTGGCAGGACAGGTAGCGTGGTGACAGGACAGGTAGCGTGGCGGCAGGACAGGTAGCATGGTGGCAGGACAGGTAGCGTGGTGGCAGGACAGGTAGAGTGGTGGCAGGACAGGTAGCGTGGCGGCAGGACAGGTAGAGTGGTGGCAGGACAGGTAGCGTGGCAGGAGGAAGTGGTGGGAAGTAGTGGCAGGACAGGTAGAGTGGTGGCAGGACAGGTAGCGTGGCGGCAGGACAGGTAGAGTGGTGGCAGGACAGGTAGCGTGGTGGCAGGACAGGTAGAGTGGTGGCAGGACAGGTAGAGTGGTGGCAGGAAAGGTAGAGTGGTGGCAGGACAGGTAGCGTGATGGCAGGACAGGTAGCGTGATGGCAGGACAGGTAGAGTGGTGGCAGGACAGGTAGAGTGGCGGCAGGACAGGTAGCGTGGCGGCAGGACAGGTAGAGTGGTGGCAGGACAGGTAGCGTGGCGGCAGGACAAGTAGGGAATGGATATAGCAATTAAAGCTCATGACATTATTTTACTAACAAAAGAACCGAGAAAAATGCTGAAAACAAGAATAAAAGAAAGAGGACGTTAAATTAGAGAAGGAATTAATGAAGAATGTGAGGAAGCATAAGAGGAGGAATATGAGATGCAGGAGGAAAAAGAAGAGATAGAAAATGAAGTGGAGGAGGAGGAGGAGGAGGAAAGGTAGGAGAGAGAAAAGTAGAGGAGGAAAATGAGGAGAAAGGGTGCAAAGAAGTCTGGGAGATACAGTAATGGTGCACGACAGCAACCTCCAGAGGCCTGGCTGGCCTTTCACGCACCTGTGTGTGGAGGACTTGTCGAGATTTTTGGTGAAAAAGATCTCTCTCTCTCTCTCTCTCTCTCTCTCTCTCTCTCTCTCTCTCTCTCTCTCTTCTTTCAGCTGTGTATTCACCATCCTCAAAGAATAAAAACCCACAATACTGTGGCTGGAACAATTCACCAAAGACTCGCACCCAGGAGAGGCAGCATATGACATTTCAGTCCGTTCTGTGTCTAGTATCAAGTCATAAGCGAAAATGATCCAGGATGGAGCGAAACGTCGTCATGAGATTCCTCCCCTAAGCGTAGGTATGTGGTGAATGACTTAACCATCCGTTCTTAAACGCTTGTTAACCTACTTATTTAACAACTGTGTCACTCTGGCTTCCTCATTCTCACTCAAGCACACCATTCTCACTCATTTTCACAATTTTCAGTTACATTTTTTTTTTCTTTTCAAAGAGGGCCATTTGCTCTGCTATGGACACAACCTTGAATCAAGGACACGACTATTTAAGACTGACACTTTTAAAGATGCTCTTAATAATGGGCATATAAACAGGTGGTTTGGAAGGCGAAATGTCAACAAGCCTTGTTGTTAGACAAAATTTTGCTGATAAGCCAGATTTTTGTAAATCAGCTCATGCGGGGCATCATATGACCCGCATCAGCTGATTTTCCCCCCACTAGTAGATAAACAACAAGTCGATTCAATGACTCGGCTTTCCCGTAGACAGGTGACAAAACTCAAATACACTAGGCAGATGAGCCAAGCAGAATGCAAGTTCCTGTAATTACTTTTGAAGAGTATCGGCTGCACTTGGGTTATGAAGACAACATCTTTCCCAGAGAATCAGTATATTTTAATCCATAACCTAAGGATTAAACTTCCAATGTGTACATTCTCGGTACATGCACACACAGCTACTCGTACATGCCTCTCCGCCTATATATACTTTTGTGTTAGAAGTGTTAGAAATGATCAAGGTCCCAGGACCGAAAAAAATTCTAATAATTAAGTCCTAATGTTTGTTCACGTGTTACTCTAAAGTAATTTGTCGGAATTTATTACCAGCGTTTATACCATGCAATGATATACACCTCAGTGCATATACACAGATATACATACCTTTCAGCGTATATACACCGAGAAAGATATGGCTCTTGGTTTATGCACCGTGTAAGACTATAACAGCAACTCATGAAAGGGTAATGTGTTGTTAGCCAGAAACTCTGATAGTGAGTGGCGTGGGGTTGCATCTCTAAGATGGTGTGTATCCAGGCACTGGTTGCATAAGAAGCTCTGTTTGTAAATTGTCGAGATTTAGACTTCCATTTGCTCTGGCCACTGCTGAGGAGCATACCATTTTTTACCGTGGCCCTGTTGAAAAATTACACTCCTTATTTCGGCCGTAGGAGTGTAGGATACTGTTTGTTATTCTTTCGGTAAAGTGGAGAACATTTCATCCCGGTTAAGCCTGGTAGGAAGCCGTATGTCTTGGTAATGAGCTTTGTAACACTCTGATTGTTTAGTTCACTGTTTGACACAACTTATCTTGACACAGTTGTTTTAACTTTCTATTACCGGCTAGTAAAGAGTGACTTGTAACAGTAGTAGATGATTCTGCTTGCATGAGAAAAACTTTGATTCAATTCCCAGACTAGACGAGAAGTATAAGCAGTAAACACGTAAGAGTTAGCCAGCTATTATTGAATTCTTTTTTTTTTTTTTTTTTTTTTTGTCATCTTGGGCTAATAATCCTAAGATGCTTCGTGTATAAATAAAGATTAACTTTAGACTAAATACTGTTAATATCGAGTGAATAGTGAAGCGACACAGCTGAGACCAGAGAAGAATGAACAGTGAGGCAGATGACAAACATGCCGTTGTTCACCTCAGGTACTCCTTTATCCTACAGATATCATTCACTTTCACGCCAGTGTGTATCCCCTCATAGTATATTAGTGTTATATGGGTTTGTGTCATTGGTCTCTCGTAGAATGTTGATATTCTGTCTGTCCTCCCGAAAATTTCCTATATGATCTAAATTACTGGAATCAGGCAGGCTTGTAGGGGAGGATTTTCCTGTTGTTTGGCTCCTTCCTCTTACTGTTCTGTTGGATAACAACTGTTATATTTGATTCTGAATGTACGTACCGTTTTAGGCTAGATCATATTTAGTTCTTTCCAATTTCTTGCAAATCTGCTGTTGTAAAATTAATTCGTGACGTCTCTGTGGTACATTTGCATTTTCAATTTACTGACGCCTTCTCATACTGGTCCATCTTGAACATTCGTAATTATATCTCTCCTGGTTCTCCGTCGTATATGCCTCAAATAAAATTATGTTTGAGATGGACGGAATACAGATACATCGTCAACATTTTATTTTTTTTTTAGGCTTTTATACGTATAATAAAGTTCGTCAGTACTGTGGCACTATACCACATGTTAACTGTGGCACTGTTACATGGGCACCGGTGTCAGTCACTCTTTAAATCATTTGGAAATAAAAAGTTTTCAAACATGAGAAAAAATGGCGAGTAAAAAATTCATAAAAGAATTTGAAAAACGAAACTGGAAAAAAAAAAAGCTTGAGTAATTTTGTCCAACATAAATTAACCACTCATACATAAATTTTTTAAATTTTCACAAATTATTCGCCTAGATAATTAATGAGATTAGCTAATCAAATACACGATTTTATTCTAATGTCAAAGAAAAAATAAAGCTATGAGCAGAAAAGAAAAAATAGAACAGTTGGAAGAAATTTATTTCCTTAAATTTGTTGACAGTTCACTGTATCGGTCAATACTTCATTTCCTTCTAGCCTACAATATTCTCCAAAGTAATACCTTAGGAAATAACCAAAGCAAAATATAACCTAATTAGCAGGGAATATTTCACGTAGTCATGAGCACATATTATCCCTCAAAGTAATTTGAGGTAAATAACGGAGGTCCTAAAATATCCCGTGGGTAATATTGCTGAGTCCACTAAGTCACGGAAGTCGAACATATTAAGACAGAAACCAGACAGAGACAGAGACAAGAAAATATTATTAAGAGAAAGGGAGAGGGATATGTTTGGAGATACCCAACGGAGAAAGGGACTGGCACAGGTCCACATGTTATAGTCCCACACGCGAGCGAGCGCGCGCGCACATACACACACACACACACACACACACACACACACACACACACACCGGCCTGAATTGCGTTAACGTAATTGAGCGAAGATATTACATTTGACTACGAGACTAACACTCAGAAAGGGCTGCACTAACACACACACACACACACAGACACAAAGACCGACATAAGCTGGACAACCACCAGAGAATCCTCCACCACAGTCCTACACAAGCGAGAGTACTGAGTCCCAGACATAAACGTGTGCAGCAGGTAATTTGTGCTGGACTTACTATTGGTACCGCCCGCCGTCCTCTGCTTCCAGCACACGCCTCTTACCCTTAATAACTCTGGCCAGAGGGGAAAGGGAAGTATAGTAAATTCGTTTCCCTCCCAATGTTTTCAACCGCGCGCACGCACGCGAGCGCACACACAAGACACACACACACACACACAGTGTCACTGACATGTATAGTATGCAAAATCATGGAGAAGATTATCAGGAGAAGAGTGGTGGAACACGTAGAAAGGAACGATCTCATCAACAGCAGCCAACATGGTTTCAGGGACGGGAAATCCTGTGTCATAAACCTACTGGAGTTCTATGACATGGTGACAGCAGTAAGACAAGAGAGAGAGGGGTGGGTGGATTGCATTTTCTTGGACTGCAAGAAGGCGTTTGACACAGTTCCACACAAGAGATTGGTGCAAAAACTGGAGGACCAAGCAGGGATAACAGGGAAGGCACTACAATGGATCAGGGAATACTTGTCAGGAAGACAGCAGCGAGTCATGGTACGTGGCGAGGTGTCAGAGTGGGCACCTGTGACCAGCGGGGTCCCGCAGGGGTCAGTCCTAGGACCAGTGCTGTTTCTGGTATTTGTGAACGACATGACGGAAGGAATAGACTCTGAGGTGTCCCTGTTTGCAGATGACGTGAAGTTGATGAGAAGAATTCACTCGATCGAAGACCAGGCAGAACTACAAAGGGATCTGGACAGGCTGCAGACCTGGTCCAGCAATTGGCTCCTGGAGTTCAATCCCACCAAGTGCAAAGTCATGAAGATTGGGGAAGGGCAAAGAAGGCCGCAGACGGAGTACAGTCTAGGGGGTCAGAGACTACAAACCTCACTCAAGGAAAAAGATCTTGGGGTGAGTATAACACCAGGCACATCTCCTGAAGCGCACATCAACCAAATAACTGCTGCAGCATATAGGCGCCTAGCAAACCTCAGAACAGCATTCCGACATCTTGATAAGGAATCATTCAGGACCCTGTACACCGGGTACGTTAGGCCCATATTGGAGTATGCGGCACCAGTTTGGAACCCACACCTAGCCAAGCACGTGAAGAAACTAGAGAAAGTGCAAAGGTTTGCAACAAGACTAGTCCCAGAGCTAAGAGGTATGTCCTACGAGGAGAGGTTAAGGGAAATCAACCTGACGACACTGGAGGACAGGAGAGATAGGGGGGACATGATAACGACATACAAAATACTGAGAGGAATTGACAAGGTGGACAAAGACAGGATGTTCCAGAGATTGGACACAGTAACAAGGGGACACAGTTGGAAGCTGAAGACACAGATGAATCACAGGGATGTTAGGAAGTATTTCTTTAGCCACAGAGTAGTCAGTAAGTGGAATAGTTTGGGAAGCGATGTAGTGGAGGCAGGATCCATACATAGCTTTAAGCAGAGGTATGATAAAGCTCACGGCTCAGGGAGAGTGACCTAGTAGCGATCAGTGAAGAGGCGGGGCCAGGAGCTCGGACTCGATCCCCGCAACCTCAACTAGGTGAGTACAACTAGGTGAGTACACACACACACACACACATACACACATTCGCACAAACATATACATACACAAACACACACACAGGAGCCATGAATAAACCCCTACAACCACAAAGAGGTGAGTATACACAAACACATACGCATCTCTTACCCTTAATGCTAGACAGAGGGTAAAAGGGAAAAATAGTTAGGTCCTGCTCCCTTGCTTCCAGCCACACACCTCCAGGCCTTCACGCTGGCCAGTGGGCAAGGAAGGGGAGGGGCAGTAGTTAAACTTAGCCCTGCGTTACTGGCACGTCAAGGATCCCTGTAATGGGCGGAACAGCACTAAGGGAGAACCAGTGATTTGTTAAGCATCTTTATTGCTCCACTTAAGATAAACACACCATTGTGTGGCTCGTTGTGAAGGGTAACAGCTTGTTGTTAACGGAGAAGTGGGTGTCTTGCTCGTTGTTTGATCCTCCAACGTTGTTGTGGTTTTACCCTGTGGCTGCTGTGAATTTAGAGGCGTTGTTGGACTTGAGTGGGGCTGTGCAGCCCGTCCTCATTCTGGCATGAAGAGCGTGTGGTTTCCACTGGTTTGTTACGGGGGTTTAAAGCCGATCGACCACACGAGGATCATTTAAGTTGCATGTGACTTGTTTACCACCAGCCAAGAATACATTAATCCTAATACCGGGGATTCAAGCAAACTCAAAGTATATATGCAGTGAAAGACATAAATCCCCCAGTACACATTCTCTTTGGGTTTCCACTGATTTATTTGGGGAAGGTTAACCCTCACTTCCCCCATTCCCCACTGCGTCTAACAAGTTGGAAATGAGGAATCTAATTGGAGGACAATTTGTATTGTAGGGTTGCACGAGCCATTCAAAGCTTCCCTATGATACACAAGTCATTCAGGACTCCCCTACGAGCCTCATCAAGTCATTCAGGACTGGCTCACCAAGCCATTCAGAGCTTCCCTACGACTCTCCAAACCATTCATATCACCACGATCAATCACGTGATAAAGCTGACAAACTAATACTACCAGGCCAGCGACAGTGTTCAAACCTAACCTTAGTAACATGATTCTGTCGTGCCGAATAAGTAAAATTTATCAATTACCAAGAACTCGTTTAAAATTGAGTTCTTTCTAAGATTTTCTCTTATACGTTTAAAGATATATTTTTTCATTTATGCTGATGTAAAAATTAATAATTTTGTACCATAAGAACCTTAGAACACTTATCTAACCTTATTATAAGAAGCGCAATTTAATTCAGCCTACTCCAACTAAATATATTTTAGATAAGTTTACAATAATTTAATAATAAACGAACACAATGAAATGTATTTTTTTTTCGTTAGCTTCAGAATTATTTTTTGCGAAATTATTGCTTTCTCAAATTTTCGCTTGCCTTATCCGGCAAGAAGGGCGTTGCTATTTAAGCCGTAATCGCAAGTTTTACCTATTCGGCACGACAGTTCCAAATCGATGCGAATTTAGTGTTAGAACACTGTGACCTCTCATATAAAGCTCTTCTGCATAGTGCGATTATTTTTTTTATAAATGCGACTGAAAAAATACATTCACAATTCAGAAAGAACGTAAAAAAAAAAAAACTCATAATACGTGCTATTTAATTTCCTATACACATTTTCAGTAACATTTGCGAAAGAAATAATAATCGAACTGTACAGGATAGATTTGTAAGTTCTGTAAGTTCAGTTTACTTTGTAAGTTCTGTAAGTTCAGTTTACTTTTTGCTGCTCAAGTTAGTGTTTCCCTTGAATTTAATAATAATAATAAAAATTATATAATGATAATAAGTAATAATAATAATAATCTGAGAGGGAAACAGCAGTTTCTAAAGAAAATGATCAGCCTAACCAGATTAGTAACATATTCAGTCGACTTTTAGACACACAATAACATCCAAAAAGGAATTAAACACCTTGACACCAACATAATTATATGAACTGCAATCGAATACATTCACAGCCTTCATGAGTCTTCATAGGAAGAATCTTCTAGGAAAGAATCTTCATGAATCTTCATAGGAAGAATCTTCGTGAATCTTAATGTAATTCAATCCACAATTAAATGATTATATGTGACTCAATATTTTTTTGTTTATCGTACAGGATACAGAGAGAGAGAGAGAGAGAATTGCAGGCTCTACGCTATGTCTCCTCAGTGATTACCTTTATGGTAGATCTCTAAGTGTAGTTCTCAATGGAACGGAATCAGCAAGACATCCTATTGGGGCAAGTGTTCCACAAGGAAGCGTGCTGGGACCATTGTTATGGAATGTCTACTTCAACGACCCTCTTCATCTCATTCCAGAATCACATGCATATGCAGATGACTGTACACTGACATTCACTTATTCAAGAGAAGAAATGCCAGCTGCTCTAAGCTACATCAATCACCAGCTAAGAGCTATATCAGCTTGGGGAAATAGATGGCAAGTAACATTTGCACCTGAGAAAACGCAAATGATGATAGTCTCTAGGCACCATGATGGTAATGCTGGTGCAGTAGTAAGGATGAATGGGAGGGTGTTGGCACCTATAGAAGTTGATATCCTTGGGGTGAAATTTGACTCCAAACTAACCATGAAGAACCATGTTGTAAATCTAGCAAACAAGGCAGCCAGGAAGCTTACAGCACTTCGCCGTATCTTGCATCTGCTTGACACTAGGGGTTGCAAGATTCTGTACGAGGCACAAGTACGCTCACACCTTGAGTTTGCTCCACTTTCTTGGTTTGCCTGCCCCCCCCCTCTCATCTGCGACTGCTTGACAGAGTGGAGAACAAAGCAAGATGTCTCATCTCTCGCCTGGACCAATCCTGGATAGATCTGTCATTTCAGCAGAGCCTTCAACACAGGAGTGATGTGGGTGGCCTTACTGTTATGTACAAGGCCAATATTGTCAAAGTACCACACTTGGATCCACTTCGAGGACAGTGTGAAGCAAGCTTCTATACCACAAGACGGGCAGAAAGCAGCAACTTCACTCTGGCTGTACCCTTCTCTAGAACATCACTCCATCTGAGATCATATATACCCAGGATGACTCGAGTATGGAACACATTCGTACAGCATAATGATGTCAACGAGATAAAGTCAGTTGATCAAATGAAAATGCTGGTCCACAGATGGCTCCAACTTCATCCTGTTCCCTACTTGTATGTCTCATAACAATAAAAATGCTTTCAAATGAGCTGATGTAGGTAACAGCTCTTAGCTTGTCAATAAAGTTAGGAATCCTTAACCTATAAAGAGCTTGTCAACAAAACTAGGGATTCTTAACCTTGTCAAACCCTGTGTAAAGAGAGAGAGAGAGAGAGAGAGAGAGAGAGAGAGAGAGAGAGAGAGAGAGAGACCATCTTTGTTTAGGTATTGCACTAGTGAAAGAGGTAAAGCAGATGCTGCTACAGAAAAAGAAGTTAATGTTTCAAGAGGAAGGTAGGATTGACGACACTAATGTTTCAAGAGGAAGGTAGGATTGACGACACTAATGTTTCAAGAGGAAGGTAGGATTGACGACACTAATGTTTCAAGAGGAAGGTAGGATTGACGACACTATGTTTCAAGAGGAAGGTAGGATTGACGAAACTAATGTTTCAAGAGGAAGGTAGGATTGACGACACTAATGTTTCAAGAGGAAGGTAGGATTGACGACACTAATGTTTCAAGAGGAAGGTAGGATTGACGACACTAACTGTTTCAAGAGGAAGGTAGGATTGACGACACTAATGTTTCAAGAGGAAGGTAGGTTGACGATACTAATGTTTCAAGAGGAAGTAGGATTGACGACACTAATGTTTCACGAGGAAAGGTAGGATTGACGATACTAATGTTTCAAGAGGAAGGTAGGATTGACGACACTAATGTTTCAAGAGGAAGGTAGGATTGACGACACTAATGTTAGTCAAGAGGAAGGTGGATTGACGACACAATGTCAAGGGAGGTAGATGACGTCTATTTAAAGCAGAAGCGTTCAACACAGGAGTGAAGTGGTTGGGCTTACTGTTATGAACAAGGCCAAATTTGTCAAAGAAGTATCCACACTAGATCACTCGAGGACAGTGGTTGACGCAATTTCAACCAAGGAACGGGCAGATAAGGCACAACTTTTCACTCTGGCTGTACCCTCTCTAGAACATCACTCATCTGAGATATAATACCCAGATGACTCGAGTATGGAACACATTCGACGCATAATGATTTCAAGAGATAAAGTCAGTTGATCAACATGTAAAAGCTGGATACCACAATGGCTCAAGCATGATCAGATTCACACTTGTATGTCTCATAACAATAATACCACTAATGCTTTCAAGAGTGATAGTAGGATACAGCATCTTAGTTGTCATAGAGTAGGTAGATCTAACATAAAGGCTTGTCAAAGGAAATAGGATTCTTAACGCTTGTTCAAACTGTGAAGTAGATGACGAAGTAGTTTCAAGAGAGAGAGGAGTGACGAGCAGTTTCAAGAGAGAGGATGAGGCATGAAGAGAGTTGCAACTTTGATATTAGGTACTTGCACTATGTTAAGAGAGGTAAAGGCTAGATGTTTCTACAGAAAAGAGAAGATAATGTTTCAAGAGGAAGGTAGGATTACGACACTAATGTTTCAAGAGGAAGGTAGGATTGACGACACTAATGTTTCAAGAGGAAGGTAAGGATTGACGACACTAATGTTTCAAGAGGAAGGTAGGATTGACGACACTAATGTTTCAAGAGGAAGGTAGGATTGACGACACTAATGTTTCAAGAGGAAGGTAGGATTGACGACACTAATGTTTCAAGAGGAAGGTAGGATTGACGACACTAATGTTTCAAGAGGAAGGTAGGATTGACGACACTAATGTTTCAAGAGGAAGGTAGGATTGACGACACTAATGTTTCAAGAGGAAGGTAGGAATTGACGATACTAATGTTTCAAGAGGAAGGTAGGATTGACGACACTAATGTTTCAAGAGGAAGGTAGGATTGACGATACTAATGTTTCAAGAGGAAGGTAGGATTGACGACACTAATGTTTCAAGAGGAAGGTAGGATTGACGACACTAATGTTTCAAGAGGAAGGTAGGATTGACGACACTAATGTTTCAAGAGGAAGGTAGGATTGACGACACTAATGTTTCAAGAGGAAGGTAGGATTGACGACACTAATGTTTCAAGAGGAAGGTAGGATTGACGGCATCTAATGTTCAAGAGGAAGGTAGGATTGACGGCACTAATGTTTCAAGAGGAAGGTAGGATTGACGGCATTAATGTTTCAAGAGGAAGGTAGGATTGACGGCACTAATGTTTCAAGAGGAAGGTAGGATTGACGACATTAATGTTTCAAGAGGAAGGTAGGATTGACGACACTAATGTTTCAAGAGGAAGGTAGGATTGACGGCACTAATGTTTCAAGAGGAAGGTAGGATTGACGACACTAATGTTTCAAGAGGAAGGTAGGATTGACGGCACTAATGTTTCAAGAGGAAGGTAGGATTGACGGCATTATGTTTCAAGAGGAAGGTAGGATTGACGGCACTAATGTTTCAAGAGGAAGGTAGGATTGACGGCATTTATGTTTCAAGAGGAAGGTAGGATTGACGACACTAATGTTTCAAGAGGAAGGTAGGATTGACGGCACTAATGTTTCAAGAGGAAGGTAGGATTGACGGCATTAATTTTCAAGAGTGAACGGTAGTTAGAGGAAGGTAGGAGTGACGGCACTAATGTTTCAAGAGGAAGGTAGGATTGACGGCATTAATGTTTCAAGAGGAAGGAAGGAGTGACGGCACTAATGTTTCAAGAGGAAGGTAGGATTGACGGCATTAATGTTTCAAGAGGAAGGTAGAATTGACGACACTAATGTTTCAAGAGGAAGGTAGGATTGACGGCACTAATATTTCAAGAGGAAGGTAGGATTGACGACACTAATGTTTCAAGAGGAACGTAGGATTGACGGCACTAATATTTCAAGAGGAAGGTAGGATTGACGGAACTAATGTTTCAAGAGGAAGGTAGGATTGACGGCATTAATGTTTCAAGAGGATGGTAGGATTGACGGCACTAATGTTTCAAGAGGAAGGTAGGATTGACGGCATAATGTTTCAAGAGGAAGGTAGGATTGACGACACTAATGTTTCCAGAGGAAGGTAGGATTGGCGGCACTAATGTTTCAAGAGGAACGTAGGATTGACGGCATTAATATTTCAAGAGGAAGGTAGGATTGACGACATTAATGTTTCAAGAGGAACGTAGGATTGACGGCATTAATATTTCAAGAGGAAGGTAGGATTGACGGCATTAATGTTTCAAGAGGAAGGTAGGATTGACGGCATTAATGTTTCAAGAGGATGGTAGGATTGACGACACTACTGTTTCCAGAGGAAGGTAGGATTGACGGCATTAATGTTTCAAGAGGATGGTAGGATTGACGGCACTAATGCTTCAAAAGGAAGGTAGGATTGACGGCACTAATGCTTCAAGAGGAAGGTAGGATTGACGGCATTAATGTTTCAAGAGGAAGGTAGGATTGACGGCACTAATGTTTCAAGAGGAAGGTAGGATTGACGGCACTAATGTTTCAAGAGGAAGGTAGGATTGACGGCATTAATGTTTCAAGAGGAAGGTAGGAGTGACGGCACTAATGTTTCAAGAGGAAGGTAGGATTGACGGCATAATGTTTCAAGAGGAAGGTAGGATTGACGACACTAATGTTTCAAGAGGAAGTAGGATTGACGCATTAATGTTTCAAGAGGAAGGTAGGATTGACGGCACTTAATGTTTCAAGAGGAAGGTAGGATTGACGGCATTAATGTTTCAAGAGGAAGGTAGGATTGACGGCATAATGTTTCAAGAGGAAGGTAGGATTGACGACACTAATGTTTCAAGAGGAATAGGATTGACGGCATTATTAAGGAGTGGATTGCACGCATAATGTTCAAGAGGAAGGTAGGATTGACGGCACTAATGTTTCAAGAGGAAGGTAGGATTGACGACATAATGTTTCAGAGAGGAGATGCGCATAATTCAAAAAGGATTGACGGCATTAATATTTCAAGAGGAAGGTAGGATTGACGGCATTAATGTTTCAAGAGGAAGGTAGGATTGACGGCATTAATGTTTCAAGAGGATGGTAGGATTGACGGCACTAACATTTCAAGAGGAATGTAGGATTGACGGCACTAATGTTTCAAGAGGAAGGTAGGATTGACGGCATTAATGTTTCAAGAGGAAGGTAGGATTGACGGCATTAATGTTTCAAGAGGATGGTAGGATTGACGGCACTAACATTTCAAGAGGAATGTAGGATTGACGGCACTAATGTTTCAAGAGGAAGGTAGGATTGACGGCATTAATGTTTCAAGAGGACGGTAGGATTGACGACAATAATGTTTCCAGAGGAAGGTAGGATTGGCGGCACTAATGTTTCAAGAGGAACGTAGGATTGACGGCATTAATATTTCAAGAGGAAGGTAGGATTGACGACATTAATGTTTCAAGAGGAACGTAGGATTGACGGCATTAATATTTCAAGAGGAAGGTAGGATTGACGGCATTAATGTTTCAAGAGGAAGGTAGGATTAACGGCATTAATGTTTCAAGAGGATGGTAGGATTGACGACACTACTGTTTCCAGAGGAAGGTAGGATTGACGGCACTAATGTTTCAAGAGGATGGTAGGATTGACGACACTACTGTTTCCAGAGGAAGGTAGGATTGGCGGCACTAATGTTTCCAGAGGAAGGTAGGATTGACGACACTAATGCTTCAAAAGGAAGGTAGAATTGATGACCTTTTGCAAACCTAATCTAAATGAATCAAACACACAGACACGGTGAGCCTTTTATTTGGCATGTTTCACTCTAACGAGATCGAAATGTCAATAAAAAAAAACGCTGTCTTTGTCTGCCTTTGTGTCATATGGGCTTCTGCCCAAGATGCATAATCTAAAAGAGACAACACATGCAGGATTATTGGTCTTTTCTGTCTGAGAGACTTAAGATGGCTGGTAAATCTTACAGACTTCTACTTACAGTCAGCATAATCTCTGAGTCTGCGTTTATTTACATTTATTCCTGTGATATTTCCTTTCCAATTTACGTCTGGTGTGAAGCCGAGCCGCGAGGTCTCGTGGTTCCCAGAACCTTTAAGAGATATATCATGAAGAAATGCGACACTGTGGAGGATCATGTAACACTGGTGAGGCGAAGGACAGAGAGGAGAGGATGTACCGGTGCTGCAGGGGAGACAAAATGTTTGAGGTCGAGGGTTCTCTTTGAGAGACGAGAGGAAAATATTAGACAGTTTGTCAGAAAACAACGGAGGTTTGGGAGGCTTTTGCTGAACGAAGACAGCTTTTGAGAGATTTAGCGAGATTATGTCCCCTGTTGCAGGAATTCTCGGAGAAAACCCAAGATTTTTCCACGTTCTGACGTGAAGGTGTGTGAGGAGGGTGAAGTGCAGTGCAACATTATTTGAGGAGTCTGCAACATTCCAGGAAACACTGAGCTTTATACTCTGAAAGACTTTACTGCTAAAACATATCATTCCTGCAAGACTTACTGCTGCAGCATACACTTTCTGCAAGATTTCCTGCAATACTTTACTGCGGCAACATAAACGTTCATGAAACAAAACCCAAACGCCAATTTTTTCTAGCAAAAAATGCGAGACCATTGTGACTGATATTGTCACTGACGGTTCTGATGTATCAGGCGTGAATTATCATAAATTGCAGCCTGGGCGATACCCCATATTGTAATTTGTCAAATATTATTCTCTGAGTTTTATACCTTTAATAAACTATCAGAAACCGTCGTCTTAGGTGATATACCGAAAGAAAATTATCAGAAACTATCTATCTTTGGTGTTAAATTAACATAAATTATTACCTCGGTAATGTGCCTTCAGTGAGATGAAATGGCGTATTGTTGATAATTGTTAAGATGAAAATATAAATCGAATAACGAACTTATATTATGACAACATTTCAATGTGGAAAAGAAAATGACCAATACTACAAAGAGAGAGGAAGTCTGGAAAAGTGAGCACTGTAATTAAAAGGCAAATACCGCCGAAAACCCGGGGGGGAATGAACGAGCCTTGGATTTTGGCCACTTCAAATACAGTAAGAAGTAATCAAGGGACCAATGACGAGAATTTTCGAAAAAAGGTACCTAAGTTAATGCATTTTTTGCTAAATTTTCCCTAAATATTGTAACCATACATGAAGCGGGGTGCCCCTAAACCTTTACCACCAACCCAACCCATAAAAATGATTTTTTTTTTTCATCCACATAAAAAAACCATTTATAAAGGGGATCGGGAAAAACCCGGCGGGCCGGGACGAAGCCCGGAGAGGGGAATACAGTGTCTCACTGTGGGGAAAGTGCGCCTCGGGTAATACAGTGGGGGATAGTGATAAATTTTTTCTTTTTCGAGCCACCCGCTTGGGGGGGAAAAGGCCGATGTTTTAAATAAAAAAATAAAAAAAAAATAAAAAACAAATAATGCGTTTACAAAATTTCAAGTCATTTTTTCAAGGAATATACAAATTTTATTGAGAAAGCCACGACTCGAAACTTAAAAAAATATAAATCATTTAATAGCCAAAATTTACCCCACAAAAATGTCCTAAAATTTTAACCTTCATAAAATATTAAAAAGAAGGAAAAATTTTTACAAAGGAATTAAAGTTATGGGGAAACGGGGGAATCGGGGTTGGATTGGCCGCTCAGATAGGGAGAAGGGGTTTTTAACTTTGTTATATTTTGTGTTGTGTGATCGTAAAAAAAAATTATTGTCGCAGCGGGGAAAGGGAAAATTCACAAAATAAATACAGTGGGGGAGAAAAACGTAAAGAGTGAGAGTAAGGACGGGAACGTTGGGAGGGAGGGAGAGAGAGATTAAAGGGAGGGGACGGTGTGTACCACCAATTGTACCCCCAAATTTTGTGCTGCGGGGGTCGAGACCAGCTCGGGCCCCCGCTCTTCACTGATCGCTAGGGGTCCTCTCCTCTCTGCTTCCTAGCTTTGTATCCCTCTTCTTAAAACTATGTATGTTTCCTCCTCCACCTTCACTTGCTAGGGTATTCCCTTGCGACAACTCTATACTGAAAAATACTTTAACGTCCCTGTGACTCGTTGAGTCTTACTTTCATTTTACCCCTTTTTCCCCGTTCCCCTCTTGGAACTCCTATCTCGTCCCCTTGTCTATTCCCCGCAGTATCTTTTAGCGTTTTCAGTCCCCCCACCCTTCGTCCCAGTGCGTCAGCCCCCTTTCCCTTAACCCTTTTCCCCGACGACATTCCCTTGACTCTGGGGGCACCTTTGCAAACCTTGTACTTTCTCTAACTTCTTGAGTGCTTACCAGGTTGGTTCCAACTGGTGCTGCATACTCCCTAGGGCCAACATACACAGTGAAAAAGTGTCTTTAACGATTTCCCTTTTTAAAGTATGGAACCTTTCTCGGTTTCCAGGGGGCCCCATGCTGCAGCGGGTTTTTTTGGGTTTTGTGTGCCTCCGGGGTTGCCGGTTTTGGGCCCCCCAAAGGGCTTTTCCCTGATGAGGGTTTTAGTCTTTGTCCCCCTAGCCATACTCTGTCTGCGGTCTTTTTTGCCCCTCCCCAATCTTCTGACTTTGCATTTGGCTGGGTTTAATCGGAAACCTTACGGGCCACTACCAGCCTGTCGTCTCTTTGCAATCCTCCCCATCCTCGCGATTTAATTTTCTCATCAATTCACGTCATCTGCGAACAGGACACTTCAGATCTATTCCTTCCATCATGTCGTTCACCTTATCAAAAATAGCACTGGTCCTAGAAAATGACCCCCCCGGGGGCCCCGCCGAACGGGCCCCCCTCATACCTCACACGTACCATGATCTTGCTGCCTCCCTGTCAGGTTTTTCCCCTTTTCCATTTCATTTCCCTCCCCTTTTTAAAGCACCCGAACCTCCAGCTTCTGCACTAACTCTTGTGGGGGAAATGTTCAAAGGCCTTCCTGCAGTCTAGGAAAACGCAAACTACCCACCCCTCTCTCTGTCTTACTTCTGTTACCTTGTCATAAAACTCCAGGGTTTGTGATAAGATTTCCTTCCCGAACCCTGGGTTTTCATTATAATCTTTTTCCTTTCCAGGGGTTCGACCCCTCCCTCCCGATAAATTTTTCCCTGACTTTGCACCAAAACATGTCAGAGCACAGTCTGGTTTAGTGCCTCTTTCTGTTTCCTTTCTTAAATATGGGACTACATTACGTCTTCCATTTTTCAGGGATTGCCCAGTTTCAAGGTGTGTTGAAGATTTGGAGAGGCCGCACAGCATCTCTGCTCCTTTTCTAAAACCCTGGGGAATGTTTTTCCGGTCCCCTCGCCTTTGGGTGTCAAGGTCACTTTAAAACTTCTTCACCTCCTCCTCCCGTTGTTCGTATGTCATCCAACACTTGTTGGATTTCCCCTTGAGTTCCCTCCCGTCTGCTTCCTCACAACCCTGTTTATTTTTGGGTGATTTTCCCCAACCCCTGTCCTTAATCTAAACCCCCTGGTCTTTTTGTTGTTCCTTCCTCCTGTTTTGGGGCTATAAAAACTTTTTTGGGTCATTTTGTTTCTCGATGCAATGTCTTTTTCATACTTCCGGGGCCCCCCCCTTTAAACCGGGTTTAAACCATTCCTGGTTTTCTCCGACTGATCTCCCTATTTTTCGTGTGTTCTCGGGCCTTCTGACTTTTCCATTTTCATTGCACTTTTTTTTTTTGCCCCTTTACCCCGTGGGGTAAACCGGGGCCTCTTTTTTCTGTCTTCCCTTTGTTACGTTCCCTTGGGAAAAAAAACCTTTCCCGCTCCTTGTTTTTTGTTTACTTTATTCCATAAATTTCTTTTAGGGTTTTCCCCCCAGTTCTCTTCCCACGGGACCCCCCAGGAATTCTTCAACCCAAATTAGTCCCCCTTTTAATTCGGGGGCCTTTTCCCCATTCAACTCCTGTTATTCTCTCCCTTGCAGCTCTACTATTATTCAAAGAAACAAACCCAAAGGGGCCCTAGCTCCTGGGTGACCTCATACTTGATTCCTAAAGGGTCTTAACTGCCCAGGGTGAACACAAGGCCCCCCTCTTCTGGTTCATCCCCCCCTCTCACTTCTGAGGGGCCTTAACATTTTGGGTGCATGGGGTTTTCCAGCACCACGCCCAAAACATCCGGGCTCTCCATGTTTCGGGACCCCCTTGGCCCCAAAGGTTTTTCCCATCAATCTCCCTGGGTTTGAAATCCCCCCATAACCAGCAATTTTGGGTTTCCTGCGGGAGGACCCTTTTCTTCCACCTCACCCAAGTTGTCCACCTTTGCTCTTTTTCTCTCTTTTTTTCCCTTCCTTGGCCTCCTCATTTTCTGGGTGGATTAACACACTGAATTTCCCACTTTGTTTTCCCCCAACTTAATTTACCCTATGTAGTCCCCCTTTCCCTCCCCCCCTCATCAAATGTTTTCCATTTTCTCGTTTTTTCCATTGTTTTTTTACGAGCAAGAAACCCCCACCCCCCCCCTCCCCCTTCTATCTTTCCTCATGATCGGGTACCTGGGGAAGTTTGCATCTGTTTTTTGGCCCTCCGTGATTTTGTTTCTGAATTGCTATAAATGTCGGGGGGACTTCTCGTTGTTTCCCTTTCTTCCCAAACCCTTGTAAAATTCTTTAATCCATCTGCATTTGTTCCCCAAACCTTCAACTTCTGTTCTAATACTGTAACTGTGGTGCGGGGGGGAAACAGGGGGTTTGGGTGTGGGATGGAGGGGTTTGGATTTTTTCATTTGCCTTGGGGGTGTCTTTGGCGGGAGTTTTTTCTGCAGGTGTTTCTGGGGGTGCATTTTCCTTTCCCTTTTGATCCGGTTTTTTTCGCTCTCCTTTTTTCTTTTCCCCCATTTCTCCTTTTTTTTTTGAACCCCTTTAAAATTTCCTTCCTTTCGCCCTTGTTCGCCCTCGATCAGTACACACCCGGAACTCCTGCTTCCCTCCACCGTGCTTTCCCTGCAGGATCATGGTTCGGGGGTTTCTGCCTTGAAAATTACTTTGGGGGGCCCGAATTTTTTTTCTTTTGAACCACCCAAATTTTTCCAAAAAATTTTCCACCTGGGCCCTGTCCCCCTCGCCTATCAAACCTTTATGAAAATCTTCAATCGCTTTTTTCCCCCCTGCTTTCTTTCAAACATTTAATTTTTCCCCCCCTTTGCTTTGTCTAGCCCCTAGACAAACACGGAAACTCTCCCTTTCCCCCCCTCCCACGGAAATCCCCTTTCATCCTCCCGGTGTTTTTGTTCCCTTCCCCTGGGGTGGGTTTCCCTTTCCTTTTGTCCCTTCCCAAAAATGGCCCCTATGCTTCTTGGGTTTTTTCCCCCTTTCCCGCCACCTGTTCCCTGGGCCCCCCCAATCTGGTAAGGTCCCTTTCCTGGGCCTATTTCCCTTTAATGTCTTTTCCCAAACCCCCATTCTGGGCCCATTTTCCCCTGTCTTTTTTTGGCCCCCCCTGTTTGGGGGGACAGGGCCTCTTTATACAGTTTGTTTTTCCCTGCTTTTTTCCCAGACCCCCCTTTGTCTGTGTTTGTGTAGCCATTGCCCCATTCACTTCCCGTAAAATCTTGTCTCCCGTGCTTTTTTCAAAGTCCCAGCTTTCCCCTTCTAATTTTCTCTATCTTGATTTTCCCGCTGCTGTTGGGCCCGTTGCTTCCCCCTTCTGCATTCTGCGCTAACCCCCTTTTTTTCCCCTTCCTTTTTTCCCCTCATCTAGTCTCCTTTCCCCCTTTTTCCCCCTTTTTTTTTGAATCTAAAACCCCCCCATTCCTTTCCCCCAGATTCGTTCCCTTGGGCCCCTTGTCCTCATCCGGTCTAGGGTTTACGCCGTTGCTCCCCAAAGGGGGGCGGGGGGTTTTGGGGGGGAATAGATGGGTTTGGAGGGGAGGGATGAAAGGTTTTTGGGGGGGGGGGAAGGTTTTAATTTGGGGGGGTAAAGATAGTTGGGGGAGGGGTTTAGATGGGTTTTTGGGAAGAGGGGGTGGGTGGTTTTTTGGGGGGGGAGGATGGTTTTGGAGGGGGGAGGGAGTTTGGGGGGGGGGAAAAGGGTTTGGGGGGGGGTTTTGGTGGTTTTGGGGGGGGGGTAGGGGGCTAAGGGGAGGGGGTTAAAGGGGAAAGGGGGGAGGGAGTTTGGGGAGGGGGGGTTTTTCTGTTTTTTTCAAGGTTTGTGTCAATGGTGGGGGGGTGTGTTTTGGGTGTGGGGGTTTGTTGGGGTGTGTATGTCTTTTTGTTTTGGTGTGTGTGTGTGTGTGTGTTTTTTGTTTAGGTTGGGTGGTGGTTGGTTTGGGTTTGGTTTTGGGTGGTTTTTTTGTTGTTGTTGTTGGGTTTGTTTTTTTTGTTTTGGTGGGTTTTTGTGTTTTGTGGTTTTGGTGTTTTTTGTGTTTTGTTGGGGTTTTTTTATGTTTTTGTTTTGTTGTGGGTTTGTTTTTGTTGTGTGGTGGTTTTGTGGTGGGGTGTGGGTGTTTGTGTGGGGTTTTTGTGTGTGGTGGGGGGTTGTGTGTGTGGGTGTTTTGTTTTGGGGTGTGTGTGTGGTGGGGTTTTGGTGTGTGTGTGTGGGGTGTGTGGTGTGGTGTGTTTTTGTGGTGGTGTTTTGGGGTGTGTTTGGTTTTGTGTTTGGGGGTGTGGTGTGTTTTGTTTTTGGGGTGTGGTGTGTGTGTGTTTGGGGTGTGTTTTTTGGGGTTGTGTGTGGGGTTTTTGTTGTGGGGTTCCTGTTGTGTTTTTGGGGTTGGGGGGTGGTGGTTGGGTTTTGTGTTGTTTTGGGTGGTTTTTTTTGGTTGTTGTATGGTTGTCCCTGGGGGGGTTTTTTTGGTGTGTGGTTTTGGTTTTTTGTGTTTTGTGTTTTGGTTAATGGTTTGTTGTGTGGGTGTTTTGTTTTGGGGTTTTTGGGGTTTTTTTGTGGTTTTGTTTTTTTTGTTGTGTGTTAGGTTTTTTTTAATTTGTGGGTTTTGTTGGGTAGTTTGTGAAATTTGGGACTTTCCCTGTTTCTCAAATTTGAGGTTGGGGTTCCAAAGGGCCGCCTCCTGGGCCTCTTCACGGTGTACAGGTCCAATTTCCCTTAATAAGTTTTTAATCTGTTCAGTTTGAAGGCGCCCATAAAGCTCCCAAATTTTTTTTATTTCCCCTTTTTGTGGCCCGAAGAAATACTTCCCAAATCCCTTGGGGATTTTGTGTCCTTTTGCCCCCAACCCGTTGTTTCCCCTTCTTTTTCCCCCAAACTTTTAACTTTTCCTTGGGGGTTTTTTCCCCCGGCCCAAAACCCCCAGTAGAGCCGTTTCCCGTCCCCCCTTTTATTTCCCCCGGGGTTTTGTCAGGTTTTTTTCCTAACCCCTTTCCCCTAGGGCCCAAAACCCTTAGGTCTTACCCCCATTTGTTCCAAAACCCGGGACTTTCCTAAACTCCCCCTGCGGGAGTGGGTTTCCAAATGGGGCCCAAATCCTAGGGGGTAAAGTACCTGACCGGGTTCCCTGAATGATTCCTTATTAAGATGTCGGAATGCTGTTCTGAGGTTTGCAAGGGCCCATTTTGCTGCAGCAGTTATTTGGTTGATGTGCGCTTCAGGAGATGTGCCTGGTGTTTAACTCACCCCAAGATCTTTTTCCTTGAGTGAGGTTTGTGTCTCTGACCCCCTAGACTGTACTCCGTCTGGGGCCTTCTTTGCCCTTCCCCAATCTTCCATAACTTTGCACTTGGTGGGATTAAACTCCAGGAGCCAATTGTGGACCAGGTCGCAGCCTGTCCAGATCCTTTGTATTTTCGGGCCTGGTCTTCGATCGAGTGTATTCTTCTCATCAACTTAAAGTCATCTGCAAACAGGGACACCTCAGGTCTATTCCTTTCCGTCATGTCGTTCACAAATACCAGAAACAGCATGGCCCTTTAGGATGACCCCTGCGGGACCCCCTGGTCACAGGGGGCCCACTTGACACCTCGCCACGTACCATGACTCGCTGCTGTCTTCCTGAAAAGTTTTCCCCTGATCCTTTGTAGTGCCTTCCCTGTTTTTCCCTGCTTTGGGCCTCCAGTTTTTGCACCAATCTCTTTGTGGAACTGTGTCAAACGCCTTCTTGCAGTCCAAGAAAATGCAATCCACCCACCCCTCTCTCTCTTGTCTTACTGCTGTCACCATGTCATAGAACTCCAGTGGTTTGTGCACAGGATTCCCGTCCCTGAAACCATGTTGGTGCTGTTGATGAGATCATTCCTTTCTAGGTGCTCCAAACCCCTCTTCTCCCGATAATCTTCTCCATGATTTTGCATACTAACATGTCAGTGACACTGGTCTGTAGTTTAATGCTTCATGTCTGTCTCCTTTTTTAAAGATTGGGACTACATTTGCTGTCTTCCATGCTCAGGCAATCTCCCTGTTTCGATAGATGTTTTTGAATATTGTTGTTAGGGGTTTCACATAGCGCCTCTGCTCCCTCTCTCAATACCCATGGGGAGATGTTATCTGGCCCATTGCCTTTGAGGTATCTAGTTCACTCAGAAGCCTCTTCACTTCTTCCTCGGTTGTGTGCACTGTGTCCAGCACTTGGTGGTGTGCCCCACCTCTCCGTCTTTCTGGAGTCCCTTCTGTCTCCTCTGTGAACACTTCTTTGAATCTCTTGTTGAGTTCTTCACATATTTCACGGTCATTTCTTGTTGTCTCTCCTCCTTCCTTCCTTAGCCTGATTACCTGGTCCTTGACTGTTGTTTTCCTCCTGATGTGGCTGTACAACAGTTTCGGGTCAGATTTGGCTTTCGCTGCTATGTCATTTTCATATTGTCTTTGGGCCTCCCTTCTTATCTGTGTGTGTGTGTATGTGTGTGTATGTGTGTGTGTATGTGTTGTGTGTGTGTGTGTGTGTGTGTGTGTGTGTGTGTGTGTGTGTGTGTGTGTGTGTGTGTGTGTGTGTGTGTGTGTGTGAGTGTCTACCCTTGTGTGTGTGTGCTTGTGTGTGAGGGAGGGAGGGTTAGGGGGATAGGTGGTGTGGTTGAAAGATCCGTCGTGTAGGCACAAATTTAGTCTCATTTATCTTTCCCAATTATGCTACTCTCTCCACTTATTGCCCTTTCTGGATTTACGTATTAATTGTTGCTGATTATTATCATTTTCCTTGTTCACATTGAGAGAGGACTTCCTAGCTTCCTAAGTATTCTTACTGCTAATAACTACCGGTAGTAACACTGCCTGTGTGCGTGTGTGCATGTGTGTGTGTGTGAGTGTGTGTGCGTGTGAGAGTGTCTTGTGTGGTGTAATGACTGGCCGCAACTTCTTGTGACCTGACACAACCCTCCTGGATCTTGACCGACCCTCGCACCGTCTTACAATGTTGCCCTTAAAAGCTTGTCCCACCTACCTTCTCACACTCGTCAACACTATATTCTCTATGTCTATGCTATTTCTATTCTAATTCTGGTAATAGCTTGCAGGAGTGAGTGACCAGTATCAAACAGTATGCAAGGCCAGCCAGGTCGTCAACATGCAAACCACAAATAGGCGAATAAACTTGCGCTGCAATGGTGCGGTGACAGTTGCCAGCTGCTGATGACAAAGTCGTCGTACGTAGGCCTTAAATTCCTATTTTGGAGATCCTTCACCCGTGATGTTTATAACCATATATTCTCATACATCCCGCTTCCTCACGCGATTTCACTCTTCACTGATGATAGTATACACTTCACATTATATACACTTCACTTTATATGTATAATGGCACACAACTTGTCGTGACGTCACTTCTTCAGGCCTACCGCTGCCAATGTGGCAACAGCGCCTAAGACCTCCAACGGTTTGCGCTTTGAAATATTATGATTTCAGCTTTCCTCTCACTTTCTTTAACTAATAACTTTAATTATCACTCGTAGTATTGTTCACTGACGTTCCACTACCACTGATTACTGCTAGCTGTTATTGCACGCCTTACAACGCTAAGGTTCTCGGAGCCTTGTTACCCACGTCTGCACCCCACGGACCCACGCGCGCGCGCGCGCGTGTGTGTGTGTGTGTGTGTGTGTGTGTGTGTGTGTGTGTGTGTGTGTGTTCAAATTGCTCCTACTTCCATTAAGTTAGTGTTACACCTACCACCAGGGAACTGAAGTAGTGCTCCTGCCTTCACTATGGTTTGCATTGCACGAACCTGATTTATTGCATTCCATCTGAATACAGTCGATCATGGATATAAACATTTTTGTTAATCATTAGGTGTGCTTCAAAACCATTTTATATGCATTATGTTAAGAGGCTCGTAAGTTCCCTCGTCTTCTAATAACATATTCATTTTACCACTATAATCTACCTTGTTCATAATTACTGTTGCATTTGTTTTGTCTGTTTCGTAAGGTGAAGTCTAGGATCTTTCTTTAATTGTCCTCAAAGATTTGTTAAGTTATATCATGAATTAAAGAAAGATCCTAGACTTCACCTTACGAAACAGACAAAGCAAATGCGAGAGTAACTGTAGACAGGGTAGATTATAGTAGTAAAATGAACATGTTATTAGAAGACTGGGGAACTTATGTGCCCCTTAAGGGGCACGTAGTATAAGAAAAAAAATAGAATAGCGAGATCGAGGAACTTGCAAAGTGATCCAACAAGGAAAAGTTTCCGCCAAGACCTGCTAATTAGTCACTTCTGCAGGTTTTTTGAAACCGAAGTCAGATTTTTTCTCTCAGAACAAGCAAGATAAATATACACTAGGTTGTCCAGATATCATCATAAAGACACTTCCAGGCAGTGATCCTTTGTTTTATTGCGGTCTTCTGTCAAAAGACCGGTGCCAGGAAATACTTGCTTTGTGACAATCCTGACATATAAACCACCACCGTATAAGAGGTTGCTAAAAATGACTGATCCATTGTTAGTGTCGTGGATACGTAGATGGAGGGAAGGATCTTATCTGTCACATTATGACTCCGGAAAATAATTTTATTACACTCAATAAGTAGATTTTATTCGGATATTAACCCCGGAGTTAATCGCACTGGATAGCCCATGAAAGACAAATAAGGTAACTTAAATTCACTGGAATTCTTAGTGCCTTAAGATGCCACCCACAAATTAACTCCTATTTTACTAAGAGGCTACCCATAACGGGCAACTCCCAGGGCCTTTGGACACTTCTCACAACCACCAACAACAACCTACAACAACCACCAACTAGAACCCTTGGATGCCACCTACAACAACCACCAACTAGAACCCTTGGATGCCACCTACAACAACCAGCCATCTCGTAGGTGCCTATTTACCACTTTTTGACTGAATTTAACCCTGGTTCTTTCGGCTGAGTCGAATTCTTTTTATTTATTTTTTTTACACAAATCAGTTTTACCATTTCACAACGAGAGATATCTCCAATGTAAAGCTAACTTAATATTGTACAATTTAAACTATAATCAATAGCCGAAATCCGTCAAGGAGCAGTCGTATATTACCTGTAATTACGTGGTCTAGCCAGGTTGGAACTATTTGAAAGCTTGAAAGGAAAAATTGTAATGTACTAATAATGCACAGTGAAGTGTCACCTTGGGTGCGACAGACAAAAGGACACAGGTAGAACAGGCTTTTGTTTTGACATTTCGTTGTGTCTAAGATTTATCAGGTCATGTTTCACTCCATGAAGAGCTTTATCAAGTCACGTTTCACTCCGTGTAGAGCTTTATGAAGTCATGTTTCACACCGTTTAGAGCTCTATCAAGTTATGTTTTACCCCCGAGTAGAGTTTCATCATGTTTCACCCCGTGTAGAGCTTTGTCAAAGTCATGTTTCACCCCTTGTAGAGCTTTAGGGAATGATTACTTGATAAAACTCTACACAGTAGGCCATTTCTCATGCACTTAGATGTTAATATAATGCTGAATGAAATTTCCTGATAAGCCTGAAGTGTTGGCTAGACAGGCTCCACACTCCTGGTGGATCCCGAGTAAACATGGTAGATGGAACGTGAGCACAAGATGAACATTAACAAATACAGGTGTCATATCAACAGCCTGGCTGGTCAAAGACAGAGTCTCGTTTAACTAAAGGAAGACCAACCGTCCACCAGTCTTTGCCCTGAAGGAACCACAGAGGTTTAACATTATACACTATATAACAACAATTACCTATGGCCATGGGAGTGGACAAAATGCCATATCAAATGTGAAAGTCTGGAAAATTCACTGTATTTAGATCTTTATTATTATTATTATTATTATTATTATTATTATTATTTATTATTTCATAGAGATTTGATAATTCCGTAAGAACCATACTGAATCGGGGGAATGAGAGATAACTAGATTTGATCCGAATCAGACGGCATCCCACAGGTCCTTGTATCAGTTGTCCGTCACCGGGATTTAAAGCTCTTACCTTGAGAGGCGAATTTCATGGAATCTTCTTCACTGAACTAATAGGAGAAACACATGTTCATGTCTTCAAATTATGATTGTGTTTGAAAAATACTTTTAAAAAAAGGGTTAAAAAGTCGTCTTTGATGCTTGAAATGGAGGTTATTCAGCGAGGTTTATTTCCTGGACACTTAAAACTCATGATAGTTTTATCATTGTTTTAAAACTCTAGTGAAACAACCAGTTAAAAAAAATTAATGTTTACACAGCGAAGCCTTTGTCAGTTTATTGTTTCGAGACTGGAGAAAATTAATTAAAAATTGTCAAAGGACATAATGATTACAGTTTGCTCGTGTTCTTTGTAGCTGCTGAATCAGAAGTAGCTACGAAACAGACACAGGGAAGGTGGATGATGGTGGGAGATGTAAGAGAGAGGTGAGAGAAGTGAGGGAGTGTGAGAATGTAACATGCGGTAAGCGAGGCAGTGAGACTGGACACAGTGAAGGGTGAGCAAGTGAAGAGAGTGGGAAGTGGGAAGATATGATGGAGAGGGAAAAAGGGTGAGGGGGTAAAGAGGCAGATAGAGGAAGTGGTGAGAGATGGAAGGAGTGAAATGAAGTAAGGTAATAAATTATTTAGACAAGAGCCCTCTGGCAATGTAACAGTTTGGCCACTAATGAAGAATACAATATAAGCTAGAAATGTTTCGGTCGCCGCATGATACGAGAAAGTTATCCTAATATTTCATCACCCCAGCCCACTGTATCTCAGTGCACGCGATTGGAATAGTAGCAGAGTGCCGCATTAGCTTGTAATGAAGTTAAATAATAGCGTTGAAGATTTTAATAGAGCCAGAAGAGATATTCACAATGCATCACATGGAAACATTAAAAATGGCAAATTAGGACATACGCATCCCCAGTTTAATTCGAAACTTCCATTAAGAAATACCAGCTTTGAAGCTAAACTGAAGAGGTATTCCCTTGTTGTCGCAGAGAGATATCGCTATCCCAAAATATACCAGAATGTTTGTTGCATTATCAAGTTATCAGTGTTGAAAGGCTGAAGCTAATCGGATGGATCACTCAGAAATTGTCGCATGAAAAGCAGTATTTCAGTTTTCACAATTTGTTCCATAGAAAAAACAAATTGTGAGACACACAGGCCAAAAATCAGTCAAAAGTTTTTTCTAGGATTATCAGCTTTTCAGTAATAAAATAATTAAGGTTCATTTAAATCAAGTGTTGCATAAGATTGAGGGAGCCTCAAAGTATTTAAAAAAAAAATCACGTTTCTCAACCATAAACTCTTTCAAGGATTGAACCACCGTTCAGTTCACCAAGTTAAAAGAAAGAGAAAGTTGACTAAATCCCATTCCTTTCCCAGGTCCCACTGTAAAGTAAAATTATATGAATGTAGAAAAAATGATATACTTCGAGTCTTTTTAAGAGAAGCTGTTGATCAATAGCCTAGAGAGGAGACTGAGCAGGAAAGGAAGTAAAGGGGACGTCATAATGACACAATATCGATCAAACGCAATGTTGGCACTCAGATGGATATTTCCTCATAGGGAAAGACCTTGTGGCTACCTAAGGTTATTGCGTATAAATGCAAACTCTTGAATATCATCATTTAGAAGAACGTGACGAGCAACCCGTAGTAGTTATAAAGTAGCAATACAGGAAATTTTACTTCAAGTGTCCTCTTGAATGGCCTTCGCCAGCGTCCTGCTCCTGGTGTGTATCAGCGTTATATTTTGAGAGTGTAAAGAGCCAAAGTTCTTGGGACCCTTAACATGGGCAAGTCTTAGAATCCAGGTGGATCTAGGCTGAAAAGATTTGCCGAACGGTTCGAGTTTTCCCACCCCTACTCTCAAAGGGAAAGTATTGGCAGAGGCCACATCTCCAAAAGGAGCCTACCAACGCATTCGACGTCTCGAGGGCAGAAATGCCGAGAGTACCGGGAACTTTGGGAGCCTCTAGAGACCCAGTGAAAGACCATAAAGACTGCGCTTTGAAAGGTGGAGGACCCACAAGGGATTCATCAGATGGTGTTTTTGTTTGAAATGTGCGGTGATCGGCGAGGAAGAGAGGCACAGAAGACTCAAGCAGCAGCAGCAGCAACAACAAAGGATGAAAGGAAGCCTGGGCTGACGATCAAGAGGAAGCAACGTATTACTCTCGAAGAACAGGAAAACAGAAAATAACTAGCTTTTAACTGCTGTATAGCGTAGCGTCTCTTACGCTTAATTTCATAAAGCCTATTAAACCACGGTACAGGTGGGGTTTGAACCTGTACCGTGGTTTGTTTACAGTCATGTTATTACGATTTCGTGGGTTAAAAAGCCTATTTTTAAACCTTTAATGGTCGCAATACCTAGAAAATACAGAAAGAGTAATTAAGTTAGACCGTTAGAGCATTCGGCTCACTGTTAAAAGATCCCAGGTTTGATTTATGAGCTGGGTGAGATGTATGAGCAAGTATCCTCACACGCTAGATTTTGAAAGAAACTGAGGTAATATAACAGCCATTAGCCTATAATCAGTAACCGTCTTAAAAAAAATGATATTCAAAAAAGAAAATACCATCGACTCGGACTCAGACAGAAGAGGTCTGAGTCAGAACCTCACCCATACGCTTCCTAAATTTTTCAGCACTCAAAACCCATTGCCTCTCCAGCTCATAAAAAAAAAAAAACTTCAAAATAACGCATCATCAGCCCTTGTGAAGACACTCATCTCGGATATAGGACTAGGCGAAATTGCAGCGCTTAGGAAAGTGGATACCTAGTGAGCATTCTTTGAGGAAGAACACATCTTAACTCCTTCATAAGGAAGCTTATGTGACTGTGCCATGTGAAATATTGAATAGTTTAAGATGCTTTTCTTGAGTGAAATTGCAAATGAAGCCAATTCGCAGCCTGATTGTCCACCAAACAAATCTTTAAAGAAGATAAATATTTAATATATATATAAAGATACTAAGGTGCGGAACTTGGGATCAGCAGGACACTAATTTCCAATGGGTAGAGGGTTAGAGAACCTCATGCTAAAGGGCCAGATGGTACGAAAGTTTGCCTAAGCCAGTGCGAAGATACCCTTTTATAACGTCAAACATGCAAAAACCAAACCTTCTAACAGCGGCTCTGAGGGTGGCCTCTCTGGGAGTTAAGGTGACGATCCTTACAAGGAACCTAAGGCTGTGGGAGGTCTTTGTCAGGCTCTTCACCAGCAGCCAATTCGGCTAGGTAGGTACCACCAGATGCCATCAGGCAGACGCCAACACAGTCCGCTGGATCATCATAGCACACAAGCCTTCAAACCACGTCAAGGTGGCTGCCTCAGGAGATGGAAATGTACGTAGTTTGGGAGATGGGGAACAGAGAGAGAGGAAGGGACTAGCAAGGCTAAGAAAGAAAATATGAGGAAAGAGAAAGAGGAGGGGTGAGAGAGCAAGAGGGAGGGAGGAGAAAAGACAACGAATGGGAGAAGACTGAGCGAGTGAGATGTGAGGGTAGCAAGATAGCAACCAGCAGCCGGAGAGGGAGAGAGAGAGAGAGAGAGAGACAGAGACAGAGAGAGACAGAGAGTCCGTCCTCCGTCGGGAACGTTGAGCACAACACTGCTGACGATGGTAATTATCACACATACTGATGGCACTGTGCGGGGCGTTATTACCCTGGTGTGTCATGATGTAGTGTTGTGGTCTGACTTCTGTACTCTGTGGCAGTAATGATGATATCTTGTATTCTCTCTCTCAGTAATGAAGATACCTTGCATTCTCTCTTTCAGTAATGAAGATATCTTGTGTTCTCTGTTTTAGTAATGAATAAATCTTGTGTTCTCCGTCGCAGGTAATGAAGATACCTTGTGTTCTCTCTCTCAATAATGAACATATCTTTTGTTCATCGTCTCAGTAATGAAAATATTGTGTATTCTCTGTCGAAATACCAAGGAGAAAGTAAGTTTCTCTATTTTTTTTCTATTTTTACTCTGCCGCTCGATTCTGCAACCGCTGCCTCAATGGACATCCGAGTGTGCTTCTGCAGTCACTTTCTTACTTTAACAGCACCCTATACACATCCTGCAGGCGGCCGTAAAAAGATTACCGAGGCACATAATGGGACCAGGGACTGGGTCCAAGTGTAATGATAGCTATGCAAGTTACGTTACAATGGTAATGGGCAATTTACAAGTTTATGCTCATGTTACACTGTAACGAATTGTTAATACAGATATGAATTCAGTCACAAAAATATTACGATGTAGTTTATATGTGGTTTTGAATTATTTAGACTATTAGCAACTTATGGTTGAATTTTGACAAGCTTAATTATCAATGAGTTATTTACTATAGGCAAAGTCACGACAATTTTTTCCCCAGAATAGCTGGTAAAATGCTACTATGTATACTGGATAGATTTATGTGATGTTTCTTGAACATTCGTTCAATTCATTGTTTTTCGTATTCCAGCACGTAACAATGTAGGGTGTGACAAAATTTTATCTGGCAAAATTTACATTTAGTAAAGTTTGTGTCACCTGGAGGTGCATATTCTCTGAGATACTTGTAGTCCGGCGGGAGCCAGGCAGCAGTGACAGCCAAGAGCCTCATGATTTTGCAGGATACACTGTAGGCATGTGGCTCCTCTTGCGTGATAGAATGATGCTAAACGGACTGCGTAAGTTTGTTTGTACAACATTCGCTGTTGAAGGCTCGGTTGATGTGTGCCTCAGGCGATATGCTTGGCATTGTGCTCACTTTAACCTCAATCTCTCTGAAGTCTCTGTCCTAATTTATACTCAGTTACCGGTCTTCTTCCCCGTTCCCATATTTTTATAACCTTGTATTTACTGGAGTTGAATTCCAGTAGCCACTTCTCTGAGCATTTCTGCAATTTGTCTGGATCCAAATTGTGTGCGTGTGTCAGTAATTGTTATATACTTGCCTAGGTATAACTACCGGGTTATGCATGAAGGAGCAGCGTCTAAGGTTCTGACCTCGTCCCTCAATTTTCACCAGACTGTCATATTTGATCACTAATATATCTGGTTCCATCGTACCTTTCATTCATTCTGTATTTGAGGTTTCATCGCACAACCTCTCAGTGCAACACATCCTCATAAAACTTTGTTTTCTAACTAGTTTGTTTGTCCTCTCTTGGATGATTAATATTCCCTAGACATTTCCAACCAACCTTTGTGGCTGTTAGACAAAACTTATTTTTGGTTACGTTACAGTAACTTTTATTAATGCAAATTTACGTAGATTTGTCTCCGAATTACCAAATTTTTAATTGAGGAAGAGGGTAAATGGCAGTGTAAAAGAGGTACCACAGTAGCCTAAATTTCTTTGGTTCGTTACGTTACAAAGCGAGGATAGGCTATTCCTGTGACAGTGGGAGAAAGAGCACTGATAACACTGAAGCAATAAAGCCATTGTCACCATCTACTCTGAGTGACAGGACTGCCTAGTTAGTTTTTCATACAACTGAATTTATGAAGCAAATATTTGACAAAAACACTGGCCTTTATGAAGGGAGCAATAAAAATTTCAACATGAAACACTTGAAAGCAATTAATTCCTGTTCAAATATGATGTCTCTTTGCAAAGTACACCTCAGTGGAGAGTGAACAAAGAAATATTGTTTCATATGCACTGCCGTTATGGAAAAAATGGAAAGAATTCTGAGTTTAGTGGTAAATTATTAACTTTGTTGGAATTTTCACAGAGTGATACTGGCAACACACACACACACACACACACACACACACACACACACACACACATACACACACACACACACACACACACAGCTGTGACTCGACCCCGGCAACCACAACTAGGTGAGAACACACACACATTTTACCTCATATTGGAACTGAAATTCGAAGCCATGCGAAAATATCCCTGGCAACGCGTACTCTGCACCTCCATGTTGACGAAGTCATGTTTAATTTTACTATTTCCGAAACGCGTTGGTAAAGGCCACCGAAGATCGCATTTTCATTTGAAATATTTTCAGTGTCTCTAAATTGATGTGATGGAGGAAAGCTCTTGTTAATTTCATGTGCTTTGAATTATTTTTTTTAAGTGAGCAGTCTTATTAGTAACTGCAAATACATATTAGTAATTTAAATGTTTTACTCAGAGAGAGAGAGAGAGAGAGAGAGAGAGAGAAGAGAGAGAGAGAGAGAGAGAGAGAGAGAGAGAGAGAGAGAGAGAGAGAGAGAGAGAGAGAGAGAGAGAGAGAGAGAGAGAGAGAGAGAGCGAGAGAGAGAGAGACATTTGGATTGAAAACAGGCAATACCACCTTCGTTCGTCCTTATAAGATCAAACTGTCTGGTTATAAGACGCTCCTTAATGTGATATTTTATACAACCTTTCACAGCGCTGCTCTGCCCGAGCCATATTCCAGAAGCGGCCGTATATTACAGTAAATTGGTGGGTACTAATGGATATCTGTTAATAACTGAAGAGAGTGAGCAGCTCTGTATGAAAGACGAGATGATTAGTTTTCGTAATGATTCTTACATGACCTTGCTGTTATTAACGCAAGGAGCAACATACTGCAGACGATGTTAAAAAAAAGAGACTGGGGTTTTTGCATGAACAACCAAACATCACTCATCTCTGTACAAACATTGTATCATGTATAAATAAATATTTGACTTGACTGTAAAGCAAGTTTTTAATATGACAACGTTTCGGTCTGTTTAGAGAGCGAGAAAGTTTTACTCAGCGAAACACTCACAATAAAAGCTTGCTCTGTATCTGTGTCATTTCAACACTATTTTCCACTGAGAGCATTTGTAGTCCGCGAATTAAAAAAAAGTTAGGCTTGGCCGTCCTTTACGATGTGTGTTGATATTTGCAGTCCAGTGAATGTTTACCTCTCACGAACACGATATAGCACCAAACTGATAAAAGTTACATTAAAATGCAAATTTCGGGATCTTTCATGCATGTTTCCAGGCATAGATACGTTGCAGGCATGTTGTGGTCCAGGAGCGACACCTCGCGTGTGAGACACTGACTTTGGTGATGGTTTTGAAAATAATGTTGGCAAATATTTGGAAAGAAGAATTGTTGTTTTACAAGAGATGTGCGTTGATGCCGGTGAAGAGTTCTTGGGCCAAACAATTGTAGCCACGCCTCATCTTCCTTGATACAAATCTGACTACCTCCCATTCCTCTGGCTTTGTATAAATTAATTAATAACAATCATGGAATTTACAACCTTGTTTTGTCGCAAGTGGAAATGAAGATATTCAAGCGCCCTTATTTTCCTGAGCGTAATTTTAGTGCGGAGACAAAACTCATTACTTTGAGTAATATTTTACATGGAATTTAAAAAGCATTCACAATACATACTTTTCCTCCAGCTTACAAATGGTGTGTGGGAATACAAGAGAATACAGACATGCAGACACGTCTTAACACAGTCAGGGATATATGCATATAATTATCCTCAGTCTATCCATGACTTCTGGAGAAGATGATAGGTAGTTTAGCCTAGAAAATATGGAGTATAATTCAAAATATTGTGGTTGGAAAAACTCACAATTTGGAGATCAAATTTCGACAGATTCTGAGGTCCATTATCAAGTCAGTCGTAATCTGGTAACTGTCATGGACGGACCAATTCATTGACGTCTAAGCACACACATGTGGTACGCACACACACACACACACACACACATTTTATTCACCATCCTTACACTCAATATTCCTTTTTATTATCTACGATATTTTCATTGCTTCTGTCAAGCTTTTATTGCTGTTCATGCAAGGGATTACCCGGATGCTCAAGGACTCTTGCTGGAACTGCCCTCATCTTCCTAGATTAAAATCTGGTTGTTTTCCAGTCCTCAAGTGCCGTATCCCCATACGAAGTTATCGCTTACACAGGAATATAACAGCAATAACAGCAACAACTATAATAATAATAATAGAATAATAATACTAAGAATCTAGGAAGTAGGTTGGTAGACAGCAATCACCCAGGGAGGAACTAGTGTCCTGCCAAGTGAATGTAAGATGGAAGCCTGTAACTGTTTTACATGGTAGGATTGCTGGTGTCTTTTTTCTGTCTCATAAACATGCAAGATTTCAGGTACTTCTTGCTACTTCTACTTACACTTAGGTTATACTACACATGTACAAGCATATATATATATATATATATATATATATATATATATATATATATATATATATATATATATATATATATATATATATATATATATATATATATATATATATATATATATATATATATATATATATATATATATATATATATATATATGTCGTGCCGAATAGGCAGAACTTGCGATCTTGGCTTAAATAGCAACGCTCATCTTGCCATATAGGACAAACGAAAATTTGTATATGCAATAATTTCGCCAAAATCATTCTGAACCTAACGATAAAAACATATTTCATTGTGTTTGTTTAGTATTAAATTACTGTAAACAAATCTAAAATATATTTAGTTGGGTTAGGCTAAAATAAATTGTTGTTTTTTTAATAAGGTTAGGTAAGTTTTCTAAGATTCTTTTGTTGCAAAATTAAAAATTTTTACATTAACATTAATTAAAAAAATATATCTTTAAACGTATAAGAGAAAATTTTAGAAAGGACTTAATTTTAAACGAGTTCTTGCTAATTGACCAGTTTTACATATTCGGCACGACATATATATATATATATATATATATATATATAATATATATATATATATATATATATATATATATATATATATATATATATATATATATATATATATATATATATATATATACATATATATATATATTCTTCTATTTTCTTACTACTTCTTGTTCCTATTTCCTCTTATCTCCATGGGGAAGTGGAACAGATTTCTTTCTCCGTAAGCCATGCGTGTCGTAAGAGGCGACTGACCTGCCGGGAGCAAGAGGCTAGTAACCCCTTCTCCTGTATACATTACTAAAGTTATAAAAATAAACTTTTGCTTTTCTTTTTGGGCCACCCTGCTTGGGTGGGATAAGGCCGGTTTGTTGAAGTAATAATAATAATAATAATAATAATAATAATAATAATAATAATAATAATAATAATAAATAATAATAATAATAATAATATTATTATTGTTGTCTCCTTTTTTACTCTTGTATGTTTCACCCTCTCTTCCTAGCCTCTTAATCTCCTCCCCTTCCTTCTCATTGTTTATCCTCTGCCACTTCCCTTCTTTTACCTTTACTCCAAATGCTCATTCTAATTACCTCCAGTCTTCTCTCGTCCTGTCTGTTATTCTCTTCCCTTTCCTATTTCTTACATTATCTTCATCTCTCATCAGTTTCCTAACCCGTCTTCTCAAGTGAGCTTCCCTCACTTCTTATCTTTATACCTTAACTCTCTTTCCCTGCTTGCCTAAATGTCATTTATCTCTTTCCTTACTGCGTTCCACCCCTTCACTCGCCCATCCCACATTCCATCCTGTTATACACTTTCCCGTGCTTTCCCGCCACTCCGGCGGGGAAGAACGTCTTCAGCAGGTTCAAGACTTCAGGTGCATACAGGAAAGGTTTTTATAGAGGATGGGTCTCATACAGAATGAGTTATATATAGTATCGGTCACATACGTATTGTTGAAATCTGTCATCCTGAGCTGAGAGACTTCAGTAGGGCAATGAGGATATTGTCATGCGCTTCATTAAAGGTTCATCAGCTACCGGGAGCTTCAAAGGTTTCCTTCCAGCAGGTGTAGGGTTCCTGTTGCTTGGGAATTACTGTCTCTCGGGATGGACTAGTCCGTAGTTCGGAAGGAAAATATTTTTTGTGTGAAGATATCTCCAACGCAATGGAGAGAGAAAGAGAGAGAGAGAGCGAGAGAGAGAGATAGATAGAGAGAGAGAGAGAGAGAGAGAGAGAGAGAGAGAGAGAGAGAGAGAGAGAGAGAGAGAGAGAGAGAGAGAGAGAGAGAGAGAGAGAACGAGAGAGAGAGGGAGAGAGAGAGAAAGGGGGACTAAGGAATTTAGTCTACTATATTAATAAAAATATTGCCTTACTTACAGAAAGTGCAGAATAAAGGTTGAAATAACGTCTCGAGATTATTTTAGTCAAAGGCATTAATTAAAGCTACGTGATAATATGCTTCCTAAGGGCAAACTATACGGGTTCAGTGCCTCCCCTTGAATATACTACTACTACTACAACAACTAATAATAATAATAATAATAAAATAAAAAATATTAATAATTAATAATAATATCTATGAACTTATTGATCTGTGTTTACAAAGGTTGACATCTTATCGCCCGACTCCGCCATTTTAAGGGTAACAGATATAACTGGTTCTTGCCTGGAAGAAAACACACACACAAGGATCAAACAAGTTTTTCATTGGGTCAACATGTCCCTGTGTTGACCTTTATCAGGACGTGATTTGATAAGTTCTACACAGAGCGAAACGTATCTGTCCTTGACTACTGTTGGCACGACGCCTTATAGATCCTAATTGCTACCTTCTGTGCACGAAGTTTTCCTCCGGTAATCTTGCATGTTATGTGTCCTCTGGTTCTTTCCTATAAGGTCATGGACTGAATCTTTCCGTAAAACTTACCGGAAAAACAGCCCTCAAGTTAAGATAAAGTTTATAAAGGACTTTCAGCGCTCGGTGAAAAGTGTCCAGAAATCCTGCTGTGTGAGGGTCGCCAGGGAAGGATAATCTAGGCTTAACGCAGCGTTCAAGTGACAAGAACAAGGCTATTGACTTTTTTTTTTTTAAATATAGCTTGCCGTTCAGGACAACTGAAATATTTTCCTGGTGGCAGATCGATCGCTTATCTACGTTATCGTAGTTACAGTGATCCTCGATCACGTAACACCCTGAACCATCGGAGAGAGAGGGTCACAATTATAAGAACATAAGAAAGAAGGAACACGGCAACAGGCCTACTGGCCCATGCGAGGCAGGTCCATGTCACCCACCTGAGTAGACCAATGGCCCACCTAATCAGGTCACATCCACTTAAGGAGCACGGCATCAGACCCACTAGCACAAGCTAGTCGGACAAAGGATCGAACCTTCAACACTCTTTGCTTTGAATAACCCAACATGGGTTTACAGTTTCACCGCTACCACGTAAAATACACATTTTAGTCTTTCCTCGCCGTCACTCAACCATTTTTTTTTTTCATTCACATCGGAAGTTTCCAACGAAGGTAGGGTGACCCGAAAAAGGAAACACGTTTGCCATTATTCACTCAACATCTGTTTTGCCGGAAGTGCAAGGGCGTCACAGTTTAGATGAGCCTCTGAACTTCAGTATCTCCACCCCTCTGAACTTCAGTATCTCCACCCCTCTGAACTTCAGTATCTCCACCCATCCATCAGAGTGTCAACACTGTACTTCCCCCCTCCAAGACTGAAGTCCAGCTAACCGGTTACCTTTAATCAACAGACTCTCTCTTCTAAAAAGATTTATTTTTTTTTTACTATTTATGCTACACATTCTCGTAATTCCCGTTGTTATTGTCCCATCATTATCGATTGCACTCACACTGCCAAGGAGTTGACACGTGATGATCTCACAACCGAAAGGACCCGAGTCAAATTCTGGGCAGGGTAGGACGTATGGGAATGCCTCCTAACACTTGCTGCCCATTGTTACCTAGCAGTAAAGAGATTCCTGGGAGATTGTCGACTATCGTGGGTCGCATTCTGGAGAAGAGCCTCAGAGAGACACTAACTGCAGACTGTGTCTACTATGCCTCACCCTAAACGTCGCCAAGCCAAGATGATTATTATTTTTTATGGGGAAGCGCTAAGTACTTCAATTCATTGGATCAAGATATCTTCTAAAGCATCAATAAATCCCCGTTACCCCTCTCTCGAAGGAATCCAGAACAGCTGAATTGCTGTTCCTTCGTAGAGGATTGCGTGCTGCTGCAATGGTAATGTGGAAAATATAATCTCATCTTCGAATAATTCTCAAGGAAATATATGGTATTCAACAGAGCTGGGAGTTCTCAAGATTTATGGTAATAACTACAGTAAGAAGAAACGTTTGAGTGTAAGTGTCTTGGAGTAGCATCCAGTACGCTTCCAGTACTACGAAACTCAGATATTAATCTATTTTTAATTAGCAAAGTTTAATATATCACCTTGCTTTACAAGTGTAAAATTGAAGCCTGATAAACGTTTGTGCACTCTGGCAGCACTACACTAAAGAGTAGTGCTGAATGCAAGAATAATCTTGTAAGCTTTACCTGCGTCTTTTGTTTCCAGGATAGGAGAAAGGGAAGAATCCTGCCAGAGTGCAAAAACGTTTATCAGGCTTCCATTTTACACTTGTAAAACATAATATATTAAACTTTGCTTATTAAAAATAAATTAATATCTGAGTTTCGTGGTACCGGAAACGTACTGGATGCTACATTCCCGTTCTCCTATCCTGGAAACAAAAGATGGCACGTAAAACTTACAAGATTATTCTTGCATTCAGCACGACACTTTCCAGTGCGTTTCTTATTTCATATTCCTTTAACATTGCCTTACCAATTTAGGAGACCTAGTTTCAGCCCAGGTCACAGGAGCGATGATTTCCCGGGCCATTAGAAGATAACGTATAACCCTTATTGACTACATAATGTTTGCTGCCTACTCAGATGTCCTGAAATCTCTAATCTGAGCTTATTAATGCACAGGATTTCATGTTGAGGCTTATCTATGAAGAGCAGTTACATAACTCTATGTTTAAATATTTAGGTTCGTTATTTAATTAAATCCATTACTTTAATATTTTATGCCTTTTTTTTTACCTTGCTGCAGTATTACCCACACATTATTACACTGTTCTTAGTATGTGATTTTCGTTCGTTACTGCCAACACACATTTAACATCCTCACTCCAGTATCTGAGTGAAGATTTTTTTTGTATGGGGTGAAAGCCTAGCTCAAGTAGGCTAGCTGACTGAGACGAATAAACCACCACCACCACTCTCACAAATTTCTTTACTTCTCTCACTTTTCTAGTTAATTAAAGCTAGTAAATTACCCATCAAAGACTTTTCTTTTGGCCAGGGAATTTGACCTTTATTGTGAAAACATCAGAACTCAAAAATGATCGATTCACAATGACTCGTCTCGATGTCCAGAACTGATCACACGACGAGAGAGAAAGCAAGTAAGGATTAATGATCACCCTGTAGAAGAGGGAGAATGAGAGATACTGAAAAAAAAATACAAATTAATTTGTCTCTTCCCTGGCACAAAGTCATTCTGCGTCTAGAATAGCACGTAAAGTTTGCGTTATATAAAGTTGCAAGTTACATTAGGTTTCTGGGAAGCGCATACCAGCTGCTGAGCCATACGAATCAATACAATTCTTATCAGTATTCACCAACTATGCTGATAGCACAGAGAGAGAACAACTTCCGCCCTCTGAAAGTTATCAGACTAAACTTGTTGCCAATAGTTCGGAGGAGTTTCCTGACCTTTGAATCACTCTCATTAAAGGTTTAGAAGACCTCTCTAGCAGTCAGAGGAAAATATTATACAGGGTGTTCAGAGAAAAATTTATTCAAATTCACTTGTTCATGATACACAAAGAAATGCAGTAGTGGAATTTTATACATCTTTCTAATATTTTTTTTTATTACAGAAAACAAAAGTGATGTTCAACTCTTACTATCCACTAACCTAACTACCCTTCTTTTCGTTAGGTTCAGAATGATTTTTGCGAAATTATTACAAACACAAATTTTTGCTTGTCTTATTCGGCAAGAGCGTTGCTAAATATTTAAGCCAAAGTAGCAAGTCTTACCTATTCAGCATGACACACACCACACACACACACACACACACACACACACACACACACACACACACATACACACAACACACACACACACACACACACACACACACACACATACACACACCACACACCATAATTATAATAAATATATATATAATATAATATATATATAATATATAAAAATATATATATATATATATTATATATATAATATATATATATATATATATATATATATATATATATATATATATATATATATATACATAAAATATAATCATAGCAGTAAAAAAAAAGTAGAAAAAAGTATTAAAAATCAACCTCAACAGAATAAGCAGCAGCAACAGACACAGAAGCATCATCAAGCGGCGGGGCTGAAGCTAACTAAACATTACTCAATGGGGAAGTGAATCTACGCCTCTCAACAGTAACACGCAATAAACACGATAAACTCTGAACTCTGACAGAATCGCGGCAATCTGCGTTGATGGTGTCAACAGCAATAACAGTCTAAAAGGGCCGTTAAAATATATGGCGCCTCCCATATCTTCTCGTTACCAGAGTTGGCCTCACTTAAAATGTAAAGTTTTGGTTAGTGCTTTCTTACAGTGGTCTACCTTCTATTATTCATTAAATATAGAGGAAAATCATTCCATTTAAACGGTATTTGATCTTGGATTACGTAAAATTTAAAGAGAAAGGATGGACAAAACCGGGAATCAGATATCCAAATCAAGTTGCCTGATGCTATACTCGTCTGAACAGTATTCGTCTGAGGCTTCCCTCGACTGAGGCTGATGTAATAGTCTAATGCTGTACTAGTCTGATGCTGTGCTCGTTTGATGCTGTCTCTGATGCTACACACGTCTGAACTTCGTTTGGTGTTGCGTTCGACTGAAGCTCGTCTGATGGTATGATTCATTATTTTTGTCTGATGATGTCTTCGTCTGATGCTGTGATTATCTAATGCTGTTTTTGTCTGATGCTGTGTTAGACTGATGCTGTGATCATCTACTGTAATGCTCGTCTGATACAATATCTCTTCACGAGCATCAAAAACCCCCCTTCTTGGAGGAGTTTTATGATTAAGACAGGCGCACAGACTCCCCTGCGGATGCTGCGACACTTAAAGATGTTCATCTGCTTAAGCCACAGTTTTATTACTAATTTCTGTTTTCATGCGTTATAGGAAAATGACAAAGGAAACCGACAAATAGATGAAAAAGACACATGTGTAACAACTGGGTGTTTTTATTGTGAAAACGTTTTGCCAAACAGGTCTGCGAAAAACGTCACCAGAAATATAGTGAAGTGTGGTTAATTTACTTGCAGGTTTTGTATATTTAAAATACTTTTCTGACCCAGAAACATCTTGGTTCGGTTGGCAGCACACACCGCTCACATATTGAGTGTCCGTGGTTCGATCCCCGGCATGGGTGAAAACAATGGGCATATTTCCTTACGTCTTCTGCCTCTATTAACCTAACAATAAACTACATCAGGTTTATGTTAAATGCCCATTCTCGGGCATTTACTAAAGATTTGCCAAAACTAATGGACTGAACACCTTTCAAAACTGAGGGACTGACCATCTCAAACAACTTCTTCATGTCTTAAACTGTCTCCAGTATTAATCTGCACTGGACTGATAAAGTCACAGACAGGCGGAACGTCTCCACAGTGAAGACATCCAACTGTTGCACATCACCTTCATGCACTCCTAGAATTCAAAAACATTTTAGATAGTTATTTATATCTTTATATCTATTAGCTGTGTTCAATATTCACACGATTCTCCTCCAGTTGAGATAAACATTCACAAGTTTCTCATCCAGCTGAGATCAATATTTTCATTTTTCTTCTCTAGTTAAGATCAATATTTTCATTTTTCTTCTCTAGCTAGGATCAATATTCTCATTTTGCTTCTCTAGCTAGGATCAACATTCTCGTGTTTCTTCTCTATCTAGAGTCAACATTCATATGCTTCTCCTCTAGTTGAAATAAGTATTAAAGTATGGACTGCAAACCCTTTTGTTGAGATAGCAGCATCAGCTTCTGATACACTCTCTCGCAACAATTGATTTTGATATTAATTCCCAAAATAGTAAATCAGATTAACGAGAGCAGCGGATAAGTAAATAATCGGTTTAGGTCAGGCGTTGACCGGAAACTAATCTCTTTAAAATGATTAGAAAAGGCCAATAAAGAGAGAATTATGACTGGTCTTGTCCTAAGCTATAATAATGTTGACTGCATTCTACCTTTAGGGATTAAATATTTCGGAATACGACCAGTGTGAGAGATATCTGACGTAAATCTGCAGATGCCACTGTTATTATGGATGACCGCTGGTGTAGTCGGACGCTGCTGTCGTTTCAAATCTGACACTGCTTGCTGCTGTCTGAAATCTGATACTCTTTGCTACTTTCCGAAATGTAACACTGTTGGCTGTGTGTACGTGTGTTTAATATATATATATATATATATATATATATATATATATATATATATATATATATATATATATATATATATATATATATATATATATTAATTATCACACTGGCCGATTCCCACCAAGGCAGGGTGGCCCGAAAAGAAAAAACTTTCACCATCATTCACTCCATCACTGTCTTGCCAGAAGGGTGCTTTACATTACAGTTTTTAAACTGAAACATTAACACCCCTCCTTCAGAGTGCAGGCACTGTACTTCCCATCTCCAGGACTCAAGTCCGGCCTGCCGGTTTCCCTGAACCCTTTCATAAATGTTACTTTGCTCACACTCCAACAGCACGTCAAGTATTAAAAAACATTTGTCTCCATTCACTCCTATCAAACACGCTCACGCATGCCTGCTGGAAGTCCAAGCCCCTCGCACACAAAACCTCCTTTACCCCCTCCCTCCAACCTTTCCTAGGCCGACCCCTACCCCGCCTTCCTTCCATTACAGACTGGTACACTCTTGAAGTCACTCTGTTTCGCTCCATTCTCTCTACATGTCCGAACCACCTCAACAACCCTTCCTCAGCCCTCTGGACAACAGTTTTGGTAATCCCGCACCTCCTCCTAACTTCCAAACTACGAATTCTCTGCATTATATTCACACCACACATTGCCCTCAAACATGACATCTCCACTGCCTCCAGCCTTCTCCTCACTGCAACATTCATCACCCATGCTTCACACCCATATAAGAGCGTTGGTAAAACTATACTCTCATACATTCCCCTCTTTGCCTTCAAGGACAAAGTTCTTTGTCTCCACAGACTCCTAAGTGCACCACTCACCCTTTTCTCCTCATCAATTCTATGATTCACCTCATCTGTCATAGACCCATCCGCTGACACGTCCACTCCCAAATATCTGAATACATTCACCTCCTCCATACTCTCTCCCTCCAATCTGATATCCAATCTTTCATCACCTAATCTTTTTGTTATCCTCATAACCTTACTCTTTCCTGTATTCACTTTTAATTTTCTTCTTTTGCACACCCTACCAAATTCATCCACAAATCTCTGCAACTTCTCTTCAGAATCTCCCAAGAGCACAGTGTCATCAGCAAAGAGCAACTGTGACAACTCCCACTTTATGTGTGATTCTTTATCTTTTAACTCCACGCCTCTTGCCAAGACCCTCGCATTTACTTCTCTTACAACCCCATCTATAAATATATTAAACAACCACGGTGACATCACACATCCTTGTCTAAGGCCTACTTTTACTGGGAAATAATTTCCCTCTTTCCTACATATTCTAACAGGAGCCTCACTATCCTCGTAAAAACTCTTCACTGCTTTCAGTAACCTACCTCCTACACCATACACCTGCAACATCTGCCACATTGCCCCCTATCCACCCTGTCATACGCCTTTTCCAAATCCATAAATGCCACAAAGACCTCTTTAGCCTTATCTAAATACTGTTCACTTATATGTTTCACTGTAAACACCTGGTCCACACACCCCCTACCTTTCCTAAAGCCTCCTTGTTCATCTGCTATCCTATTCTCCGTCTTACTCTTAATTCTTTCAATAATAACTCTACCATACACTTTACCAGGTATACTCAACAGACTTATCCCCCTATAATTTTTGCACTCTCTTTTGTCCCCTTTGCCTTTATACAAAGGAACTATGCATGCTCTCTGCCAATCCCTAGGTACCTTACCCTCTTCCATACATTTATTAAATAATTGCACCAACCACTTTATCCCATCAATCCCGTGTGCCTTACCCCCTCTCATTTTACCTACTGCCTCACGAACTTCCCCCACACTCACAACTGGCTCTTCCTCACTCCTACAAGATGTTATTCCTACTTGCCCTATACCCGAAATCACAGCTTCCCTATCTTCATCAACATTTAACAATTCCTCAAAATATTCCCTCCATCTTCCCAATACCTCTAACTCTCCATTTAATAAATCTCCTCTCCTATTTTTAACTGACAAATCCATTTGTTCTCTAGGCTTCCTTAACTTGTTAATCTCACTCCAAAACTTTTTCTTATTTTCAACAAAATTTGTTGATAACATCTCACCCACTCTCTCATTTGCTCTCTTTTTACATTGCTTTACCACTCTCTTAACCTCTCTCTTTTTCTCCATATACTCTTCCCTCCTTGCATCGCTTCTACTTTGTAAAAACTTCTCATATGCTAACTTTTTCTCCCTTACTACTCTCTTTACATCATCATTCCACCAATCGCTCCTCTTCCCTCCCGCACCCACTTTCCTGAAACCACAAACTTCTGCTGAACACTCTAACACTACATTTTTAAACCTACCCCATACCTCTTCGACCCCATTGCCTATGCTCTCATTAGCCCATCTATCCTCCAATAGCTGCTTATATCTTACCCTAACTGCCTCCTCTTTTAGTTTATAAACCTTCACCTCTCTCTTCCCTGATGCTTCTATTCTCCTTGTATCCCATCTACCTTTTACTCTCAGTGTAGCTACAACTAGAAAGTGATCTGATATATGTGTGGCCCCTCTATAAACATGTACATCCTGAAGTCTACTCAACAGTCTTTTATCTACCAATACATAATCCAATAAACTACTGTCATTTCGCCCTACATCATATCTTGTATACTTATTTATCCTCTTTTTCTTAAAATATGTATTACCTATAACTAAACCCCTTTCTATACAAAGTTCAATCAAAGGGCTCCCATTACCATTTACACCTGGTACCCCAAACTTACCTACCACACCCTCTCTAAAAGTTTCTCCTACTTTAGCATTCAGATCCCCTACCACAATTACTCTCTCACTTGGTTCAAAGGCTCCTATACATTCACTTAACATCTCCCAAAATCTCTCTCTCTCCTCTGCATTCCTCTCTTCTCCAGGTGCATACACGCTTGTTATGACCCACTTCTTGCATCCAACCTTTACTTTAATCCACATAATTCCTGAATTTACACATTCATATTCTCTTTTCTCCTTACATAACTGATCATTCAACATTACTGCTACCCCTTCCTTTGCTCTAACTCTCTCAGATACTCCAGATTTAATCCCATTTATTTTCCCCCGCCGAAACTCCCCTACCCCCTTCAGCTTTGTTTCGCTTAGGGCCAGGACATCCAACTTCTTTTCATTCATAACATCAGCAATCATCTGTTTCTTGTCATCCGCACTACATCCACGCACATTCAAGCATCCCAGTTTTATAAAGTTTTTCTTCTTCTCTTTTTTAGTAAATGTCAACAGGAGAAGGGGTTACTAGCCCATTGCTCCCGGCATTTTAGTCGCCTCATACGACACGCATGGCTTACGGAGGAAAGATTCTTTTCCACTTCCCCATGGACAATAGAAGAAATAAAGAAGAACAAGAGCTATTTAGAAAAAGGAGAAAAACCTAGATGTATGTATATATATATATATATATATGCATGTAACCACGAACTAGTGTTGATCAATAAAATTAATAACAACACTGCGACTAGCCAAAGACTCGAACTCGTGACGTTTTGGCCCGCCTAATGGTGAACGAAAATCACATGACGCTGTAACCCACAGGATTACCAAATCCTACAAGAACCAAGCACCCAACCAAGATAGGTGTGTTACCCTTGATCTGAGAACATATGGTGATCTGTGTGCCTGAGTTAATTTCATTCTACTCCTCGTTTGGTGTGCTAGCCTCCACAAGCAGTCCACACATTATTGTAACCACGAACAACTGGTATTTAATCAATAACAACACTGCGGTTAGCCGGGGGATCGAATCATCGTATGTGTTCGCAACATGAAGGAAGCCTAGTTCACTAGGCTCTAGTTGTTTGCAGGATTGTATGGTTCAGTGGGTTAGGGTGTCGTGAATTTTCACTCTTCCCACGAGGCGGGCTAAAACAACACAGGTTTGATCCCCCAGCTAGCCTCAGTTATATATATATATATATATATATATATATATATATATATATATCTTTCTTCTTTCTTTCAACACACCGGCCGTATCCCACCGAGGCGGGGTGGCCCAAAAGGAAAAACGAAAGTTTCTCCTTTTACATTTAGTAATATATACAGGAGAAGAGGTTACTAGCCCCTTGCTCCCGGCATTTTAGTTGCCTCTTACAACACGCATGGCTTACGGAGGAAGAATTCTGTTCCACTTCCCATGGAGATAAGAGGAAATAAACAAGAATAAGAACTAGAAAGAAATAGAAGAAAACCCAGAGGGGTGTGTATATATGTGCTTGTACATGTATGTGTAGTGTGACCTAAGTGTAAGTAGAAGTAGCAAGACGTACCTGAAATCTTGCATGTTCATGAGACAGAAAAAAGGACACCAGCAATCCTACCATCATGTAAAACAATTACAGGCTTTCGTTTTACACTCACTTGGCAGGACGGTAGTACCTCCCTGGGCGGTTGCTGTCTACCAACCTACTACCTTGTTATATATATATATATATATATATATATATGTATGCAAGGTAATTCGCGAGAGCATGCGAAATATACACAAACACTGATCTCTGGCTGAAGGAGACTCGAACCTACGAACCTTAGGACAAGGTACGCAGTGCTTTACCAATCTACCCACACTGGACCAATACCTTGGCTTGTAGCATGCGCTACACGTTTGATCCAAGGCAGCCAGTGTGGGTAGATTGGTAAAGCACTGCGTACCTTGTCTTAAGGTTCGTAGGTTCGAGTCTCCTTCAGCCAGAGATCAGTGTTTGTGTATATTTCGCATGCTCTCGCGAATTCCTTGCATTGTTCAAATCTCTAGTAAGGCTGATGCGTGCAGGGGATGAGATGAAAAGCTGTAAGCCTTCTCCCTGAAAGCTGGCTGCCTTGGATCAAACGTGTAGCGCATGCTACACGCCAAGGTATTGGTCCAGTGTGGGTAGATTCGTAAAGCACTGCGTACCTTGTCCTAAGGTTCGTAGGTTCGAGTCTCCTTCAGCCAGAGATCAGTGTATATATATATATATATATATATATATATATATATATTCTGTCCCTCTCTACGTAACTAATAATAACAAATAGTTGTGTGTTCCAGTCACAATTGCTGTAATTCAATGGAAGCTGTCAGTAGTGACGGTCGTTACCGGCTGGCTCAGTAATACAAAACTGATTTAACTCTGCTTACCTATACTTTGATAAAGGATAACAGCTGTAGTTGCAAAATTATTGTATTTAATATTCCAAAATACGCATATTCTTTTATATTTATTAAACTTAGGGAATTTGTTTTCGAATTATTAACCCCGGAAGTCCATTAAAGCAGAGTAACGCGAGGAAAAAAATTAGTGTAGTATATTTCCATTCGAGTTCATTGGTTTTGTTTCCCCCGGATTGCGATCTACAACAGCCCCCTAACACTCAGCCACCTATTTAGTACTAGGTGAACAGATGTACCTAGAGTATGGAAACCTACGTCACATGTTGCTTCGGTTGGAAGCCAAGATCACTACCACTGAGCGAGGAATGAGTCATCTTCATACACACGCCGAATGAAGAAATGAATACAGTTCATTACTGCAAAGTCTCTAAATATAAGAGTGAAAAAATATATCGCTGGCAGAAGAGGAACGATCATCGATGACTGGTAAGAATCTGCTTCTCTGATGCGCCGATATTTTTAATGATTCCATTTAAGAGAATAAAAGTGATGCAGTCAAGGATACCCTCAATAAAAATAAGACTAATGAGGTGTAGGATGCCACCAGGGAAAATAGGATACCACCAGTGATGCAGCCAGTGATGGATATATGGGAATAAGACTAATATAGTTAAAAATACAGAGAAGAATATTGCATAATGAACACCTGGCGTTTAATACCGACAAGATGTCGTTAAAGACTCGCACGTAAACACTTAGGACACTTTAATATGGAATTAATTCGGTCATGTGACCCTGCTCGTTGGAATGAAGTGATGAACGGCTTCCATACTAAAATGTACTAAGTGCCTGCTAATTTGTCATTAATCTCAACGCTCGCTAGCCAGGAATGTGTTCTCGTCTGCCCCTCCGTCTCTTCCTCCAGGAATTACTAATTTACTATTACTTATTTACACCATCCTCTCCTGTGAACAAAACGTGAATAAAAAGCCTGTGGCACACAGGACATTCACAAGGGGTACAACGAAAAATATTACGTGTGGCTACGTAATGCATTTTAGTGAATAAAAAGTTACACGTCCAAACGCAGTATGTGAAAGTTATTCAAAATCTCATTCATTGATTCTGTTAAAAATGACATTCCATAAATCTCGGAATCCAGCGTCCCCCTCCCCCCTCCCTATTTTTTAATGCATTTTTGTGTTCGACAGAGCAGTGATACGAACATTTATGTCAAACTTTCGTCATAATTGTTTGAAATGCAATACATCTCTCAGCCAAACTATTATTTTTGTTTTTGATTTTTTCCCCTGAAATTATAGCGGAAATGTGGTTAAATCAACTAAAATAAAATGTTGGGTTTGTGTAATGAGCTGACGTGATGGGGATACAATTATAAAAAATAATGTGTATTAGATACTAGGCAAAGCTTTCAAGATAAATGACCTTGTCTAATATATGAGACGTCAGCCGATGTCCTCGTTTGATGCACGAGATATCCAAGACGATGTCCTCGTCTGATGCACAAGATATCCAAGACGATGTCCTCGTCTGATGCACAAGATATCCAAGACGATGTCCTCGTCTGATGCACGAGATATCATCTAACAGATGATATCCACTGAAGATTCATAGTGAATGTCAACAACCTACCAAGGAAACTGGACGTTTTGCTCAGTATTCGCGGATGATTCAAAACTGACTAGTAAGACCCTTCAAGGAGGGGAAGGTGTTTTGATGTCCGTGAAGGGCTCTTGATCCAAGAAAATGGAACTACTCTCCCTTTCGTTGCGGTAAGCCTACATACCTCTCGCTCCCCAGGTGCTACACAGTAAGACTACAGCAAAATTTGCCTGCAACATGCTACAGAAAGACATGATCCCTCTGCAATATGTACTTAAGAATAAACTAGAGTACGCTGCACCATCATGCAACCATATACGAAAATATTAAACAATTCCGATGATTTCCCAAAAATAAGCTGATTTCTCAGGTACGATAGATCTCACAGGATTATAAAGCTATAAAATAGGTCAGTAGGTTTTCGTGCAAAACTGGACGTATCATCAGTGTGCTGCTACCCTATTATATATTTAAAATGGGTATAAAAGTCAGTGGATAGTGAAGGAGGAACGAGCCAGGAGCTATAAATCGATCCATACAACCCTTACCAGGCTAGCAAAAAAGTGAATAGCAGAGAGGCAGGAGCTGCCACTGTGTTGTAATTTTATTTGACTAGCAAATGTGTCTCGTTGCAAAGGTCAATATGTCAACGATGATGCTGTCTGGACCAGCTGATGAAACACGCATCCGTGTCAGCATCACAGGTGTGTGTGTGTGTGTGTGTGTGTGTGTGTGTGAGAGAGAGAGAGAGAGAGAGATCCAGTATGTGTGAATGCTCAGTTATAGTTCCAATAATGATTTTCGTTGCGATCTCGACGGTTATCGCAAAAAAAAAAAAAAAAAAACAGTAGGGCACTTTTTAATGGCTGTAATCAAAACGCCGGTCAACACTTACTGCAACTCAAAAAAAAAATACGCGTTGAAACCCTTTTGTGCGTTTTGAGGAATTTTGTGGAGAATAAAATTCCAAAAAGAAAAAATCATGCGTTTGAAAACGTAAAATGAAGATATTAAACGAGGCGAACACGGGATGTCAACGCCGACGAGTATGGTAAAAAGATGCTGTGAGAAGAGGAATTTTTTATTTACAGTCGATGTTTCGCTCGAAGAGGAGCTTTATTAAGCATGGTAGTCGTACAGTGGCTCAGTATGGTATGGTAGTCGTACAGTGGTTCAGTATGGCATGGTAAGGTAGTCGGACAGTTGCTCAGTATGGCATAATAATCGTACAGTGGTTCAGTATGGCATAGTAGTCGTATAGTGGTTCAGTATGGCATGGTAAGGTAGTCGGACAGTTGCTCAGTATGGCATAATAAACGTACAGTGGTTCAGTATGGCATAGTAGTCGTATAGTGGTTCAGTATGGCATGGTAAGGTAGTCGGACAGTTGCTCAGTATGTCATAATAATCGTACAGTGGTTCAGTATGGCATAGTAGTCGTACAGTGGTTCAGTATGGCATAGTAGTCGTACAGTGGTTCAGTATGGCATAGTAGTCGTACAGTGGCTCAGTATGGCATAGTAGTCGTACAGTGGTTCAGTATGGCATAGTAGTCGTACAGTGGTTCAGTATGGCATAGTAGTCGTACAGTGGCACATTATGGCATAGTAGTCGTATAGTGGTTCAGTATGGCATGGTAGTCGTACAGTAGCTCAGTAACGTCACGGTACAATAAAAACATTAGCACATTAAAAGAATATATAACTGTTCATAGAGGAATAATTCACCCACAAACTTATATTTTATGTCTCACCAAAAGCCTTCACTTTTTTTGGAAAGCACACACACACAAAATTACTATTTTCAAGAATTAATGTTATTTTAAGATGCGAGTTGTCCACTCGAATTGAAAAGAAAGTCAAATATATGAAAAGGCGAATAAGCAAGCTGCCGTTATGAACCTGGAGATGGTGCCAGATAATATATGCAGAAGTGGATTTCAAGAATTCAAGACTTCTGAATGCCATCAGGAGTTTCCAGATAATATTTCTTTTTTTTTTTTCGTGAGAACCAATTTTGGTAGGAAAAAGTGAGTAGAACAGAAGGTAAGATTAAAGAGACGGGGATGTTGAGGGTAGAGTGAGATATTTGAGAGGTTACTGAGGGAAGTGAGGGAGATAAAACAAATGAGTTGGGGAAGAGAGAGAGAGAGAGAAATTTGAAGAAGTGACCCAGAGAGGTAAAAGAATGAGAAATTTGAAGAAGTGACCCAGAGAGGTAAAAGAATGAGAAAGATGATGGGAGTCGAGAGAAAACGAAAAGGCCACTGCGAGATTAGCAACTAAGGAGTTCATGACTTGATACATGAAACGGTGTCTCAGTAAGAGATTTGCTGCGATGTATTGTCTTCTTGACAATACGACGTTCTGACGAACGACAGTGAAACAGTACATAGTACGCTAAGTAATCTCAATTCTTGACATTTCTCTAATAAAATGAAGACACACCTTTCAGAAATATTTATTGCGACGATATTTGAGCAGAAGAAGACAGGTTATCATTTTAAAATGTGTGTTGATCCATCGATAAGCCAAAGTTCCTAATGTAAACCATTTGAAATTATTAAATTCCTGAAGGATGAAACACTTGTCAGATGTACAATATTTGGGAATCTTTACTGAGGGAACGTTTCGCCAGCCAGTGGTTTCTTCAATCCAATATAGGAAAGAACAGTGGAAAATGGGGAGGAGTTTGAGGTAATCAATCCCTGAGCCTGAAGTCGATGTGTTCAGTCCATGAAATTTGTGCTTTAGGTGCAATGACTATCACTACTATAGGTCAAAAGCACCAGTTTTGGAGAAAATTTGCACTGTTAATCAATACTTGAATCTCTAAAACGGATTAAATTCAACTTAACGTATACACAAGTGAGACATATATATACCTATCTCTCAGTGTATAAACCACCGTCACACAAGCACACTCACTGGCTGACTACTGCATATTCCTGGAAAAATAAAATTATACCAGGTAAAAGAATTCCACTTTGTTTAGAGAGTGAGTGCAGTTAAAACACATAGCGAATAATCTACCTCCCTTGTCGATTGTAATTGTCTGTAATAGCGATTTAAAGGTTATTACAGACATTAATACGTATCTAGCAGGGAAATGATGACGCAAATTTGTAATCTGCTGTGATTTAATGCTAGTAATAAATTAAAAGAAATTACTGCATTTTCCAAACTAGCATTTGCATTATTGTAGTAATACTCGACCGTAGCTTTCTCGTGATATATAACTTAAATGCTAAAGGGGAAGGGCATTAGAGATGCTGTTATATAGGGAGATGCTTTCAATAATACACCAGAACTTGTCCTGGAATGCAATTATAGAGGAAGATGAATTTAATAATACAGCAGAATTTGCATTGGAATGCATTAATAGAGGGATATGCAATCAGTAATACACCAGAACGTGTTCTGGAATTCAGTTATAGAGGAAAATGCATTCAATAATACAGCAGACCTTGACCTAAGTGTAGAGTGATATGCTATAACTTGCAGCAGTGCTACAATGACTTACCATAACCTGTTCAGGTAGTACAATGACGTACTACTATTTGCCTTGGCAGTACAATGTCGCACCACAAGCTGCCCTGATAGAACAATGACGCACCACGACCTGCCCTGGTAGAACAATGATGCACCACGACCTGCCCTGGTAGAACAATGACACACCACGACCTGCCCTGGTAGAACAATGACGCACCACGACCTGCCCTGGTAGAACAATGACGCACCACGACCTGCCCTGGTAGAACAATGACGCACCACGACATGCCCTGGTAGAACAATGACGCACCACAACCTGTCCTGTTAGTACAATGACTCATATATCATTATATTAATTTATTTTATATAGTGAAGCATTTGATGGAGGATTGTGATGGAGTATTGTGTTGGAGGATTGTGATGGAGAATTGTTATGGAAGATTGTTTGATGAAGTTTTCTGCGATGAATTGTGATGGAGCACTGTGTTGGAACACTGTGAGGGAGCAATGTGATGGAACACTGTGAGGGAGCAATGTGATTGAACACTGTGATGGAACACTGTGATGGAGCAATGTGATGGAACACTGTGATGAAACAGTGTGATAGACCACTGTGATGGAACACTGTGAGGGAGCACTGTGATGGAACAGTGATGGAACACTGTGAGGGAACACTGTGAGGAACACTGTGATGGAACACTGAGGGAACACTGTGATGGAACACTGATGGAACACTGTGATGGAACACCGATGGAACACTGTGATGGAACACCGATGGAACACTGTGATGGAACACTGAGGGAACACTGTGATGGAACACTGTGATGGAACACTGAGGGAACACTGTGATGGAACACTGTGATGGAACACTGAGGGAACACTGTGACGGAACACTGTGATGGAACACTGAGGGAACACTGTGAGGGAACACTGTGAGGGAACACTGTGAGGGAGTGTTCGGTCAGGTTAAATACTGCCTTTTGTGCTCTGTTAATTAAAATGTTTTGTATACGTGAAAAATATCACATTTAAAGGTGTTGGAACCAACTTAATAACTTCCAGACTTTGTTAAAAAGAGCCGCAATATTATCTCTATAAAAAAAAGAGTGAAATATTACCTTTCACATAAAAGTCGAGTGAAATATTGTCTTCATATCAGTGGGAAATATTACCTCTATAACACAGCTGGGTGAAATATTATTATCTCTATAACATAGCTGGGTGAAATATTATTATCTCTATAACACAGCTGGGTGAAATATTATTATCTCTATAACCTAGCTGGGTGAAATATTATTATCTCTATAACATAGCTGGGTGAAATATTATTATCTCTATAACATAGCTGGGTGAAATATTATTATCTCTATAACCTAGCTGGGTGAAATATTATTATCTCTATAACATAGCTGGGTGAAATATTATTATCTCTATAACATAGCTGGGTGAAATATTATTATCTCTATAACCTAGCTGGGTGAAATATTATTATTCTCTATAACATAGCTGGGTGAAATATTATTATCTCTATAACATAGCTGGGTGAAATATTATTATCTCTATAACATAGCTGGGTGAAATATTATTATCTCTATAACCTAGCTGGGTGAAATATTATTATCTCTATAACATAGCTGGGTGAAATATTATTATCTCTATAACCTAGCTGGGTGAAATATTATTATCTCTATAACCTAGCTGGGTGAAATATTATTATCTCTATAACATAGCTGGGTGAAATATTATTATCTCTATAACATAGCTGGGTGAAATATTATCATCTCTATAACATAGCTGGGTGAAATATTATTATCTCTATAACATAGCTGGGTGAAATATTATCATCTCTATAACATAGCTGGGTGAAATATTATTATCTCTATAACACAGCTGGGTGAAATATTATTATCTCTATAACACAGCTGGGTGAAATATTATTATCTCTATAACACAGCTGGTTGAAATATTATTATCTCTATAACACAGCTGGTTGAAATATTATCTCTATAACACAGCTGGGTGAAATATTATTATCTCTATAACATAGCTGGGTGAAATATTATTATCTCTATAACACAGCTGGTTGAAATATTATCTCTATAACACAGCTGGGTGAAATATTATTATCTCTATAACACAGCTGGTTGAAATATTATTATCTCTATAACACAGCTGGTTGAAATATTATTATCTCTATAACACAGCTGGTTGAAATATTATTATCTCTATAACACAGCTGGTTGAAATATTATCTCTATAACACAGCTGGTTGAAATATTATTATCTCTATAATATAGCTGGGTGAAATATTATCATCTCTATAACATAGCTGGTTGAAATATTATTATCTCTACGAAAGAGAAGAATCATGATTCATCTCTACATTAGTAACGAAGCAAAATTCCTGTGAAGATATTTTCTTTCAAATATTTTTATTTTGATTAAAAAAAAAATCCATTTCCAGTCATTATATCCGTACCAGCTTTTTGTTTTTAAATGTTCACATTAAGAACATTTGAACAGTTCACCTAATGCGAGTTTTATTCTGGTAAAAACTGCGCAACATTTGTCCCTTTGGAGCAAACGTGATTACGTCCTCCCCAGGCGTTGTTTAATCCCTGAGGGTTTAACGCTTTCCCCATTTTATAATCAAACCTAAGCACTAAACCCACAAAGGTCATACAGCGCTGCAGGGTAGGGTACGTTAACTGTTTAATATGCTTGATCAGAGTGAGGGCGGTGAGGAGTGTTAACGGAAGTATAATCAAAGTCTGCGTAATAAATCTGTTGCTGTCAGAGAGTCAGAGAGGGAGGCTGTCAAAGGTGGGGCCGCCAGCGATCCCCGTTAGTATAATGATAGAATAATGATATCTGTTACATGTGTCACTGTTGCCTCGTTCCTGTTCCAGCCTGATTGGTGAAAGACCGGAAATTAATTCGGAGACAAAGAACCGAGCCTTCAGCATTACTTGCGCTGAATAACCCACAGGGATTTAAAGCTCCACCTAAATATAATATTTTAATTACTACTACTACTACTACTACTACTACTACTACTACCTACTACTACTAATAATAATAATAATAATAATAATAATAATAATAATAATAATAATAATAATAATAATAATAATCTACCTGACTTTCTACAAACTCTGCTCATTACTTTGTTTTTTCTTGTGCATTTCTCAGGTGAACTTTATTATTTAAACAATTTTCTGCGATATGGACCTAATTATGCCCGAGTTTGAGGAGAGTTACAGAGCTTGTTCCAGCAAGTAAATGTCACCAGTCACTTGCAGCAGCACAGTTACCAGTCACTTGCAGCAGCACAGTCACCAGTCACTTGCAGCAGACAGGTCAATAGTCATAGCAACGGCCAATCATCGTCGTTGAACAGTCACGTGAACAGCCACAACAACGAACCACTTAACAGTTCAGCAAAGGCCAGTCAACAGTCGCAGCAGAAGAGACTCAACAATCATAGCAACAGTCAGCAGTCACAGCAATAGTCAACAGTCACAGAAACAACAATCAACAGTCACGACAATAGTCCCGGAAATAGTTAACAGTCACAACAACATTCAGCAGTCACAACAACCAACATTCGGCAGTCACAACAACAGTCACAACAACAGTCACAACAGACAGGTCAAAGCATCAACAGGGACAAAACATTAAGGACGGGACAGGATACAAAAATAATAACGAATTGTGTCGAAGCTCCATGACGATACATTTACTCTGTATTGATGGATTATGTGAGTTTGACAGCCGGAAATTTGGCTGTGTGCGTGTAGGTATGTGTGTGTGTGTGTGTGTGTGTGTGTGTGTGTGTGTGTGTGTGTGTGTGTGTGTGTGTGTGTGTGTGTGTATGTGTGATTTCGCAAGGACCATTCTGAGCCTGGAAAATAAAATATATTTAAGTTTTAATCCATGGAAAAACGACAGTTATAAGTTCTTTAATCAAGAGCCCATCGCTGAGCATCAAGGTACTCTCCCTGAACGTAATGCTTCATATTAAAAAAATTATTTCTTGCTCTCTCAAAATAATGCAGAGCATCGTTATTCTAATGAATGAATGAAGCTTTTTGTTTCAAAGGAAAGGTTTCCCTCTCATCTCAAATTATTTCCGCTTTTTTAGAACGAGAGGCGAACGCATGTGTAAAATGAGCACTTTTAATGACGCTTAAACTAAAGGGTGAACTCCAGGTTTGCAACAAAGCTGAGCTTCTAATGACCCTCTTCCGCACGCTGTGTTTTGTTTAGTCCTGGATTAACCATTAGACTCCGCAGCAACTGAAAGTCTGAAAGCAGCAGTATCAGGAGCAGCAGCGACAGAGCAACAGCAGCAGCAGCAGCAGTGAAGTAAGAACCACAGCCAGCAGTAGCAGCAGCAGCAGCAGCAGCAGCAGCAGCAGCAGCAGCAATTGCAGTTGGTAGAGAACCAGTAACTGAGCGGTCGAAATGATAGGAAAAACAAAACATAAAATTAGCTTAGTTGAGGCAGCAATAAAAGCAGGAGCACACTCTTCCAGTTTAGTGTTGTCCGTGACTCTTACTCTAAAGTGTTACTTATTTGCAAATGCAATGTGAAAAGCATAATAAAAAAATTGGAAGAATCCATATCGCTAATTCCTCAGACCTCCCTCCCTCCATATTGTGTCAGACCTACAATCATCACTGACAAGTATAGCTGCCCATACCTGCCTCCAACACTATCAAATATAGCTGCCCAGACCAGCCTATAACAATGACAAACATAGTTGCCCAGACCTGCCTCCAACACCGACAATTATTGCTCCCCAAACCAACCTCTAACACTGACACATGTATAACTGTTGAGACACGACTGAAACACTGAACATGGGGAAACTATAATAAACGCTCTGATACCTGGAGAAATATTCCACTATTAAAGGAGGAGTGGCTATATCGCTGGCAGATGTTCCCATGCTTAAAGTTTTGGAGTTTCGCCCCAGACGTAGAACAACAGCGTAAAGAGGACATCTCCGTCAGTATATTTATGGGTTGCAGCTTCCCCTTCCCTCCTCAAACTGCTGTAAAAAGGCTGCGTCTCCTTGTAGCTGGTCGTTGCTCCCACCAGCTGCTCCTAGAAATTTCTACTCTCAGAAATATTCAGTGAACCAGAGCTGGTGAATCCGCATATCCAGATGGAGCTATATTTTATTCTTTCGTTCACTCACTGCGGATATTAGAAACGCCAAAGGCAGTCACCAGGTCCTGGCACTCGTGCTGTAATTTATGGGAGCTTCATAAATGAAAAAGTGGCAGAGAGAAGACTTGACACGCCGGAGTACCTTACTGATGCTTCGAGACCTGATCTTCACATAATATCTTGCTTAACGATTTTGTTTCCTGACTTTTTCTGCAGTGCAGTCATTTATTTTACCTTAATGGAACTCTGGATACATTATTAAAGTCAAACTGAAGCGCTAAAGTCTTAGGAATCTCATACAATGACTGAGAAATAGGGGTTACGTAATGATGTTTACTCCAGAGGACGGTTGTATATCTCCAGTTCTTTGGATTAATAGTTCTTCATCAGCCTTGATGGAATTAAAACATACAGTTTACCAAGGGTTGACAAGACGTTGTGACCTTTAGTTGAACTATGGCGTAGCAGATGAGTAGGGGGAAAATGCACATTTAGCTAAGGGAGATCTTTATTAATAATACGTTTAACCTACATGAGGCTTTATCAGGTATTTGATAAAGCCTCATATATAGTGGAAAAGTCGAAATAACAAAAATATCTTTTTACTATACGCGTTTTTTTTTTTTACCACTTTGTGACCTGTTTTCAATTTATGTAAAAACGTACAGAAACTTTGCCTCACTTTACACATTTCTACCTCAAAGAAAAGAATTAAAACCTTTTAACCATCTGTTCTTCATCATGCAGACCGTCATGAAAATATGCAACGAGGAAAAAAATAGAAAACAACAACTATAGTGTTATTGTTCTTGCTGGGTCGATAGTAAACTCTAATGATAACGGATAACAAGTTTTTCTATATAATATTGTCTTGATGTCAAGCCACCTGGAGGGCCGGGGTACCTCACCCCGGCCCTCCACGTAATCCAATATCTTGTCAGCGTGAGGATAATTTTACTCTGATGAGGATCACAAGGCCCCCGCTGCAGGTCATATATTTTAGGACTGTTATTGCGGCACCAGGAACACCCTGTCACTTCACTAAGGCAATAAAAGTCAGCAAGCAATAATGGAGCGTAAATATGTCTTTTGTACCAGTAAACTCAACGTATTTCATGATAGGAATTTTAGTGATTGCTTCACCGTAACTGGTACCAATAGACACACCTGTCGGTTTTTCTAAACCACTTACATCAAACACCTGTCACAACTAAACACCCATAACCACCACCACACCCGTCACCAACACACTCGTCACTACACGTCCATCAACACCACATACGTTTTCACCATACATTTTTTAAGGTCGTCTGGTTCACCTCTAATAGTCTTTCCTTGTAGCTCAGCCCTATCACCTACGGCATCGATCTCATTACAAACCTCTGGACTTCCTCTAGTTCCTTTTCATGCTTGATCAAATGCTTGCTCCAGGCTGGTACTGCTTACTTTAAGTGATCCAAAATAGTTCCACATTCTCTGAGCACTCCAGAGCTGGTACTATGTACTCTGACAATATACCTACCCAACTGTAGTTGATTACGGAGGTTATTCCTCCAACTACCTGTTCCAAGACCAGGTCTCCTAGACAATGGCCTAATCAATCAGGATGTTGGGGTGGTACTTTACTTACCCGACGGTCCTCCTTGTAACGCTGTGTTATTTCCAAGGGTCGTGTAGAGCCGTGTTGTCCCGGGTCTTGACAGGTCATTAGTCCTGCTGATGAATTCACTACCTGGAAAAAAAGTCCTTACCTTTTTCAAAAAGCTAATGGTAATTTTGCTGTTACAACTAAGGACTTCAGGGCAATTATCCAGGGCAAAATATTCATCTTGGGAGCCTTCACGAGGCACTTATAATTAATAGAGACTAAGAGAAGGTAAGAGACTCCAGGAATATTTCCACCCTTGAAACACAACGTGAATACTAGGAGAGCGTTTCACTCTGTGTACGACTTTATCATTATCTGATAAAGCAATATGAAGAGTAAAATTTTACCCTAATAAAAGCCTGCTTTTTCAACTTGTGTTTTGTCTCCATTTTGCAGAAAAAAAAAATTTTTTTTTGCTTCCGATTGCTCTCAGTGTTTACATATCGTAACAAAAATAATTCAATTTAAAATGTAAAAGAGCTAAAGTTTTATTAATAAATGTGCATATAGACACACACACATAAAAAAATGTTTACTTCCGTCTTCCTGTATTTGTGGAGAACAAATGATGACGGTAAACAAAACTATTGACAGATTTCCAGATCATATCCAAACTTTTTTTTTTTCGAAAGAGTAATGAGACGGCAGATTACAAATTTCATGGACCAGCACAACCAACATAACCCTAGCCAGCATGCTTTAGAGCAGGACGACCATGCCTGTCTCAGCTGCTGAACCATTATGATAGAGTTACTGAGGCGTTGGAAGATGATCAAAACGCAGATGTGATCTACACAGATTTTGCAAAGGCGTTTGACAAATGCGATCATGGAGTGATAGCGCACAAAAATGAGGGGCATGGGCATTGCGGGGAAGGTAGGCAGATGGATTTTCGGGTTACTAACACAGAACACAAAAAGTAGTAGCGAACAGGGCAAGAACCATCATCAGCGAGGTCAGAAGCTCAGTGCCCCAAGGCACTGTCCTGGCACCTCTGCTGTTTCTCATCCTCATAGCAGACAGATAAAAACACCCGTCACACTTTTGCATCATCATTTGCAGATGACACTAAAATAAGCATGAAAGTCACTACGGTAGAGGACACTGAAAAATTACAAGAAGACGTAAGCAGGATTTTCCGGTGGGCAGTGGAGAACATGACGTTCAATGATGATAAGTTCCAGCTGCTTAGGTATAGAAAGAATGAAGAACTCAAAAGAAACACTATATACAAAACTCAAAGGGTCACCAAATAGAACGAAAGGAACACGTAAAAGACATGGGAATAATTATATCAGCTGACCCTTCTTTTAAAGACTATAACAAGACAAAGATCACGACAGCCAGGAAGATGACGGGTGGATATTGAGAACTTTCCAAACAAGGGAAATAATGCCGATCGTGACACTCTTCAAGTCGCTAGTGCTCCCTCAATTAGAATATTGCTCAGTGCTGACGGCCCCGTTCAAAGCAGGAGAAATAGCAGAACTGGAACAAATACAGAGATCGTTTACGGCTCACATTGAGCCAATACAGCGCCTAAATTACAGGGAACGCCTGCAAGTCTTGAACATGTACTCATTGGAGCGGAGGAGAGAGATGCATGATAATATATACCTGGAAAGTACTCGGGGCTTGGTCCCAAATCTGCACACTGCCATAACATACTGGAGTGATAGATATGGCAGGAAGTGCAAAATAAACCCAGTTAGGAGCAGAGGTGCGGTGGGGACAATAAAGGAACACTGTATCAACATCCGGGGTCCCAAACTATTCAAAATCTTATCAGAAGATATGAGAAACACGGCTGTAACAAGTGTAGAAGCCTTCAAGGGGAAACTGGACAAGCATCTTCACCAGGTGCCAGATCAACCAGGATGTGATGGATATGTGGGACAGCGGGCCTCCAGCAGCAACAGCTTGGTTGACCAGGCAAGCACCAGACGAGCCTGGCCCATGGCCGGGCTCCGGGAGTAGTGAAACTTTCAAAACTCTTCAAAGGTATATCAAAGGTAGAAAAGATAAAAGTTCTGCCAGCACAAACACAAAGAGCAAATACTTCGATTACTTAATGATGTTACTGAAGGAAATGACGTAACTTACAATCCACTGTCTTAATTCCTCCTTTCGTTTGCCATTATCAGACAAGCAAGTCTTTATCCACCTGAAAAACAGACTTTTATCTTCCGTGACAGATTTTTTTCATCGGTGACTGATTTGTATCTTCCAATGTCTGGCTTTAAATCTTCCCTGCCTGATTTAGATCTTTTGTGCCTGACTCTTATCTTCCGCTCCGAGTATTAATTACCAAAAAGAATTGTATATACCTAACACATTGCTTCTGAGATGAAAATATTTCAGTGAGAAGGAAGGACGAAACGAATGGAGAAAAAAAAACGAAGGAAATAATATATATAAAGGAAATGAGAGAAGAAGATAGGAGGGTGGCGAACAGAGAGATAATATGATAATGAGATGGGGAAAAATATGGTAATGAAAGATAAGGTATAACGATATGGGATAAGGATAAAGCAATTAAGTGTATGATAATTTAAAGAGAGAGGAGAGATTGTGATATTTTGATAAGAGACGATATGTTAATGATAAATGACAGAAAACAGAAAATTGTGAGAGACATGACAGGGGAAATGGGAGAGGAGAGGATACGGAAGGAAAGAGTAAATGATAGAGATGTAGGAAAGAAAGCTAAGGAACTTAGAGAGGAGAGGAAACTGTGAGAGGAAGACCGGGAACCGAAAAGAAAACATGGGGACCAAATAGGAAGAGCAGTAAATTGAGAGGGATAGAGTACTGAACTGAGAGGGACAGAGAGTTGAACTGAGAGGTACTGAGTATTGAACTGAGAGGGACAGAGAGTTGAACTGAAAGGTACTGAGTATTGAACTGAGAGGGACAGAGAGTTGAACTGAAAGGTACTGAGTATTGAACTGAGAGGGACAGAGAGTTGAACTGAAAGGTACTGAGTATTGAACTGATAGGGACAGAGTGCTGAACTGAGAAGAACAGTGTTGAACTAAAAGGGATAGATTATTGAACTGAAAGGGGGCAGACCATTGAATGGGAATAGAATAGAACATAAAATCGTAAAGGGATGAAATATTGAAGCGAGAGAGAAAGCAGAATATAAAATCAAGAGGGGCAGAATATACAGCTGAAAAGGATAGAACACAGAATTGAATGAGATGGAAATTAAAATTGAGAGGGTTAGATAGATGCTGGAAAGGAGACAAAGATCATTTTAATATGAATAAAATACAGAATTTAATAAAAAGGTGTTTTATATATCGGAAGAGAAGGGAAAAACAGAGAAGGGAGGAATAGAATTTAAAAAAGGCAGTTATTATTACAATCCTGAAAGGGTCATGCGGCGCCGAGCAAGTGGAAGGCAAATAGGTTTCATCAAAGAGTCTAGCAGCTCTAGTTCCTTGAATCAAGAGCTCTTCACACGTATCAAGGCACCCCGTTTGAAGGGTCTGAAAAAATGGATGGGCATGAGAATCTAGAGAAGGGGAGAGAGAGGAGGAGGATGTAGAGAAGGAGACGAGGAGGAGGATCTAGAGAAGAGGAGAAGGAGGAGGATCTAGAGAAGGGGTGGATGAGGAGGAGAAGGATCTAGAAAAGGGGATGAGGAGGAGGAGGAGGATCTAGAGAAGGGGAGGATGAGGAGGAGGATCGGAAAGGGAGAAGAGGGGAGGAGAGGGGAGGAGGAGAGGAGGATTAGAGAAGGGGAGGAGGAGGAGGAGGAGAGGAGGATCTAGAGAAGGGGAGGATGAGGAGGAGGATTAGAGAAGGAGGAGGAGGAGGATCTAGAGAAGGGGAGGAGAGGAGGAGGATCTAGAGAAGGGAGGATGAGGAGGAGGATCTAGAGAAGGGGAAGGAGGAGGAGAATCTGAAGAAAGGGAGGTGGAGGATCAACAAAATTAAAAAAAAAAGAATTAGGCAGGAAGAAAATACGGCTTCAGGAGAGAGAGAGAGAGAAATGTGTAATTCGAAATTTAAGCAAGAGAGAGAGAGAGAGAGAGAGAGAGAGAGAGAGAGAGAGAGAGAGAGAGAGAGAGAGAGAATAAGAGGAGAGAGTAAGTGGTGAGAAAGAGTGATAAAGAGAGTAATGATAGGGAGGGAGGGAGGCCAGATGAGTGGGAACTGTCCGTTAAGCCAATTAGCTGGTCATGTTAGGAAGGAGTTACTGCTGTTTCCTTAATGACTTAGCGTCTCTAATTTCCCTTGAACTTGTTCGTGTAATTCACTTGTTCCCGGCTTTTCTCTGTCTGTGTTTACTGTAGTTATCAGACCTGGACGAATATCTTGGTGAGGACCGTGGAGTGTAAGTCTTCTGGTGATTTGACTAGTAGTGACTAGTTATTTTCTTTAAGGGCGAGTCACTGCTTTTATCTTGGCAACTCTTGCTGGGTGGCATCCAAGGCTTGGCACCCACGGGTGTCTATGTCTTGGTGGCACTCCCACGAGTGTCACTGGCGTGACAGTGGTCAAGCCAGGGGTAAGATACATGGTGAACTGTCGAAGATTTCTCCTTTAAACATTTCTTCTTGCCTTTATGGTCAATATGTGTTGTTACGTATTTTCCAGTTCACTCGTCTTCCTTCTCTTTCTTCTTTGCACTTTTCTCACATTCGCGCTCAGTCTCCTTGGCTTTATCAATCCCACTCGGGGATCTCAAACGTCGTGCTGCCGACAGCGGTGAAGAAGCGACACAATTTTCAGAACACTCTTTCATTACAACGACGTTTCGAACTGTGTTATTCTTAGTCGTATGACTGAATGAAGATGAACATGGATCGACAAGTTGTTCAACATTCCCACTCATGTTTTTGTTCCTGAAGACTTCGTTCATTCCCAGTTCTTCGTACGTTCACTCCTCGAAAATTCGCATAGTGAAGCCTGCAATATCTTGTTTATTCTATTTACATTTCGGCTGGTATTAAAAACGTTTGTCTTTTTTTTATTACTGCATGCTGGATATTTAATAAATGTTTGCCAAGGCAAACAATGAAATACCTGCCAAGAGAGACTAAACCCGCCCGTTCGTGTTAGTTATTTGCACAAGTTTAATTAGAGCAGAAAGAATTTAACTACCCTACATTTCAGCTCTGTCTCTCATTTGGAGCTCTTATTTTATTATTATTATTATTATTATTATTATTATTATTATTATTATTATTATTATTATTATTATTATTATTATTATTATATTAACAGGGGTGCGCTTTCTGCGTATTAGTTAAACAGCGACTTAGTGAGACGTAATCAGGTTTGATCCTATTTTTTTTAAATTAAAGAATCCTTCATCATCTTCAGAAAATTCAATATGAAAAGTTTGTATTCTGTTGTAGTTTGAATTCCTTTGAATTTATCCGTATTCCACAGCTGCAGTACAGCTGCTACTCTGATATAGAGAATTCTTCTCTTTCCAGTCTTGCAGATTGCAACACTAATTCACTGTAAGGATTTCTGTTGTCCCAAATCAACGTCTTGCTTCTCCCAGTAGCCATTTTTTAATTACGTCGTCAAGGAAAGAGACGTAGCAGAACAAACTTTGTATTTAGGCCTCGTTTCATCAAGGTGTACATTGATAAATTCTATATAAAACAATTGCAAAACGTGAGTCACGAAGCCATGACAGAATGGTCCTAAAACTCGCAGGCCAGTGAGCTTAACCACTGCAAATTTTAGAACTCATCCGCCATGAATTCGATCCCCATCTGTTCTGTAATTTGTTTGAAGTCGTGTTATCACGATTTCGTGAGTTCTGTGCAAAATGTTGCATCACTTTACACACGTCCTTGCAAAGTGTTGTGCCACTGTGGATAAGTCAATGTACACAGAGCGAAATGTAATGACGATAAAAGCTTGTGTTCTGCGACGTGTGTCGTCAGTATTGCTGGCACGACGCAATTGGGATCTGAGTTAGCTGGTGTTGTAAACACTTGTTACGACGCTTCAGCAGTCACCTCCTCTGTTGTCTTAATGATCCTCCTTTGTTTACTTCGCCGGTGGTCGGTACCAGGATCGAATTCCGACCCTCCTCGTTCCCACTCTTTCCCTCTCATTGCAACCCTTCCCTCTCATTCCTACCCTTCGTCTCATTCCACTGTTTCCACCCCCCCCATGACATTATTATTAATATAAGCCACTTATTACTTGGAGAAATGGGGAGTACGAAGTGTTAAAGTTTTATACCTTTTATATTTCAAGGGCTGCGAAGATTGGGAGGAAGCCACACGTGCATGCTGATTTTCCAGCAGTGAATCTTCCCTGGATAATGCTAGATTTCCTTACATTTCCCAGGAATTGCATAATCCCGATGGATTTAGCGCTTCTCATGAATATAACAACACAAAGAGTGTCTTTAAACGTATAAGAGAAAATTACATATACATATATATATATATATATATATATATATATATATATATTATATATATATATATAATATATATATATATATATATATATATAATATATTCTTTAACATACAGCGTATCCACGAGTGGGGTGGCCAAAAAATAAAAACTTAAAGTTTATATTTTTAAATTTAGTAATATATATACAGATAGAAGGTTTACTACCTCTTGCTTCGACATTTAGTCGCCTCTTACACACGCATGGCGTAGAGGAAGAATTCTGTTTTCCAATTCCATGGAGAATATATTATTTATTAGATATATTTATATATTTTATATATATATATATATATATATATATATATATATATATATATTATATATATATAGGACCAAAAATTCATTGACGGAGCAATGATCTGGGATAATCTAACGGGCTCAGAAACCAGACCTGCTCCCCCAACAACTACAAACAATCGCACTGGGATGGTCCAATAGTGGAAAATATAGCCTCAACGATGCTTCAGAGTCTGTCAGGGAAGGATAGAGCCCGCCTGCTGGCAGTGAGAGCCCCTCATGCTGGGGACTTTCTGTTGGCTGTTCCCAACTCCAGCCTTGGCACACGCCTCGACCCACAGACCATCCGCATCGGTGTTGCCCTTCGACTTGCCGCCCCTATTCTCGCCGAACACAGGTGTATTTGTGGCAGTGAAGCAGCAGACCGATTCGGGTACCATGGTCTTGTGTGCCGTAAATCCGAGGGAAAGATTGCAAGACATGAGGAGGTTAATAACATTATCAAGAGGAGCCTCACAACAGCTGGATGCCCAGCAGTAAGGGAGCCACCCCAACTATGCAGATCTGATGGCAGCCAGAAGCGTCCAGATGGTATCACCCTTCAAGCCTGGACAGATGGGAAGCAGGTGGTGTGGGACTATACATGTGCATCTACCTTGGCTGATACCTATCTCCAATACACCAGGGAGGAAGGAGGGGCAGCTGCCAGCTTTAGGGAGTCCCAAAAGTCTAGAAAATATGGAGAACTTGCCCATCATTATATGTTTGTTCCCATAGGCTCAGAGACCCTTGGCTCATGGGGAAAGAGTGCATCTAATTTCCTTAAGGAGCTGGGAAAAAGACTCATCAGGGTAACTAGGGATCCCAGGGCAGCTAGTTTTCTGTTCCAGCAGCTCAGCGCGGCTGTTCAAAGGGGTAATGCATGCTGCATTTTGGGCACACGCCCCAGCTCTGAGGAGCTGGATGAGATTTTCGCCTTATAATCGGTGATACACACGTAACAACATGTATATTTATAATATATATATATATATATTATATATATATATATATATATATATATATTATATATATATATATATATATATATATATATATATGCCACCTTTATATCAACAATGTATCTCTTAAATCTTCTGTGCCATATTATGTAATAAAATATATATATATATATATATATATATAATATATATATATATATATATATATATATATATATATATATATATATATATATATATATATATATATATATATATATATGGGTTATATCTCCTCTATCTTTTCTATCATCTCTTCATCTCTCTCTCTCTCTCTCTCTCTCCTCTCTCTCTCTCTCTCTCTCTCTTTCGTTTAAATTAATTGACGTAATGTTTAGACACTATACCGAGATAGAAACCAACAAAGTCAAATTTGCCTGCAAAGGCAGATGACGAAAGTTAAATCATTGATCACAACGTCATCAAGCGATCAGAAACAGAAGTCTTGAAGAAAATAATTAAAACTTCACCACTACTTGTGTGGACCCTCTGGCTTCCTCACAACTTTCTCATTAGCATTATCAAGAACTCTGTAAAAGAGGATAATCTCAGCTGCAGCAGCTGGAGAAGAGTGAACTTAAAACTTTCTTGAATCTTAAGTATTCTTTCTTAATGGTTTCTCCAGTGGTGATGCATTTTAGCTGTATAGGATGATTTTTTTTTCTTTAAGGTCTTCCTATAGAATGGAAAAAAAGCAAAAGAAAACTATAGACAATATCACTAACTTGAGATTGCTACAAGTACCACCACCATCAAATAAGAATCTCAACTGAAAATTGTTGATTGCTTTACCACTTCCAGCGTTCGTCAGAATGACGTAATTTCGACAATATTGTGTATCAATGGTATTATATACAGGAAAGTATGTTAATAAGATGCCACTTGCGGTTTATGGGATTTTATTGAGTCGTTTCGTCCACCAGAGACTATCTGTTCTCGCTTGATGGATGAAATGTCTTCTCAATAAAATGCCATAAACCGCATATTTTCTTATTAACATCCGATAATATTGAAGACAAGACACAAGTTGCTGAATAGGCTTTGGCTGGGACGACTTTTCGCTTTGTTACATCTTTGTAGCTGATGGAGCTGATTTGATAAAGCTCTATCAGAGCGAAACGTTGTCCAATAATATATTCTTTTGAAGACTGAGACACTTATGCAACATACGGGAATCTTTATTGAGGAAACGTATCGCCACACAGTGGCTTCATCAGTCTAATACAAAGCAGAAAGGTGTAACGAGAGGAGGAGTTTGAGGTAATCAGTCCCTCAGTCTGGAGTCGATGTGTTCAGTCCATCAGTCTTGTAGAATGTACACCATAGGGCCGGAGACATGGCTTATATTCTGTATTCAGGTGAGGTGAAGCAGGAGGAGGCGGGGTCACAGTGGAACCATCCACTAGTCTAAGTAGGTCTTCGTCCAAAGGTTGCATAAGTGTCTCAATCTTCAACTTGTCTTTTTTTAAACAATTTATCACATATTGTTTTGCAACACTCGTCTTTATTTCAAACGCACGATAACTGACCTACAATTAATAGAGGCAAAAGGAAGGAAAACTTTTGTGTTGCGACCTGAAGGACGGGTCACTGAGAGGACAAACTCATGTCATAATGCCAATTAGAATTGAAATTCCCAAGTTACACACAACTACACTTGCAAACGTACTAAATTACACAGGCACTTACATATGTCTCAAATTTCACCAGTCCGCGCTTGCAAATGGAACACTTACAAACCACTAAGTTTTACAACCGCAGAAACATTTCGAACATACGTGAAACATAACCATCGTACGTACAATGGTTTTCAATACAAATAGCTCGCTCGTAAGTGGAAAAAAAAACCAAGACCACATCTTGTTTTGAGTTGGAGACGCTCTATTTTTTTCTCTTTAATATGGCAGAAAAAAGTGGAATCTTTAGAACAAAGATAGAGGAAAGATAGAGGAAAATGACTGGATATAAAGGCTAGAACAACGAAAATCTGCTGAAATAAAGATGTCTGAAGAATCGTTAGAGGTATTTAGGGCCCCACATTGTTATTATTATTATTAATATTGATTGAGAAACGCACATACCGTTGGTGTTATACAATGGCTGGGAAATTAAAAATAATCAAGTTTGATCTGAGACAGGGAAAGGCAGCTGTATTTCTCCAGATCAACAGCCCTTCAACAACTTCAAGGCATTTCCCTTGAAAGAGCTCCCACACCACCTCTTTTGAAAGAGCTACCAAACCGCCTCCTTTGAAAGAGCTTCCACACCGTCTCCTTGGAAAGAGCTCCCACACCACCCTTGAAAGAGAGCTTCCACACCACCCTTGAAAGAGGCTCCCACAACCTCCCTTGAAATAAGAGCTCCACACCACCCTTGAAAGAGGCTCCCACATCCCTTTGAATAGAGCTCCAACCACCTTGGAAAAGAGCCCCACACCACCTTGGAAAAGAGCTCCCACACACCCTTGAAAGAGAGCTCCACAACCAACCATGAAAGAGAGCTCACTCCTTTCAAGAGGCTCCACACCACCCTTGAAAGAGAGCTCCCACCACACCCTTGAAAGAGAGCTCCCACACCACCCTTGAAAGAGAGCTCCCACACCACCCTTGAAAGAGCTTCCACACCGTCTCCTTGGAAAGAGCTCCCACACCACCCTTGAAAGAGAGCTCCCACACCACCCTTGAAAGAGAGCTCCCACACCTCCCTTGAAAGAGAGCTCCCACACCTCCCTTGAAAGAGAGCTCCCACACCACATCCCTTGAAAAGATTCTCACACCTTAATTTGTAAAAGCTATTGAACGAAACAAGTGAAGAGATAATCACTGAGAAGGAAGAAACTTGGATAACAGACAGCAGAGAACCTCATCTAATTTGCACTGGAATAAATCCACTTAATGAAGGATTAAATCCAGTTAAGAGAGGGATTAACAAGATTCTGGAGGGATGGATTGAGAGGGATGATGAAGGTTGCGTTGTACTGTGTTGAAGTCACATGCAAAGTATACAGTGTTACACACACTTATACACAAATACACAGAAGCGAAGTATACACAGTTATACACAAAGAAAATATACACAATTATACACAAAGAAAAGTATACACAATTATACACGAAAGCAAAGATTATACAATTATACACAAAAGCAAAGTATTCACAATTATACACAAAAGCAAAGTATACACATACACAAAAGCAAAGTATACAAATTATACACAAAAACAAAGTATACACAGTTATACATAAATACACAAAAAAACAAAGTATATACAAGTAAAAATGTGCTTTGTAGTTATGCTGAGGCTGGCGAAGGGTTCTTGTTCTAAGGAACTGTAGCTACTTTTCCTTATATGGCCGATCATACTTTTATTTTTTTATATAAAATAATAATAATAATAATAATAATAATAATAATAATAATAATAATAATAATAATAATAATAAAATAATAACAATAATAATAATAATAATAATAATAAATAATATAATAATAATAATATATATTAATAATAATAATAATAATAATAATAATAATAATAATAATAATAATAATAATAATAATGATAATAATAATAATAATAATAATAATAATATTATTATAATTATTATTATTATTATTATTATTATTATTATTATTATTATTATTATTATTATTATTATTATTATTATTATTATTATTATTTATTATTATTATTATTATTATTATATTAGTTATTTTTCTTTTCAAAAATGAAAGTACAGATGAAGGAGATGATGGAGAACGAGAAATTGAAACTCAACTAATGTGTAAGAGATCTAGGCAAGGACTCGACGGTTTCCTAGGCCAGTGAACCACCTTCTGGGAAAGGACACCACCTCCTAGGAAAGGACACCACCTCCTAGGAAAGGACACAACCTCCTAGGAAAGGACACCACTTCCTAGGAAAGGACACCACCTCCTAGAAAAGGACACCGCCTCCTAGACAAGAGCACCGTCCCTAAACAAGGACACAATGACCTAGGTAAATGCACAGTCTCCTAGAGAAGGACGCGGCCTCGTGGGTAGTAGGAAACTGAATCTGTAAGAATATGTAATTAAAAGAATCAAGAAAACAAGATAATCATCATTAACCTGTTGAAAACAAACAGCTAAGTGTTTTACCTGTGCTGTAAATCTATCAGTAGGACTAATGACCTGTCAGGACCACGAGGTCAACACGGTGCTCTGCGAATCACGGGGTCAGCCCAGTGCTGTGCGAATCACCGTGTCAACACAGTGCTGTGGAAATCACGGGGATCATCGCAGTGCTAGGCGAATCACGGGGTCAACACAGTGATATGTGAATCACAGGGGTCAACACAGTGCTGTGTGAATCACGGGGGTCAACACAGTGCTGTGTGAATCACGGGGGTCAACACAGTGCTGTGTGAATCACGGGGGTCAACACAGTGCTATGTGAATCACAGGATCAACACAATGCTACATGAACCACGGGGGCCAACACAGTGCTATGTGAATCATGGGGGTCAACACAGTACTATGTGAATCACAGGGTCAACACAATGCTACATGAATCACGGGGGTCAACACAGTGCTATGTGAATCACGGGGGTCACCACAGTGCTATGTGAATCACGGGGGTCAACACAATGCTACATGAATCACAGGGTCAACACAATGCCACATGAATCACGGGGGTTAACACAGTGCTACATGAATCACGGGGGTCAACACAATGCTACATGAATCACGGGGGTCAACACAGTGCTACGTGAATCACGGGGGTCAACACAATGCTACATGAATCACAGGGTCAACACAATGCCACATGAATCACGGGGGTCAACACAGTGCTACATGAATCACGGGGGTCAACACAGTGCTATGTGAATCACGGGGGTCAACACAGTGCTATGTGAATCACGGGGATCAACACAATGCTACATGAATCACAGGGTCAAGACAATGCCACATGAATCACGGGGGTCAACACAGTGCTACATGAATCACGGGGGTCAACACAATGCTACATGAATCACGGGGGTCAACACAGTGCTATGTGAATCACGGGGGTCAACACAATGCTACATGAATCACAGGGTCAACACAATGCTACATGAATCACGGGGGTCAACACAGTGCTGTGCGATCACGGGTAACACATGCTACATGAACACGGGGTCAACACAGTGCTACGTGAATCACGGGGGTCAACACAATGCTACATGAATCACAGGGTCACACACATGTTAGGTCACACAGTATTACGTGAATCACGGGGGTCAACACAGTGCTATGTGAATCACAGGATCAACACAGTGCTATGTGGGTCACGGGGGTCAACACAATGCTGAGCGATGCACGGGGTCAACACAGTGCTACGTGAATCACAGGGGTCAACACAGTGCTATGTGAATCACAGGGTCAACACAATGCTACGTGAATCACGGGGGGTCAACATAGTGCTACATGAATCACGGGGGTCAACACATTCCTGTGCGATGCACGGGGATCAACACAGTGCTACGTGAATCACAGGGGTCAACACAGTGCTATGTGAATCACAGGGTCAACACAATGCTACATGAATCACGGGGGTCAACACAGTGCCAAACAAACCACGGGGGTCAACACAGTGCCAAACAAACCACGGGGGTCAACACAGTGCCAAACAAACCACGGGGGTCAACACAGTGCCAAACACACCACGGGAGTCAATATCACTTCTCCGCGCTAATTATTTTTCCAATGACATTTAACTAAACTTTCTA
>NC_069426.1:30249905-30284905 GCF_026875155.1 Cherax quadricarinatus
ACCCACAGCGGAAGACTTGTGATCCCTCCCACAGTAAAATTATCGAGACAATGTCAAGATATTGGATCACGTGGAGGACCGGTGCGACCTACACCGGCGCTAGTGTAACGCGAAAAGAAAATATTAATAATAATTGCTGAGATAGAGCTCAGTGTTAGAACGTTCACTTTGCAAACGAAGGTTTTTCGTTTCATATATGAGGATTTTGTTTAGTTTTCCTTTAAAATGCTGTTTATAGAAGTTTGAAAATTCACAAATAACTTGTTCAGAGGAGAAAGAAAGTTATGACGATGTTTCGGTCTAACTTCGACCATTAACTTGTCACAGTGTGTGTGACTAGTTAATGTGTATTGTTCCAGACACAGTATTGTGCCTTTTTATTCTTTTTTGATAATAAAGTATTTCCACACAATTTAACATCAATTCTTTTATTTATGAGCACATTGTAGATAAAATTTCATATATGTCAGAAAGTGAATGGTCCCGGGTTCGAACCTCGGATGAGTCGTGAAGTTTAAGCAAATCTGGTTCTGTACCAAGATGCCATTCTGTTGCAGTGTCTAACATGGCATCTTGGTACAGAAAACTCCTTGGACAAATCTGGTTCTATCTCCCTTGTTCACTTATCAGTAAATAGGTACCTGGGTGTTAGTCATTATGAGTGGAACACATCCTGGGAAGTGGTAGATTACATTATATAAAACTGGACTTTGAAATTAGCTGAGGCACGAAGACAAAGACTCAAGTTGCAGGACAAGCTTTTGCAGGGTCAACACTTCGCTCTTTCATCGTGACTTGATTAAGTTCTCTGCACGGCGGACTTTGTCACAAAGTAAAGCTTCTTCTGCAAGTTGCGTCTTTGTCATTATACTTTCATTTTACACAAATCAATTTTGCAGGCTACCTCATCTCCCACACCAGTCTGCTAACACTCAGGTACCTACTTGCTGCTATATGAACAGGGACAGTAGGTGTAAGGAAACATGCCCACTGTTTCAACCTGTACTGGGGATCTAACCACGGACACTCAGTCTGTCTGCAACATGTCTTTATAGCCTGAGGTGAAGTAGGATAATCTCTCTCAGCCTCTACAATGAACTGCGTATAAAAAAAAAGCCATCACAACAGCCAGTTGCTGTCGCTGTCTCATCGAAAATGCAACAAAGGCTCTAGTTATTATTAATTGTTCTCTCTGTGTGGGGGAAAATTAATCACTGTCTTGTGAGAAGGGTGCTGAAGGAAGACCAAAATACAATTTTACAAAGTAAATGGGTATTAATGACCAGGCAAATGAAGCTCGCTACGCATCCTAGTGAGTGCAACAACATACAAATGAAGTTCGCTACGCATCCTAGTGAGTGCAACAATATACAAATGAAGTTCTCTACGCAAACCTAGTGAGTGCAACAACATATAACTGGACCATAGCTTAAGACGTATCGTAGCAGTGAGAGGGACAGCTATATGTTGACCGAAGGCCTATTGAGTTAAACTGTTTCACCTGGAAAGGGTAAACCAGTATAGGTCAAAGCGTCTTTTGAATGGGTGGTAATGAAGCTCGATAGAAGAGAAGGATAACTCCACTTCACTGAATGAAGAGGCTCTCGAATTAAGCCAGATAGAAAACGTTTAAGAAAGTATTTCACCGTTCAAGTGTTATGGAACTCAATGAAGAAAATATCCCCTTTTTCATATTTTTTTTTTTCATTTTTTATCTCTCTTAATATAACGAGAAGTGTGTGAAATGTTTATGTTGTACTGTACGTTTTGTTGGGTATTTCAAGAAGTTTTAAACCCGTATGGGCTAATCAGTGTAAGGAGTTGTGGAGGCTCGACCCTCTGTCTGCTGATCGCTGGCGGGCCTATGTCCGGTCAGGCTGGACAGAGACCTATTGCTGAAATGTGATGTGCTGTAGGAAAAGACACATGGGACAATCAGTTTTAAACATGCTCACTGGAAACATTTCGGTCCTGGAAACTAATTACTTTACCAAGGTCCCAAGAACTAAACGTTTCTTTAAATATGTCGAGGCTTTATTTCCGCTTCCTGTCGGTATCATATACCCTTATATCACATTTTATATATATAGTCACGGTATATTCGCTGACAGGAGTGACACTACACTAACTCTCCACTGCCAACAAAACCTCAAAAATAATTTTTGTATCTTTCATTATGAAACAGTGAAGAAAAACTTGGTAAAACAATATATGAAATTAACCAGAATCTAAAAAAAATAGGGGAAGCTGGTAAAAAATATTAACGATAAGAGAGAGAGGGAGAGCTGATGTAGGTAACAGCTCTTAGCTTGCCAATAAAGTTAGGAATCCTTAACCTGTATATAGCTTGTCAATAAAGCTAGGGATCCTTAACCTTGTCAAACCCTGTGTAAAAAAAAAAAAAAAAAAAAAAAAAAAAGGAGAGAGAGAGAGGAAGGGAGAGAAAGGAAAAGACAAAAGGGAGGGAGAGGAGGATACAGAAAGTAGAAGCCACCTGATCCATACGCGTTTACCGCTTCCACGGGGATTTAAAAATATAAATCCACTGTCATTTTAAGTTGGTTTTGATGGTGTGACACGCACGCACACACACACACACACACACACACACACACACACACACACACACACACACACACACACACACACACACACACACACACACACACACGCACGCACACACACGCACACACACACACACACACACACACACACACACACACACACACACACACACACCACACACACACACACACACACACACACACACACACACACACACACACACAAATGTAGTCCCAATTTTTAAAAAGGGAGACAGACATGAGGCACTAAACTACAGACCTGTATCACTAACGTGTATAGTATGCAAGGTCATGGAGAAGATCATCAGGAGGAGAGTGGTGGAGCACCTGGAAAGAAACAAGTGTATAATTGACAACCAGCATGGTTTCAGGGAAGGAAAATCCTGTGTCACAAACCTACTAGAGTTTTATGACAAGGTGACAGAAGTAAGACAAGAGAGAGAGGGGTGGATCGACTGCATTTTTTTGGACTGCAAAAAGGCCTTCGACACAGTTCCTCACAAGAGGTTACTGAAAAAGCTAGAAGATCAGGCACACATAACAGGAAAGGCACTGCAATGGATCAGAGAATACCTGACAGGGAGGCAACAACGAGTCATGGTACGTGACGAGGTGTCAGAGTGGGCGCTTGTGACAAGCGGGGTTCCACAGGGGTCAGTCCTAGGACCTGTGCTGTTCTTGGTATATGTGAACGACATAACGGAAGGGATAGAATCAGAAGTGTCCTTGTTTGCAGATGATGTGAAGTTAATGAGAAGAATCAAATCGGATGAGGATCAGGCAGGACTACAAAGAGACCTGGACAGGCTGCAAGCCTGGTCCAGCAACTGGCTCCTTGAGTTTAACCCTGCCAAATGCAAAGTCATGAAGATTGGGGAAGGGCAAAGAAGACCGCAGACACAATATAGTTTAGATGGCCAAAGACTGCAAACCTCACTCAAGGAAAAAGATCTGGGGTGAGTATAACACCGAGCATATCTCCTGAGGCGCACATAAATCAGATAACTGCTGCAGCATACGGGCGCCTGGCAAACCTACGGATAGCGTTCCGATACCTCAGTAAGGAGTCGTTCAAGACCCTGTATACCATTTACGTCAGGCCCATACTGGAGTATGCAGCACCAGTTTGGAATCCACACCTAGTCAAGCACGTCAAGAAATTAGAGAAAGTGCAAAGGTTTGCAACAAGACTAGTCCCAGAGCTACGGGGATTATCCTACGAAGAAAGGTTGAGGGAAATCGGCCTGACGACACTGGAGGCCAGGAGGGTCAGGGGAGACATGATAACGACATATAAAATACTGCGCGGAATAGACAAGGTGGACAAAGACAGGATGTTCCAGAGATGGGACACAGACACAAGAGGTCACAATTGGAAGTTGAAGACTCAGATGAATCGAAGGGATGTTAGGAAGTATTTCTTCAGTCATAGAGTAGTCAAGTCATGGAATAGTCTAGAAAGTGAAGTAGTGGAGGCGGGAACCATACATAGTTTTAAGGCGAGGTATGATAAAGCTCATGTAGCAGGGAGAGAGAGGACCTAGTAGCAATCAGTGAAGAGGCGGGGCCAGGAGCTATGACTCGACCCCTGCAACCACAAATAGGTGAGTACAAATATGTGAGTACACACACACACACACACACACACACACACACACACACACACACACACGAGTATATTAAATTTAGGGAAGAATCACATTAATTCAGAACACATCACTCTCAACTAACATTGACAAAATACATTAAACCAACATTATTAACATAACTGAGCCAAAATTAATAGCAAAATGTTAAGCTAACTTTAATATGACATCGACCCAACATTAGCACAACAGTAAGTCAACATTAACACAACAGAGGCCAACATTAACACAACAATGAGTCAAACAATTAACACAACACATCGTCATTTAAACATTAACCACCAACACCATACAAACTATTAACTACCACTGTTCAAACATTACCATCACCATGAGAGAGATCATTAACTTTATAGCACATAAATATTAACACACTACTACTAAACTAACGTTAACACCACACTAAAAATTAATTCCTACTGTTCATGGTCTGTCATAAGGTGAATTAACTACAAGAAGAGAGAAGATAGCCACCTGGTGGCTAAAGCTCCCGCTTCACACACGGAAGGCCCGGGTTCGATTCCCGGCGGGTGGAAACATTTCGACACGTTTCCTTACACCTGTTGTCCTGTTCACCTAGCAGCAAATAGGTACCTGGGTGCTAGTCGACTGGTGTGGGTCGCATCCTGGGGGACAAGATTAAGGACCCCAATGGAAATAAGTTAGACAGTCCTCAATGACCCACTGACTAACTTGGGTTATCCTGGGTGGCTTACCCCCCGGGGTTAAAAATCCGAACGAAATCTTATCTTATCCTATCTCTGAGGGCAAGATTAGCGTCTCGTGTCCTTACACGATAACTGCGTTGGTAACAGCCTCCTGCCTGGCTGCAGTCATTACTACACTGCCATCCTGCCAGGGATCACTAACACCCTCCGAAGGATCGCTGCCATTCTGCCGCGGATCACTACCATTCTGCCAAGAATCAACCCACACGCCCGGTGTGCCTGGTGGCTAAAGCTCCCGCTTCACACACGGAGGGCCCGGGTTCGATTCCCGGCGGGTGGAAACATTTCGACACGTTTCCTTACACCTATTGTCCTGTTCACCTAGCAGCAAATAGGTACCTGGGTGTTAGTCGACTGGTGTGGGTCGCATCCTGGGGGACAAGATTAAGGACCACAATGGAAATAAGTTAGACAGTCCTCGATGACGCACTGACTTTCTTGGGTTATCCTGGGTGGCTAACCCTCCGGGGTTAAAAATCCGAACGAAATCTTATCTTATCTTATCACAGTCCTGCACAACGATCATCACATGTAACCATCCAGTACCGAGTCTAGATGTCGTGCTGTCGACAGCACTGAATAGAACGTATTATAGAACACGTTTGTTCTGTAACACGTGCTCGCAATATCTACTGTTGGATACCGAGATGCTATCTAGGCGCTGTAGTGGGATCTATTATTGTTTTTTAAATGAGATTTAAAAAGTGTAGCTCCTTTACATCTGACAGGGTAAAAATGGTATGCGGAACCGACAGGTTGTTGGGAAAAGGCACGTTTGGAGTGACAGAGGTCCCAGCACCGAAACGTGTCCGATTAAATGTCCCAGTTCTCGCATTTTTGTGTTTTCTGATACCTAACCTGTACACCATGTACAGCACAGCTAACACGGTACACCTAATATTCCTACAAGACAAACCAAGTGTCTATCAACAAGTGCCTTTGACAACGGGTGACTAACAAGTACACTTGCCACAAGGGCCACGATCACCCAGATACCACGTACGCCAAGTACATCATACTTGCAATGATCACAGCGCGTGTACAAATTTGATTATTAAATAAATACTATGTACTTAGGAGACACCAAATATGATATTTAAAGTTAAGTAATTACTAAATGCGGGTTATGAGCGAACGTCAGAGAGACAAGAATGATACTAATTGATACTAAGCTAATTAGTGATTACGGGTTCTGAGCGAATGTTAGAGACGCCAAGCATGGTAATTAAAGCTAGCTCAAACGGACCAGGCGAACATTAACTTTAGGGGGAAGGCATTTTATTACTCTCCCTCTGGATCCGTTGGTGCTGCCGTTGTCTGTTGGTAACGCAGGTCGTGATGATGCTGCTTCTGCTGTTGTTGTTTCTTTTGTGCAATTGCTGTTTATGCTTCTCCTGATGTGGCTACTGCTTACGCTGATCTTCATCCTTCTTTTGCTGCTGTGAATCTTGCTGCTCTGACTGTTGCAGCCACTGCTGCCACTGCTGATGTTGCTCTTGTTATTGCTGCTGCTTCTAGTGCAGCTTCTGCTGCTCTGCATGCTGTTCTGCACTTTTCGCAATAATTTTAGCAGTGTGGCGCCAAATGGTTCCTCCGGGGATACTTGCGGAGAGGCCTCATTTGCGACGCAACCTTCGTTGCACACCTTGTGGATAACCTTTGTTGTACACCTTGTGGATAGCCTTTGTTGCACACCTTGATAGCCTTTGTTGCACACATCGAAGATGACTGTGTTGAGCTTTATCGAGCCTTGATAAAGATTTACACAGAGCGAAATGTTTTCCTTCTAAAAGCTTGTTTCGCACCGTGCCTTTTCTTCGCTAGACAACGAACAGAACTTGTCCTAATGGACACCGTGTACTGTTGTCATACACTTATCTGGGAGGAGAATAATAAGGTTTTATATAAAATATCTAAATTTTCCCTTTGACGATATTTTAATATTTTCTTCTATTATTCCATTTATCTATTTTGTGAATCCGACTTTTTTTTCTATCTTCTCTTCTGTCTTGATACCAAAATTAACAATATTTCATGATAACTTTCGTTAGAACTGAACGTCACTGCTTCCCGTAAATCTTAAATGTATTTTTAATACATTGTGAATTTGTTAAGTCAACAACTACGGTGTGAGAGCGTCAGCTAAACGATCACTTGAAATACAAACAACGTACTAAATTTTGCAGCGACATTACTGTGAGGTTATAAAAAAAAGATGTCCAATGTTCATGTCATGTAGCGTTCACCATTTGTGTATCCACAAGACTCGTATTTCTGTTCCAGCTCACTCTAGTTTATCTATATTGCTGCTGCTGTTGATGCTGCTGGATATAGGAAAGTATTGGTTTGGAAATAGGGTAGTTGATGAGTGGAACAGTCTGCCTAGTAGGGTTACTGAAGCTTAAACCTTGGGTAGTTTCAAATTTAGGTTGGATAAATACATGGGCCAGTAGGCCTTCCGTAGTGTTCCTCCATCCTTATGTTCTTATGAGTGAGAGGGGTTGTATTTGAGTAGGACTTGCACATGAGTAAATAATATTATTAAAGCTTATTGCTTGGGTAGCATTTATTCTGTTAGTGGGATGAATTTGTGAAGGTCCTGCCTAGTATGGGCCAACAGGCCTACTGCAGTGTTCCTCCTTTCTTATGTTCTTATATTCTTATTTTACTTTTGCTCTTGCTACAGCTGCTGTTGCTACTTCGTATCCAGCAGCTGCTCCCAGTCTTATATTATCTGTTGCTTCTGTATCTGCTGTAGACTTTATATTTTGCTGTTGGTGCAGTTGCAGCAGTTGCTGCTGGTGTTTTTTCTGTTGCTGCTGCTGTTGCCGTTGATCTTACATTTGTTGTTCCTTCATCTGTTGCTGCTGCTGTTGCCGTTTATCTTACATTTGTTGTTCCTGCATCTGTTGCTGCTATTGCTAGTACTGTTACTCTTACATTTGCTGTTGTTGTGGATTTTACTGTTGTTACAGCTGCTGCTACTGCTGCTGTTGCCAATGCTGTTGCCAATGCTGTTGCAACTGCTGCTTCATTAATCTTAAACCTGTCTTGCTACTGCTCCTTCTTCATTAATCTTACACTTCGTGCCTTGCTGCTGCTTCTGCTGTTTCTACTGCTGTTACAGCTGCAGTTGTTGCTTCTGCTGTTTCTGTTTCTGCTGCTGCTGCTGCTCCTTCATTAATTCCAATATGTAAATTTATTTTAGTTTTTTTATTAATATAATAAATACATAATTATCTTCATCTATAAAGTTCGAGTCATTTCAGACAGACTTTTTTTTATCGCTTTTGAAGACAATGCACTTATACTTTTGTAAATAAAATAATCTGAAAATAAAAGTTTAATATTTGTTTTATTGCAAAGCTTTAGGTTTTATTAAAAAACCATCCACTGGTATGGCTTTCCGCAATAATTTTTCAGAATGCAGAACATTTTAATGAACAATTTAGAGCGCATGTAGCCGGTGCTGCTGTCCACTCTAGCGCTGCGCACCAGCGCAAATCATGCACTCACGTGGGCGCTCAATTATGAGCACTCGCGTGTGCTTCCTGTTACAGCGCAGTAACACATTCATTCACGTGTACACTGTCGCGTGACGAGCTAACAAGCGTTTGTATGTGTACTCTGTCATAACGCACACATGCAATCTTGCCGTAGCATGCCCGAAATGCTCTGCATACTTTCTGCATGCACAATTAAATGTCACCCATCTCTGTACACTGTATTATGCTAAAATATTATTATTATTATTATTATTATTATTATTATTATTATTATTATTATTATTATTATTATTATTATTATTATTATTATTATTATTATTATTATTATTATTATTATTATTATTATTATTATTATTATTATTATATTATCAATGCAGAAGCGCAGTAGGTGCTCACGCGCGTATGCTCTCATAAAGCATAAAGGCGATCAAACGCTCAAAGGCCAGCGTATAAAACTATTTACCACTAAATGGTTTTTTCTCCTCCCAACACGTTCAACCATTTTCTTTCATGCAACAAATAAAAGATCTACAAAACACCGAATACTTTCCCAACATTTGTTTTGTTTTCAAGTGTAACTTAGCCAATTTTTTCCTCGAATGCAGTTCCATTTACACTATTTCTTCCGGGGGAGAAACTTCATCGTTACACATGACGGAAAAAAATTACGCTTAGAGTTATGAAATTTGTTGCAACGTTTTTCCTACCAAAAACATTCACATTTAAAGTTTCTCGGGATCACCATGGAGACTCCATTGGCTATACTTTGTATGGCTAAATTTTTCACGTGACCTATCCTCTTTATCCTCTTCCCCTATATACACTCTTCTTTCACTCCCATGTTTCTGCTAAAGAGGGTCTCAGTTGGAGGTCGAAAAATATAGGCAATCTATCACTCTAGTTCTTGTCTCCATGTGGATACTGATCGCTCACTGCCAAGAGTTCTTTACACCAACACATCTACCTTCTCTTTACGTCAACATCATTCTGTTAGGTAAGACACATATGCAACAGTTAGGTATCTTTATTGTTTCATACTATGGAACAATGCTCTTCTCCAGACTGAGGGACTGACCACCTCAAAACTTTAAGGGTGATGGACTGATTACATCGTCTTCAAGTATCTTCTGCTTCTATCAACTTTTCTGTACTTGACTGAAGAAGCCTACTGTGTAGGCGAAACGTTTCATAATAAAGATACCTAACTGTTGCATATGTGTCTTACCTAACAACCTGTCGGTATTTTATACCATTTTAATGTTCAATCATCATTCTGGTTGGTGATACACCAGCCTTTACACAATGGGATTTTAACAATTTCTAACCACAAGACTGAAACACTGAGGAATTTTGTTTAACAATCTGCGACCACAGGACTGTGAAACAGAAAGGAATTTGCATAAGAAATTTCATCTACTTCACACATGGACAGCTTATTTCTTTTTCAAGTCTCCATAGGAAGGGTACCTATTTTAAGAAAAGAAACTCCATCTACTAGTAGAAATACAGCTTGGGGACTTTTTAAACTAATTTCCACTACAAGATAGAATTTACATAATTTGTTTAAAGTGAATAAACTCCTATTACTGCATACGTAGGAAATGAAAGTGATTTTCTTAGCGATGAGCAAATTCCCTCCGCAAGACTCGGCAACTGGGAATAGAAACGTTCAACAAACTGCGAAGACTGGTTTTGTAGTGACTGTGATAAACCTAAGCTACAAAACTGGGTTTATGAGGACTGTTTATCCTCCTGAAAATATAGCAGTGTTGATAAACCTGATTTACTCTTTGTGACTTCATGAAAATATTTTTCTTGTGGGGGAAACGACCCTAAATGTAAGACCCAAAGTGTCGTACACCTCCTGGAAACGTAATCAGGCTCGATACGAGGAAGAGGAGAGTAGCTCTAAGTTCTTGGATCATGTCTTTCACCAACTGTACAGAAAAAAACTCAGCAAGGACGCCAGGATTATATTCAAGATATTAACGTCGCTCAGGTGAGAAATCAGATATCTAAAGACAGTACTGATAAGCAATGAAGAACAGAGGCACAATACCGTGACTGGAACAAATACACAAATAACCCGCACACGGGAGAGAGAAGCTCATGACGTCGTTTCAGTCCGACTTGGACCATTTACAAGTCACAGTGTGACTTGTAATGGTGCTTGTCGGACCGAAACGTCGTCGGAAGCTTCTCTTTCCTATGTTTAGGTTATTTGTGTATTGATAAGCAATAGTTACACCCCTCGGTCACATGCCCAAAAGAAAAGCTTCAATACATAATTGAGACGCGAAGACTGCAGACATCGTTCACTCAAGGAGAACGTCAAAGTGACCACACAAGGAGGCCTGGTCACAGACCGGGCCGCGGGGGCGTTGACCCCCGGAACTCTCTCCAGGTAAACTCCAGGTAAACACTACCGATTATATCGCTTGATGAGAACTTTAATCGAATAACTTCTAGGAGCAAGCATGTACGTAGAGTTATGACATATACTGAAGGAAATATTTCGCTACGTATGACTTCATCGGTCCTATTACAGACACAACTAAAGCAAAGATAAGTACAGTAACTACGTGTGGGTGAGGTGAAACAAGGCAGGGAAGTGGACGCCAGGAGTTTGGTCATCGGATTACTGACTGTGCTAGATACCAGTTTGTTACTCATAGGAAAGCTGAATGCAGTATTATTCGAGGAAGAAGCGGGTAGCTCCTGATTTTCTTAATCAATAATCCACCACTATCAAGACTCCCTCTTCTCCCCCTCTTTAAGAGAGCAAAGTTTCAAGAGTATAGTAGCACTAAGCTCTGCTGCAGCGAGACTTACACTCCAAACTCGCATTTGCAAAAGTATTGTCATTTCTCGTAATTTATTGCATGCATTAAATCATGGCACGCAGTGCAAATTCGTGACATCATTGCCCTGCAAGGTGATCGTTAATGTCCATAATACACGCTAAATCATTATTAGAAACAATTAAAAATGACAAGACGGGACAAATTATTCGCAATGAGGTATAATTACTCAAACACGGAACAATTTCACCAGAAAAAATGGCTCTTCCCCTGGAGTGAACAACGCTCGTAAACCAGTTAACTCCACTGATATATTATGATAGCAACGCCGTGATCTCATACCCTTATATTATTATTATTATTATTATTATTATTATTATTATTATTATTATTATTATTATTATTATTATTATTATTATTATTATATTAATAATAGTAATAATAATAACAGCAAGGGCGCTTCCTGTGATCGTGTTGCCTTCGATCTAGTTTTTTCTGCAACATTGCAAGCTCCTGATGATGTGCTATTGCAGCACGAAAGTCCTCGAGAACGAAAATGTATACAGCATTTACATAACGAGCAAAGAAACTTCATATAGACATACTTTAATAAATACATAGACACACATTTTATGAAAAATATAGACACTTCTAAAGAGTTTAAAGCATATTCTAAAGATTATAACACTGTGCGTCCATTTCTTTATCCACAGAGCTGAGTACAACGTAATAATGTAACTGTACTGCGCGTTATAATTATATTAAACTATTATGTAAAAATGCTTCTGATGCATTACCGTAATATTTATATATACGTATACATGAAAAAAAACATTCTCTGCAATAATCATTCGTTATTGCAATTATAACCCGGGGCAGATATTAGTGGAAAAAAAAATTATAAATGTTTTGAATAAATATGCAAATTACGTTTTGTATTGAAAACATAAGTATGGGTCGCACAGGGTGGACAAACTCAGTGTCACAGCTTCAATAATTAAAAAAAATAAACGCATTAGGCAAAATAGTCATGCATAAAACAGTTTAGGAATAAGGATTTCTTTCATACAAATCTGTAGTAATCAGGGCCACTTTTATATAAATCTGCAGTAATCAGGGCCACTTTCATATAAATTTTCAAGAATCACAACTTTTTTTAATACAAATCTGCAGTAATCAGGTCTTTCCATACAAATCTGCAGTAATCAGAGCCACTTTCATATAAATCTGCATTAATCAGGTCTTTCCATACAAATCTGAAGTAATGATGTTTTTTCATACACATAAATTTGAAGTAATCAGCATTTGTATCCAAATCTACACGACTTCCTTCATACAAAGCTTCAAAAACAAGGACTTCTTCTGAGGTAGACAGCATTTCTTTCATACAAATCCGCAGTAATGAAAAACAGAGTCATGAGCATCAAAACAAAATATCCGAGTGCTTGTAACCAGGTGACTTTATTACGATTTTTATTTTATGCATGTTAAGCTTCAATAAAGTTTCTAGTAAAAAGGAGTAAAATCAACACATAATTACGAATTAGATAAAAACATTCTCAAAACGAGAATAATTATCTGTTCACGTGGAAATTTTAGCGTGCTCATTATTTTAAAATCGTATTTTTATTTCCTTCATTCATTTTGCAATATGATAATACATATATGCATGTAGATACACGTCTCATTATATCTGTTAGGAAGGATAACAACAATTTTACACGCACGTATGTTTTGGCAGCTGGCTACTAAATCTGGGCAGACAACTAGCTAACTCTCTCTCTCTCTCTCTCTCTCTCTCTCTCTCTCTCTCTCTCTCTCTCTCTCTCTCTCTCTCTCTCTCTCTCTCTCTCTCTCTCTTTCTGAAGGAAGGCATTGAATGCTATAATCATTAAGGAATTATACAATACTTATACACAAATAACCCGCACATAAAAGACAGAAGCTTACGACGACGTTTCGGTCTTGTGCCTTTTTTGTTATTTACAATACTTATAATTAGTACTCGTAAACCTGATTCTCTATTATATATATATGATATATATAATATTATATATATATATATATATATATATATATATTATAATATATATATATATATATATATAATAATATATATATATAATATACATAACATTTACATATATTGCACACACATACACTCATCTCATTTGCCCTCAGTCACTGCGAGACTGAGCACCTCGCTCGCAGAGTTCAACTACTGAGGTGACTGTCCTCGGGAACATTTCCAACAAAGCTGACATTTTCCATAATATTTAATTTGCGTATACCGCTCATGCCACGCTAAAGCAGCAGTGATCTCTGACATTTGTGTGTCACAGCGTTCCACAGAGCCTTTATTAATCTCTTTGCAAGCCTTGAAGCAGCCTCGAAAACCTTCATATTAAAATCGTCTAACTGCAAAGAGCCACATTTTGAACATTTACTACGTAACACTCAGAGACATCCTCTTCCTACAATGTAAACACTGAGTGCAGCTACTTTGGTTTTTTCTCAGGCTTTCTCTTTTTCCAGGTTTCGGCCTAAGGAATTTCTCTTTTTCATTTTCTGAGAGACCACTCATATATATATATATATATATATATATATATATATATATATATATATATATATATATATATATATATATATATATATATATATATATATATATATATATATACAGAACAACCACTGTGAAAGAATAGAGAAATTCCAAGCGCTTTCGTGACTACTCACATTATCAAGCAACTATGAAAATAAAGCATCCAAGGAAGGCACATATAAGGGGTCTGGCCAACACCTCACTATCAGATCCCACAACAGTTAAACACCTGACGCGCCCCGGCCCAACTGGACAGGTCCTTCGCACAACCCACCAACAAACTATTCTACCCAAGAAAAATTAAAAAATTATTATTTGTCCAGTGTATTATTAAATTCTTCCCAAATTCTATTAATTATAAATGGATCAAATTTATATAAACCAAGGGAAATATTCATTTTATTGTCAAAACTGCTTTTTATGAAACAAGATTCAATTATATTCCTGTCGACCATGGACTTGCTTAATACTACTTTCTCAACTTTTTGAAAATCAATTGGATGGTTAAAATCTCTTACATGAATAAATAGAGCATTGGAATCTTGTCCAGTTCTAATGCTATATTTAAGTTGTTTTAATCTTAGTTCGAGATTTTTACCAGTTTGACCGTAATAAACTTTATCGCAAATTTTACAAGGAATCTTATAGACACATCCATCAGCATTTTGGGGGGAATTCTTTATCAAAAGTTTTTTTTACTGTATCAAGATTTTTGAATACAACTTTAATATTAAAAGTCTTAAGAAGAGAAGGCATATCAACCAAGTTTTCATGGTAAGTGAGAACCAACATATTTTTAGTTGAATAAGGCTGGTTGTCCCTTTTTGGATTGTAAAAAGTATTTCTAGCAACTTTAAAAGATTTATCAATTACATTTCTTGGGTATTTTAAATCATTACCTATTTCATAAATTTTGGATATTTCCTCATCTATGAACTCAGGACTACAAATTCGTAAAGCTCTCAAAAACATTGATGAGAAAACAGACAGTTTGACTATCTTGATGCGAAGAATAATAGTGGACATAGGAACAGTTATTTATAGGTTTTCTGTAAATTTTAAATTTGAATTCATTATTACCCTTAATAATTAAAACATCTAGAAAAGGCAATGAGTTATTTTCTTCAAACTCAACAGTAAAGTTTATAGAATGGACTAAGCTATTTAATTTTCCAAGGAAATGGTGTATATCTACATTTTTGGGCATAAGACACAAAATTGAAGAAAAGCCTCCAAGTTACATCGTTTTACCGGTCAGCAACGTTGCCACTAATGTTTCAAAAATGTTTGACAGAAAACTGGCTAAAATATCTACCAGCTCTTCAACTACTATTAGGAACCTGATACAAAAACCCAAGCATGATTCTGGCACAAGTGCAGGAATCTACACTATACCATGTGGGGGGTGTGACAAAGTATATGTAGGGGAAACAGCCAGAACTCTGGACATTAGGATAGCAGAACACAAAAATGCTTGCAGAAATGATGACCGCAAAAACGCATGTGTTCAACATAGAGACGATGTTGGACACCTCATGAAATTCAATGAAGCTAAACTAGTTATTAAAGAAGACGACTTAAGACGGAGAAAATGCATTGAAGCTGCGCTAATTTCTGTCAGTAACACTATAAAGCAAAAATCCGGTAGTTACAGTATTTCAAAATTACTAAGCAAGAGGATATTACCCATCCTGGGAACTGGTGTTACTTGATGCCAGCAGGTCCCTCTCTAGCCTCACCTCCTTAGTTCCATTACTACTACTACTACTACTACTACTACTACTACTACTACTACTACTACTACTACTACTACTACTACCACCTCTACCCACGCATCACCTCACCTGACTCCCGCCACTATATATATATGTGTTTTCTTAGTTTTCTCTGTATTGGGACTGAAGAAGCCACTCGTGGCGAAACGTTTCCTTTAATAAATGTCCTGAACTGTACATAAGTGTTTTTTTCCACATCTTGTCGGATCCCCTACCATTTCCCCACTCTTTAAAGGGCTGACTAAGCTCCATCTTGCTTTCCCAAAGTCCCCCCCGGGAAAAACATAAAAGGGGGTCCCGGGGACTTATTTTGCTTCATTTGTCTATCTGTTTAAAAACCCAAACTAAAAAATCGTTAATTCCCGGGAATCTCTTTACACTTCCTGTGAAAAACGACAAAAATATTCTTAAAAAAGGGAAAAAGGGAAATCATCTTTCACCTTTCTTAGTAACCTATACATGAAATTTTTTGAAAAAAGGGTTTTCTTAACACAATCCTCCCAAAGAGCTAAGGTTCAGAATGTTTGATGATATTTTTTTCTTACCCCAAAAAATGAGATAACAACCATTTCCTTGGAAAATTAAATACTTGGTCCATTCTATAAATTTACTGTTGATTTTGAAGAAAATAACCTTAACTTTTCTAATGTTTTAATTTTTAAGGTAATAAAATTTAAAATTTTAAAAATTTTACAGAAAACCTACAAAAACTGTTTCCTAGTCCACATTATTCTTCGCATCAAAATAGAGCAAACTGCCCTGTTTTCCACAATTTTTTTTTGGAGTTTACAATTTGAGTCCTAGTTCATGATGGGGAAAACCAAAAAATTTAAAAAAGGGGGAATGATTTAAAATACCCAGAAATGTAATTAAAATCTTTTAAAGTTGCTAAAATACTTTTTAAAATCCCAAAAGGGACAACTAGCCTTTTTCAACTAAAAACATTTGGTTCTCCCTACCATGAAAACGGGGTTTGATATCCCTTCCTTTTTAAGACTTTAATATAAAGTTGATTCAAAAATCTTGATACATAAAAAAACTTTTGATAAAAATCCCCCCCAAAAAGGCTGGGATGGTCTAAATTTTCCTTTGAAAAATTTTTGCGAAAATTTTTTAGGCAAACGGGTAAAAACTGAACTAAGATTAAAACAACTTAAATATAGCATTAAACGGGACAAGTTTTAAATGCTCTATTTATTCTTAAAGATTTTAACCATCCAATTGATTTTCAAAAATTTTAGTAAGTAGTACAAGAAGTCCATGGTCGACAGGAAAATAACTAAAAACAAAAAAAGAAGGAACACGCAGAAGGCCTGTTGGCCCAAACAGACGGTCCTTTACAATCCATCCCACAAACAAAAACTTGCCCCCCCCAAACTCCCAATGCAACCCAAAAATCACCTGATTGAAATCCCCCCAAAACCCCAAAACCCCCCCCACTCATGTATTTATCCAACCAAAATTTAAAACTACCCAAAGTCCTAGCCCAAAACCCAACTATTAGACTGTTTCCACTCATCAACTACTTATTTCCAAACCAAATTTTCCATGTCCTTTCTAAATCTAAACTTATCTAATTAAACCCTTTACTGCGGTTCGTTCTATCTTGGAGAGTATCCCAAGCCCTTATTAATATCCCCTTTATTAAATACCCATTTTCCACTTATACCTTCGATCAGGTCTCCCCTCATTCTTCGTCTAACAAGTGAATGTAACTTAAAGCTTCAACTTTCTTAAAAAGGAAAATTTTCAAATGCATGTTTTAAATTTTTGTCTCCTACGCAAATTTTTTCTAAGAATTTATGTCCTTCTGTAATATAGGTGAGCCTTACTAATAAAGTATAAAGCTCAGTATGACCCGACTTCTTTTCTTACACTTCTTGAAAAAAATCCCAGTAATCTATTTGCCTTTTTACTACGCTTAGGCAGTGTCGGTTTTAAAGGGTTCTGCCACCATCCCCCCCAATCCTTTTTCGCAATCTGTTGGCAAGCCTACATCATTTAACTTATAATCTAGGTTTAAGGACACTTCCCAGTTCAAACCTTCATTTACTACATTGAACTGCATACCACTTTTCACCAAGAATATAGTTTTTTTAAATCCCCTAATTCCCGACACTACGTTTTGAACTTTTATCCTACCTACTTTGTGTCATGCGAATTTGCTCATACACTAAATTTCCCTCATAAAGGGTCATTGATATATATTATAAACAACAAGGGGCCCAAGACTGACCCGGGGAACGCCACTTGTTACAGATCCCCACTCGGTTTTAACCCCATTTATGACACTCTCTGCTTCCTGCTGTACCATACTCTTTTCCAGGGGCATTTTCCCCCCCCCATGCCAGAGCTGCCCTTCTTTAACAATCTTTAGTCGGAACTCTATCAAAAAGCCTTACAAAAAATCTAAGTAAATAATATAAAATTTCTTTATCGTGGTCAACAGCCTCAAAAGCTTTACTGAAGAAATTTAATAAATTAGTTGGGGAAAAGCCCGGGCCTCTTGTGAACCATGCTAAATATCATAATTTCAAGCTAGGCTTACGGATGGCTTCTTATAATCTGAGCTTAATTGACCAGAAATTTTGCCTGCAATTGAGGTCGGGGTTATTGGGCGGTAAATTTGCGTTAACGACTTGTCCCCTGTTTTAAAAATAGGAATTACATTGGGCCATCTTTCACATATCGACACTACACCGTTTGAAAGAAAAATTTAAAAATATTAGTTAATGGTTCACAGAGTTCCTTTGCATTCTTAAAAACCCTTTGAAAAAACCTCATCGGGACCCGGCACTTATTTTTGCTTCGTCTGTCTATCTGTTTCACAACCTTTCACTAGTACTGTGAGTTAATAATTTAATCTTTTTCTGCCCACTAAAAAAATTAATGCTGGAATATTGTTATGATTCCTTGTAAAACCGAAGAAAAAAAATTATTTAAAATCGAGCACATTTCATTCTCTTTGTCGAAGATGCCCAAGTTATTTTTAAGGGGACCTATCTTATCTCTGGAAAAAACTTTTTTTTAGTTTTAGAATCCCTAGCAACTTTAATTTCATACCCCTTTTAGCTTTTCTTATCCCCTTTTAATGTCCCTCAAAAGTCAATATACTGATTCAAAAGGTGACCCCAAAAATTTTTTGTACGCCTATAAATTCCTTTTTATGCCCTAGTAATTTTTTGGAGCCTATTATTCTCCTTTTTGGGGTCATTTCTATTTGATCTAATTTCTTTATAAGGGATAAACTTCTTTGAGCAGCATTATAGTGTTCAGAAACTGTCAATTAAGCCTCTTCGTTACCCCCACTAAAAAAGATAATTTCTTAACCCATCGTAATCTGCTAAGCGAAAATCTGGACGTACTAGTTTCGCTACTATCGTACTTCCTTAAACTAAATGTAATTGATTTGTGGCGCTAGCACTAAATTTCCTCGAAATTTCTAAATTTTAAAAAAGGATCATTTTTTGCCAGAACTAAGTCAACAGTTTTTTCCCCCTTGTAGGTTTCGTCACAAACGTTTCAAAAAACAACCCTGAACACTTCAAAATCAAGAAGTCGATGATTCTAAATTCCCATCAAGAAATTCCCAAAACAATATGACAAAGTTAAAGTCACCTAGAATTACAAACATTATCGTCCTTTGGCCTAAACAATTCCCCCATATAGTCTCCCTTTGGGCCCCTATCTAAGTTTGGGGGACGTATACCTCCAAAAAACATTTTTTTCTCCCCCTCTGAAAATTCTATCCAAACAGACTCTGTATGTGTTCTTCAGACTTAATACCCTTTTTATGCAACATTCAAGCGATCCGGACATACAATCCACCCCAACCCCCCCCTTCCCCGATATTTCTATCATTTGGAACAATTAAAACCCTAATTGACTTCCCAGGCATGTCCCGACTTTTGAATTGACCCCCACTCTCATTTAAGGAAAATAAAACAAGTTATTTGCACAGCAACAATCCAACCGTCCACTTATTCCTACACTACGGCATTACATAAAAAAACATTGAAAGACTCCCTTTCTCTTTACCCTTCCGCCTTTCTGTTTTTTCTACAAACCTATTATGTCCTTATCACCCAGTGTCATTGCTTTTCAATATCTACCTCGTTCTGTTATTATTTCCCCAGAACTCAAATATACACACGGGGACTTCGCTTTTTTTCCTCCAAAACCCATCCCACTAACATTCCAGTTTAAATCCAACAGTTCCCTCCACTCAGTTGCCTGCTCCCACCCCAACCTAATAATGAACCCCATCCCTGGCATCATTCATTTCTGCCATAGAAGAGGTCCCATTGCAATGAATGTTACTGCTTTTTTCCTTACAGTATTTGTCCGCCGCAATGACAAAAAATTGCCCGGGACACCATTCATTCCCAACTCCATCCTTGCAAAATCCCACAAATGACATTTTTTTCCCACCCTTCCTCCAATTTATTTCTTTTTGCTGACCTAAACCGCAATCAGGTCTTCACTCCTACGTCGGGCCAACATCTTTGCTCCAGCACGAACAGATAATGGGATGCTCCCCTTCCCTCCATTGCACCAACGCTAACAATATCCCCATCCCACACAAGGAAAGCAAAACCCTTGTCTCCTTCCCGTCCCCAAGCAGAACGCCCCATCCCTATACCAACTTTTGGGTATCCCCAAAAAAACAATATTCTTACCTCCTTGAGCGTTCGTCGTGACGTTCCCAGTGTCGACTCACATTCTCGGGTAGCACGAGAATTTATTTGATTTTCCCCCAACAGTTTCCACGCAGTCTCTTTCTTTTTCATCGTTTCACCTTTTCCCTTCGTCTTCTTGAACGTCAAATTCGTTCCCCCGCGTCCAGCCCCTGACCAGTTTTTTTTCTTGACCGAGGACTCAAAACAGAGGACACACGAAACTTTTTTTTTTCCTCTGTCACCTGAATTTTTCCCCTTCGCCATCCCAATTCTTCCTTAAGCTGTTTTTAAAGTTGCTCGATGGGGGGGCATCTTCTTTAAAATTTGTAGAGAGCGCCAAAAAGGTCTTCACAGACAAAAACAACGTCCCCACTGAGCAGTAAAAAAAATCCCCGAGCTAAGTAAAACCACCACTGAGCAAGAAAAACTACACTCGAATCTTTTTTTCAAAAAAACATTTTTACAATAATTAATATTTTCTTTGGTTTTTTATAAATTAATCCTTTATAATTAAAGAATTTGGGAAGAATTTTAAAAATACACGGGGGAAATAAAAATTTTTAAAATTTTCTTGGGGAAAAAATTTTTTGGTGGGTTGCGCGAAGGGCCGCCGTTGGGGGCGCCGGGGTCAGGGGTTTAAATGTTTTGGGATCTGATATGAGGGGTTTTGGCCAACCCCCTTATATACCTTCCGGATGCTTTTCTTCATATTGCTTTTTAATGTGAGTACACAAAGCGTTTGGAATTTCTCTATTCTTTTACAGTGATGTTTTTTGCATATTCTGAAATACCTTTTTTCTGTGATCATTGCATATATAAATATATAAAATAATAATAATAAAAATATATATATATAAATAATATATATAAATATATAAATATAATATTAAATTTCACACCCCTCAATATAAACAAAAACAGAAAAAGTTTTTTTTATCCAACGGGAAGCCCCTGTCGGCACCCCACCAGGGGAAGTGGGGACTGTGTGTGTGAGTGTTGTGTTGGTTTTTGTGTTAAACAGGCGAAAGTTTCGTGAGCCCCATCGGGGAACGAAGTCTTCCACAAAATCCATCACGAAGGTCCGCTTCTGTTCTCAGTAAAAGGGGCTACAAAACAAGAAAAACCACTATTACCAAAAGCATTTCCCAACACTGTGAACATAAAACCCAACACCATAAAACCAAATAACACCAAATCAAAAAACGATTCAGAAAATTTTAGCTATCCAGACGAACTCCCATCCTCAGGTGCCACTTGGGAAGAAATCCTAATAAAAAGGTGGAGGTGTGGCGCATTTAGGACCCTTTAAAAGATAGTAGGGGATTTTATGCAAGAGGTTTCCGCAGCCTGAGTTTTTGGTTGCTCGGGAGGACCTTTTAATGCCGTCGGTTAATTTTGGGGACTTTATTTCGTGTGATACAAAATTGATGAAGAGTCGGGGCTCGCTACGACATTGAGGTGGAGCGAGGCTTTTGGTGTAATTGTGTGTTTAATGTATTTATGCGCTACGTGGTTTCACAGAAGGGAGAGGGATAGAGGGAGGGAGGGGGGGAGGGAAAAAAGAGAGAAAGAAAGAGAAGAGAGAGAGAGAGAGAGAGAGAGAGAGAAGAGAGAGAGAGAGAGAGAAAAGAGAGAGAGAGAAGAAGAGAGAAGAGAGAGAGAGAGAGAGAAGAGTTGGAACCCTTTCCAAGGGGATGTTGACAACCAAGGAAAGCCCACGGACACATCCTTAATCTAAACAAAACACATTCCTCACCGGCAATAGTGAAGAAACCTACAGCAGCCTTGGTTTGGCTTTTTTTGTAGAGGCTGCACTGCAAAATCAAAGCATGGCGAAGGGATAAGAACATCCACCACCTATAACAGGAACTTGCACAGCAAACCTGTAGGGGATATGGGTATGTTCAAAAGTGGCCATTGCAAAAAAGGGGTGGACACTAAAAAAAGTTTGCATCGGTAGGGTAGGCTCCAAAACCTGGTGGCCCCCCGGCCAAGGGCAGACAAGGTTACTCCGATGAACTTTTTCCCCCCTAAACGACAGGAGGGGGGGCCCCCTCACTAGTAGTCAAAAAGGCGGACCCTTTTTCTGAAACTTTTCAAACCCCAAAAAGCAAGTTCCTGATCCAGCAAGGGGCCCCCCTGACAGCTCAAAAGCGTGTCAAACGTCATTGGGGACAATAAGGCAGAAGGAGGTCATTTCCTGCTTTAAATTTGCTTGACAAAGAAAAGGCTGTGGGCCCAAAGGGAAGTTGAGCCCAAGAAGCTGAGAAATGTGCAACCACTACAGCACCTCTAACTCCATCTTTCAGCACGCCCATACAGGAAATGGCCCCCTCTTGGGGAAAAAAGGAAAAAAGTAGTCCCTGTTCACAAAAAGAAAGCAAGCAGAAACAGCAACTACAGACCTTCACTCCTGTCAATCATGGTAAGATCCTTGAACAAAACCAAACAAAGACAAAAAAATTTTTGACTACCACTCCTACTTTGGACGCAATATGGCTTCAGGAAAAGGGTTACCTGCGCTGATCTGGCGTTAAACCTCTCCACTAAGTGGACCCTCACTGGGTAACCAAGTCACTATTGGAGCACTGGGGGATTGCTGTGGGTTTTGACGGGTGTAGCACCAGGGCCTCTTAGCAAAACTTCAAGCACGGGAAATTGCAGGCTCTACGCTATGTCCCTCATGGGTTACCTTCTGGTAATCTCAAGTGTAGTTTTTCAATAACAATCACAAGACATCCATTGGGGCAAGTGTTTTCCCCAAGGAAGCGTGCTGGGGCCCTTTTAGGAATGCCACTTCAAAAACCTTCTTCATCTCATCCCAAAATCACATGACTGTACATGTATTTACTTATCCAAAAAAAGAAATGCCAGCGCTCTAAGCTACTCAATCACCAGCTAAAGCTATATCAGCTTGGGGGAAAAAGATGGCAAGTAACTTTGCCCGAAAAACGCAAAAGAGATCGCCCCTAGGGACCATGATGGAAAAAGCTGGTGAGTATAAGGATGAATGGGGGGGTTTTCACCTTGGGGAAAAAAGTTTTTATACCTTGGGTGAAATTTACTCCAAACTAACCCCTGAAGAACCATGTTGAAACACAAACAAGGGACCAAGAAGCTTTACACCTTTGCCGTTCTCCCCCTGCTTACAGTAGGGTTCAAGATTTGTACGAGCACAAGTACCTCACAAAACCCTTTAAAAAGCCCCACTTTCTTGGGTTTTCCTGCCTCCCCTCACTGCAAAGCTTTACAATGGGGGAACAGAGCAAGACCTCTCTCTCCCGGACCCACCTGGGAAAACTGTCATTTCAGCAGAGCCTTTTAACACAGAGGATGTGGGTGGCCTATGATATTTCAAGGCCAAATGTTTAAAGTACCACACTTGGATCCCTTCGAGGACAAGTGAAACAACTTTTTTTGCACAAGAAAGGGAGAAAGCACAACTTCACTCTGGCTGTCCCTTCTTTCCCGAAAACACTCCCCTCTGAGATCATATATCTCAGGAACCGAGTAGGAACACATTCGTACAGCAAAAATGATGTCAACGAGATAAAGTCATTGATCAAAAAAAAATCGGCCCACAGAGCTCCAAATTCATCCTTTCCCAAATTGATGCTCATAAAAAAAAAATCTTTCAAATGAGCTATTTGGTAAGAGCCTTAGCTTCCAATAAATTAGGAAACCTTTAAACCTTAAATAGCTTGTCAAAAAACTAGGGGCCTTAACCTTGTCAAACCCTTGAAAAGAGAGAGAGAGAGAGAGAGAGAGAGAGGGGAGAGAGAGAAGAGAGAGAGAGAGAGAGAGAGAGAAGAAGAGAAGAGGAGAGAGAGAGAGAAGAGAGAGAGAGAGAAGAAGAAGAAGAAAGGTGATTAAAAAAATATGCAAGTTAATTAGGAACGTTTTAAAATTTCCTTCAGTGGAGAGGGTTCTAGATGCTGGGAAGGGGTTTTTATCCATGGTCTTTAAGCTTTAGTTCTCTTGCTCTAAAAACCTCATTACTTGCAGCCCCCAGCTGTATCACCCCTTCGTGTTTACTCTTTCCAATGAAGCAAAACAAGTTAAATCCTTGTGGGGCACGCACTAGGTTAATAAGCAGCTTTTGTTAATAGACGAGGACCGAGCCTCCATCACTCTCAGTACTAAATACCTACACGAGTTCAGGCTTCGTATAAACAAAACTGACTTCAGGAAAAATTTATTAACGTCCTGAAAATAAAGAATTACAGTTATGAAAATAAACCATAGGGGAGGGAGGGGTCGCCCCGTGTTTTTACGGGGGTTTTTTTTCCGGACCAATCGCGTATCTGCTAGAGCATCGGGCCCTAAAAGGGAAATTTTAAAAGCCGCGTATAACTGTGAGGCGCTAACCCGATTTTTGCGGGGTTTTCGGAAATTTCATTTGTTTTGGGCGGCAATTTCTAACCGTATCGGGGAGCAATTCGAAAACATCCCAACACTGTACTGACCACCACCGTCGTACAAGTGTGAAAACAAGATTTGGTAACTGTTGGACACTGTTTTCCCCCCTGACGAACGTTTAGCAAAGAATTTTCCAACTTATACTTATATTCAAAAGCCCAAAAAAAATTTTCCCCTTTTCTGTGTTTTTTCTGTTAACCCAAACTTCTAAAGCTGTGACTATACCCTTATAATCAGTACACTTTTAAAGAAAACACGGAAATTTTTTACCCGGGGGGTGAATGTCTCTCGTAAAAATATATAAAAAATATATATATATATATATAATATAAATATAATATAAATATATAAAAATTAAAAAATTTAATATATAAATATATAATATATAAATATATATTAAAGTTAAAAATATTAAATATAAATATATTATATATATATAATATAAATATATATAATTGTAAAATATAAATATATAATATAATAAATATATATATATTTAAATATAAAAAAATAATATATATATATATAAAATATATATAAATAGCGTGCCCAAAGGCAGGACTTGCGATTTGGTTTTAAAAAGCAAAGCTCATCTTGCCATATAGGACAAGTGAAAATTTGTCTATGCAATAATTTCGCCAAAATCATTCTGAACCTAGCGAAAAAAATAAATTTCACTGTGTTTGTTTAGTATTAAATTATTGTAAACAAATCTAAAATATATTTAGTCGGGTTAGGCTAAAATAAATTGTTCTTGTTATAATAAGGTTAGGTAAGTTTTCTAAGATTCTTTTGGAGCAAAATTAAAAATTTTTACATCAACATTATTGAAAAAAATATATCTTTAAACCTATAAGAGAAAATTTTAGAAAGGACTTAATTTTAAATGAGTTCTTGCTAATTGGTCAGTTTTACATATTCGGCACGACATATATATATATATATATATATATATATATATATATATATATATATATATATATATATATATATATATATATATATATATATGTATATATATATATATATACCGGGAGTATACTTTAAAGCCTTATTTTAGGGATTAAGTATTCTTCCTTGGTGGTAAACAGGTTTAATTTAAGAACCACTTAAATACTACATATTTTATTTCTACTACACAATAATTTGCATACGCGGAAAAATAGAGAAACCATTGAGTATCGTAAAAATAATATTTTTTTGTAACTTACGTAATGCATATGCGAATTACATAATATGAGCGATGCTAGTAAATACTAATTTGTATTCCCTTTTAACGAAGACTGAATAAAATATAAACTGGCCTCATCCTCGGTGAGGATGACTGACAACCCAGTCAAATGGTATAAATCATTTCACTATAACCAAACAATGCTGAAATGTAAGCTTACACCCAGCGACTGTGTTCTGCAGATGATTTGTAGTCAACCTATGACTTTACAAGCTGGTTAATTGACGACATTCTCGGTGTTATTAAAAGAGAATAAATGTTAATTTGGGATAAGCCAGAAGAGAATGTTTTTATTTACAGTGAAGTTCTTCCTCTACTTAGAGCAGTTAACTTCTAGGTTTTAAATTGGATATAAATTTGTATACAACGTAACTTGACTTCTGTTCTCATTCTAGGTATCTATTTACTGGCTAGGTGAATATGAGTAGCAGGTGTATGAGACTTGGCCATCTCACCCGGCTTGGGTAACGAAGGCAGGTCCCTTCGGTTGTGAGGTTATCGCTGTCACTTGGCTACAGGTTCCATATTATGATAATTCATGAAGCTGAGTATTTGTATGTATATGTATTTGTGTTCATGTTATTTTTGTATGAGTTTGCATGTATGGTACCATGTATTCGAGTGCATTCACTGCACCCGTAGGGGTCATGCAGCGCCTGAGGAATGGGAGGGATTCACGTTCGAACCAATGGAGGGATAGGTAGGTTCAATTCCTTGGTTCAAGAACACCCGTTACCCTCCTTGCCGGCTTCAAGGAACCTCCCATGTCGATACAATAGCAGAAATATGACAGTAATAATACAAGCCACACCACCAATTTCCTGTGAAACTGTGAGTGAGCTGGAGCATCGCTAAGTAATGGAGAGTATCGGAAAGTTGTTGGCTTTACTGAAGCAAGAGCTGGTTATTTCCCCAGTGGTGTGCTTCTGCAGTCGCGCTGCTGAGGCTGGCAATTTCCGGGAGAAGGAAACATGAGCCTCCAAGATCATCAGTTTGACTTTGTCCACCGCTGGGAGGAGTCTGCCTGATCCCCAAGGCCGAGGGGAACTCTGGTTAAATGGACAATTGTTGCGAGATGGTAGACACCTCATGGACCTCTGTCTGGAGTTACTGGAGCGGTTGACAGTACTTGACCTGCTGATAGTTGCTGGAAGGCTTGGTACTACGACCTGCAGAAAGTTGCTGGAAGGGTCGACACTGTTTGATCTACTGAAAATGGCTGGAATTGTTGACATGGCTTTGACTTCTGCTAAGAGTTGCTGGGAGGACTGACACTGCTTGACTTGCTGAAAGTTGCAGGAAGGGTTGACACTGCTTGACCTGCTGATAGTTGCTATAAGAGTTGGTCTTTACTTGACATGCTGAAAATGGCTGGGATGGTTGACACTACTTTGTCTTTTGCTAGAGTGGCTATAAATGCTTAGACTACATAAAAGACAACTTTTAATTTCCAAAACTGTCTAGATGACTCTTAGGAATGCCCGAGATGACACAAAAGAGAGATTGCAGAGAGTTGATGGAGACGCTGAGACTACATGACAGACTAGTGGTAGAGTCCTGAGGCTAACTGGTCGATTGCTAAGAATTGCAGAGAATGCCTGGATTACTGAGATAAAGGATAACACTGCCTGCTCCACTACGCAATTTTCTTTTGCTCTGACTGGACAGCCACTAGAATAGCTGAGAATGGAATGGTGATTTGAGGAGAGAGAAATAGACTTTGCTGCAGATGAAGAAGAAAGGAGTTTTGTGTAACCTAGCTGCAATTATCAAGTTGTTTTTAAACTTCAAACACCAGCTCTTCGACAGCCGCTGAAGGCTGATGTGATCTATCCCTATAATACCTTTCCATAGAACGGTTAAGTGTTTTGGTTTCCCTTTTGTCAGTCACCAATCTGATTTATAACTGACTTTTCTCACTCACTTGGATGTTCAGGTTCTGTCTGTGTCCTCTGGTCTCTTCTATGGCTAACTATGCGTCTTTATTTACTATATTTAGTCTTCAGAGTATTCTGCATGCTGTTATCATGTTTTATTTTTCTCTGCTCTTTTAGCAATTAGAGCTCTCTGTTTTGTGTGTTTGTACGCGAAAGTGCGTGTGTGTGTGTGTGTGTGTGTTGTGTGTGTGTGTGTGTGTGTGTGTGTGTGTGCGTGCTCACCTATACTCACCTATTTGTGATTTCAGGGGTCGAAACATAGCTCCTGGCCCCGCCTCTTCACTGATCGCTACTAGGTCCTCTCTCTCCCTGCTCCATGAGCTTTATCATACCTCGTCTTAAAACTATGTATGGTTCCTGCCTCCACTACGTCACTTGCCAGACCATTCCACTTCCTGACAACTCTATGACGAAAGAAATACTTCCTAACATCTCCTTGACTCATCTGTGTCATCAACTTCCAATTGTAACCCCTTGTTTCTGTATCCCATCTCTGGAACATCCTGTCTCTGTCCACCTTGTCAATTCCTCGCAGTACTTTGTATGTCGTTATCATGTCTTCCCTAACCCTCCAGTGTCGTCAGTGTCTGTGTGTCTGTGTGTCTGTCTGTGTGTCTGTGTCTGTCTGTCTCTACGTAAAATAATTTTTAAAAGCACCTTGGGCTTCGCTGTAATTGTATACGCTTCCGCCTGTCTTAGACTTTTGTCTCCACGACATCTTCATCCGACTCATTTCACATTTTTATTGCTACGACGCTGCATGCATTTTTTTTTCTAATTTCCCTGTTGCTCATCCGAGTTTTCATCCTTTACCTGTCCTCTCTTACCTCTGTTCTTTTGCACGTACGTTCGTCCTTATCCGTCCTATCCTGTTACATTGAGTGGACGTATCAACAATTACACCAATGTTTACGGTTTTGCATGAATATTATTCACCTGTCCGGTCGAGTTAAACTAGCAATAGGAACATTACCGGACGCATTTTGCTAAGAATGAATATTTATACGATGAAATAAAATCCAGCTTTCACCCAGCGAGCCTCACGGACACGTTATAACACCGTCAATACTGCCTTAATAGTTGGAAATCAACGTAAGCCGGAGCTAAGTCCACCAGAAATATTTTTATTTACATCATTAAAGCCGGTTGGCAGCAGCTATACGTAAGTGGAGAAAAAAATTTTAATCACCATGTTATTTTTCTGAGTACAAGCGACACTTCTCAGTGGCGATGGTATTTAAGTGGCAATAACACATGATTTTAAACTGCATATTACCTGCATCTGTCAGGTTACACCACATTTGTCAAGTTATGACATTATATCTGTCAAGTTATATAGCGTCTCTCAGGTCATGACGTTATACTTGGCAAGTTATGGCGTCATACCTACCAGGTTATCATATTGTGTCCGTCAGTTTATGATATCGTATCTCTCACGTTATGACATCATATTTATCGAGTCAGGACATCATACCTGTCAGGTTATGACTATGTCCGTCAGGTTTGAAAATGCAGTAATGTACTGAAGCTTCAGATAAAAATAGTCGCTTGAGAATAGGAAAATACAACAAAATAAGTACGATTAAAATACAATAATACTAGTTGCTCATTTTAATAAAAATGATAATTCATTGTCCAAAAGGGTAATTAGAAGTGTAGTCACCATGACGAAGTGCGATAAAAAATAAATTGTTGACAAATGGTGTAATTCTCTCATTACATTCGTTCAAGAAGAACAGTTATTTACGTAGTTAACACTTCTCTGTGTGGTGAAGCTGAGATTCAACACTGTTACACCTGATTATGGGGAATATCTGTCTCTGTCTGTCTCTGTCTGTCTGTCTGTCTGTCTGTCTCTCTGTCTCTCTCTCTGTCTCTCTCTCTCTGTCTGTCTGTCTCTCTCTCTCTCTCTCTCTCTCTCTCTCTCTCTCTCTCTCTCTCTCCCTTTCTCATTCAATAACTGCATCATCTTTCTTTCTCTTGTACATCATAAACAAAATTTAATTCTGAATGCGGAAAATTTATTAAAATCTAATCGACTAAAAGCTCTTCCTGCCCCCTTCCTCCCCCTCTCTTTTCCCCTTCCCCTTCCTCCCACTCCCTCCCCCTCCCCCCCAAGACAATATCTGAGATGAGATTTGCTCTATTCCTCAAAAATTAGGAAACATTACACTTACTCTATTTGGCAGTGTTTTGAGTGGTAGTGAGATACAGGTATTGGTGTTAGACGAGTGTTGGTGATGCAGGTGTTGGTGATGCAGGTGGTAGTGGTGAATGAGTGTTGGTGATGCAGTTGTTGGTGGTGAACGAGTGTTGTTGATGCAGGTGTTAATGGTGGACGAGTGTTGGTGAAATGCAGATGTTGGTGGTGGACCAGTGTTGGTGAAATGCAGGTGTTGGCGGGAGACGAGTGCTGGAGAGAAGCAGATTTCTAAACTACCACGCAAGGCAGGATCTACACATCTCTGTGCTCTTCGGTAACATACGGTATGTATCATAAAATTATGGTCCTGTTCACTCATACACGCACGTAACATCCATAGACTATGGACTCTCGAATAACACACATGTATATAAAGTACGTATGATTGAAGAGTCACAATATATAAACTACGTGTTTGTTATTGTGACCATTCAAAGTGGAGATCTTTATTGCAGATCATCCACGTAACTGTGGGATAAACAGTGCTTCGGCCAAATGATTTATTACCATCAGTTTAGTTGCAGGTATGATCAGTCCCACATCTCACTTTATAGTCTTCTCTAATAGCGCTGGAGATCACAATTAGCCCCTGACGTAAAACTGCTGTTCACTGTAATCTGAATTACCCGCTTGAAGGTTGAAGGCGTCAGGAAGATCAAGAAAAATATAATTTTTGAGTCAGTAAAAAGTATTTACACGCCGTGCTTGTTTTGGTGTTGGGGAGAAAGAGAAAGAGAGAGAGAGAGAGAGAGAGAGAGAGAGAGAGAGAGAGAGAGAGAGAGAGAGAGAGAGAGAAGAGAGAGAGAGAGAGAGAGAGAGAGAGAGAGAGAGAGAGAGAGAGAGAGAGAGAGAGAGAGAGAGAGAGAGAGAGAGAGAGAGAGAGAGAGAGAGAGAGAGAGAGAGAGAGAGAGAGAGAGAGAGAGAGAGAGAGGGAGACTGAAAAAATCGCAATAAGCAGCTGCAGCTTTTTATGAAAATACAGGGAGTCGAACTGGGGTGAAGGGGGAGGCAAAAAGCGATATTCTTGGTTATGAGAGAGGGATGAGCTCATTGTAACAATGTGCGTGTGGGTTGCAGTTGTGGCCACTGCTAACCAGAATTACAATAGGTAACAGGGACCAACCAGGTTACGAAAGCACTGACCCCCTGCAACCATCTCTAACCACCTCCAGGTAAAAATCATAGCCAGCTCGTGAGCACCGAGGAATCCCATTTGTCTGTCCCCCGCGTTGAACACCTACATTTATCTCGAAATTTACAGAAAAGACTCCTAATTTAACGTTCGTATTTGACGGCCAAATATGACTTATATTTGACTGTCAAAGCTTCTTCTAAATACACGAGAGAATGCATGGACATGAAACTTCAGTGAACTCTGGTATCTAGTTTAATGTGATAAACTGCAGCGAGGCGAAACATTACTCTCTGGCGATGCTACCAACATCCAACCATACTGATTACACTTTTATTGAGTTAAATAACTCAGTAGTTGGAGCTTACTGGATGCCTGATAAAATTTGCAACTTTATACAAGGCAAACTTTACGAGGAATGTTATTGATAGGGAGAACTTCAGCCCGGGTTAGAGGGAAGCCACCATGTTGATCTTTTCTGTTCTTTTTTACCCCTCATTCTTTCATTCTTGCTCCTTTTAATCATTCGTTTAGTTTCATTCCTTTCTCGTCTACGTTCTCTCTCCTTCATCATGTTATACATTTTGGGCATGGTGAAAATAAGCACACTCAATGGCTTATTTTAAGCCCAGAAACCTCAAACAATGAAGGTCAAATTCCCTGCCAGGAATCTGAACCGAAAGAGAGTGGTAGAAGAGAGGAAATACGAGATAAAATATTCAAGACCCTAACATTTCCACTGCAACTTGTTACATGAGTAACCGATGGCGTCTTCAAACACTTTAGAGGAAAATATTAGCTCTCAGGAGACTAACAAGGACATAATTGCCTCTGTAGTAACGAGTAGTAAGGCTAGTATTACGTTCTAGGCTACTAGTATCGGGGTAGTATTATCAGCTTGTTAATAAACAATACTTGTATTGAACTGACTCTTCATCTTCAGAGAAACGGCTGTGGAATTATAATATTCATGGGATAACGGAGAACCAGTAGAGGTTATACAGCTCCTGGGAAATGGGGAAGGAATCAGTAATCCTTAAATCAAAAGTCCTCAATTGGCATCAAAGCGCCGCCTTCCAGGGCGAGGCTGTAAGGAACAAGTTATCTTGACTTAATCATACGGAAGGACAATTTGAATCTGAAAGTTCTTACTACAGTTATTACCGTAAACATTCGAGTCTCCCAGCTCAGCCGAATACGCTCCAGCCTTGAAAATTATTCGGCTATAAAAATGCGATTTCAAGTCTCTGGTGGCAGTCCGACGTCTGGAAAGAGAATGAAACTCCGCTTGCTTTGTTATGGTTACATCCGAGGTAAACAAAGTATGGGATGCAACATGGTCTCTAGAAGTAATAATACACATTAAAAGGTTGAATTTACAATATTTGAACTAGAGATGGAACTAGACGACATGTCGGTCCATGTTGGACCATTATCAAGTCATGAGTTGATTCTGGATAGACCGAAACGTCGTTAAATTTAATTCCTAATTCGTGATTTAGTTGTGGATTGTGTCTTTTATTCTTCTCGAATGCTGACAACTCTCGGCAAACATATCAATAAAGGGAACATAACCAGTAATGCGAGACGGTCAATTACAGCAGCGTCTGTCGTTCCCAGCACCAGAATGCAGAATGCCTCTTAGAGAGTAGGGCTCTTTAAAGATCCCAAATTCCTTCCTTCCTCCCAGCAGTGGGATCAATGGAGAAGCAGCGGAGGGTGGTATCATTGCCAGGCGGTCTGCGGTAACTCAGTGCAAACCAAAAACAACAGAGTTTGGTACGGGTTTTCCACCTCCTTTACTGTATATGTCCTCATTTCTTTCTCAGCTTTCTTGCACGTGCCATTTAGCAGTAAAATGTTTGAAGATGATGATGTAGCCGAGATGATCTTGTGGGAAAAGCTGAGGCAAGAGCTGAGGGCTGGCCTTGATGAGCTGAGTGCATCATATTTTCAGGAAGAGCTTACGGTAAGGTCCCTGCAGCTCTGCCCAGAGTGCATATCGTTGGGTAAAGGTTAAGGCAAGCAAGGATTGTGTAAATCTGCCCAGAGTTTGTCACGATATCAGGAAGGGCGTTAAGTAAGACGAGGTACAATGTGCCTTTACCCTGAGTGTATCACACCATCTTAAGAGCTCAAAGCATCACATATTTTCTGTAACTCTGTCGATGGTGCTATGAGAATAACATTTTAACGAAAGTAACTTATCTGTTGAGTCATTTGTTTTGGCGTAGTGTCGCGCGCTCACATTGTAAAAAGAAAACTCCTTACCGAACCTATGAAATGGCCCGAGATCTCAGACACCAATGGAATAACCCGAGATCACACACACCAATAGCATGACACCAGAGCCCGGACCAAACCCAGAGTGTATCACCATAAATGAACCAACAAGGTCTTTAACTGTCATTGAGTTTGGTATACGTTATCGCTTATTAATAATGTTAGATTTTTTTAATTAATCAGAGAGGCTTAATTTCTCATGCACTCCATATTCATCCTGTGGTCGGTAGACTGAGCAAATGAAAAACAATAGGCCATGTAGAGATGAGAGTTCACTAATAAGCAGCCATCATAACATATCGTTACAGATATATGTAAAATATATCCCATCTTTTATTCAGTAAGTTAAAAATATGTTTTCTTTATATGCAGAGTTTAAGAGACAGTATTCTATTCTCAAGACATCAAATATCTTTCTGCATTTATTATTCACTCGGTGTCTGGGAGGGGCTCTTAAGGGCCTTAGTGAAGCTGAAGAAGCCAACTCTGGAACAGTGAGGAAAATCATTATTATGTAAAGGTGGGAGTGACAGCAGCTTTTCTACTGAAAGATATCTATAATAACCAGTAAAATTTATCAGTTACTGATACTCTCCTCGTGCTCTCACTTGCACTGGTTGTGTGTGTGTGTGGTGGTGTGTGTGTATACTAATATATTGGGTATCATACTGTGTATTTTGTGTGTTTGATGTTATGTGTTATATATATATACATGCAATCAGTCAAGTGAACAGAGCGAAATATATGCAAAAAACCATGTGAAGAATGGAATTCAAGCTTGTGACTATACAAAAGGAACTATGATTTCGATCGTTCAAAGTTTGTATGATTACAAAGCTTGGAATTCTTATTTCTTCAGTGGTTTTTTGTGCAATAAATATAAATATACCGAAATATAAATTAAGTAAATTAACATCTGGATAATCTATTATTGTAGATTATGCATAGTATTTTATAATATAATTCTTATATTGATATATAACTATATGGATAATGATTACCTCATTTTTGTATATATTTACTTTTCCTATTATGTCTAGATATTTAACTGATAAAAGCCACGGAGCGAAACAGTCTAACAATAAAGAATATCAGATCGTTCAGATGTTCTAACTTTCTTTTTAATCCTTTTCCATCCTGAATCATTATTAAATCGCAAGTTTCATCCTTAACAATGTGGATAATTTTCTAGCTGCACTTCCTCCCAACCTGGCTTTATACAACTAGAACCCTACCGACCATTGTAAACACACACTTTCCAACCAACTGAGTACTCTTTATAGATACAATTTCCTGTCCTTCCTTATCGTCCCTGAATCTTACCTGTAACACCTAATGTGCCGTAAACGTTCTTCAATAAAGACTATTCCAGTGTTCTATGTGTCTTAACTTTCTTTTTATCCTGTTCCATCCTGAATCACTTTATTAAATCGCAGTTTCATCCCTTAAGCAAATGTGGATAATTTTCTT
>NC_069426.1:30289905-30332405 GCF_026875155.1 Cherax quadricarinatus
TATTCATTCGATTAACGATGAATAATATAATGTTGATATCACCATCTGTTTGCATACAGTCTTATATCCACATTAATGTGATCTAGCCAGTAAAAAGGTTATCGTGGTTTCCAGTCTGTTAACAATAACAGCATCACCTCTGGAATAAAATATTTCAAGAAATCTTCAAAGGTCAGGACACTTTTTTTTTATCTTTTATCGTCCAAAGTTAGTTTCAAGTTTTCGTTTTTGTCTTTGCGGCCAAACTGATCTTCTTCCCCTGGAACTCATCTTATCAGTGTCCTGGCATTAGGGGCATCAACACTTATTGATACCCTGCAGTACTATCACGGTTAGCTGGGCCTTTGACTCGCATCAAGAAGACCCGGGTTCAACTCCAGGAGAGTCGACACATAGCAACAAGCTTCCTTACATATTCTGCCCGTCTGCCCCTGTACACCTAACAATAAATAAGTATCTGGGTGTTAGTAAACTGTTGTGGATGGTATCCTGAGGAGTGGTAATTTTCTTTGAATAGATCTTGGCTTTTAAATGAGATAAGGTGGAACAATAGCTCTTTGCCTGAAAATTCCATTGCTTTAAAAATATAAATCTTAGCCACATCAGCATTTAAGAAGATTACCGCCAGGCTGGTGCCGGAACTGCGGGACGTGACCTACGAGAACAAACTAAAGAAGCTAGATCTCACCACATTAGAGGAATGAAGATTAGAAGATGATAGTTCCAACATTTAAAATGCTCAGGGCATCGGCCGACTTGATATTAAAATGGTGAGAACAGTACTAGGAGACACAGTTATGCCACAAAGGCTGCATAAAGCCCTTTCTTAGTGTGAGTTCATGTAAGTACATAAGTACATACATGTAGGTTAGACCAGTGTGAGTCTTGAATACAGCAATACATGTATCCACTCATGTACAGCCGTACTCAAGACTGACCCTTACAAAGTCAGTTTTGAAAAAAAAACGTTGGCACTTTTTGGCTACACCACCATCAGAGTGTGTTGCGTTTCCTTGAAGCAACTAGGTTATTTCCTCTCTCATACCTTCCCTTCCTCTTCCCGCCCTCATTCCCATTCCACATACACACTCCTCCCTTCTTTCCATTGGCTCCTCCCTTCCTCCTTCCTTCCCTCAAAACATTCACACCAACGCCCCAACATTTTTTTTCTCCAACTCCTGCATCAAAAACTCGTTCGTCCACAACACCCACAAAGTTTGTGTTGGGTAAACAAACTACAATATTCCCTCTCATATTCTGAAGAAAATTTCCATTGAAAAAAAAATCGTTTAAACACTGAAAGCGCATCGACCTAAATACCGATGGTTGTTCAAAGCACAACTTCAACTCGGGAATTCAGCCGCAATTTGTAAATTATCATTTAATGCCGAAAATACGTTTGATCCAGTTGTAAAAAAATATGTTTTCGCTGAGAATAAATAAAGATGAGTGCAAATCAATATCTTGTAGGGCATATGTGAATGTTGATATTATATATATATATATATATATATATATATATATATATATATATATATATATATATATATATATATATATATATATATATATATATATATATAATATAATATATAATATATATATATAATATATATATATTAATATATATATATATATTATATATATATATAATATGGGTGTGAAAACATGGGTGGTGAATGTTGCAACAAGGAGAAGGCTGGAGGCAGTGGAGATGTCGTGTCTGAGGGCAATGTGTGGTGTGAATATAATGCAGAGAATTCGTAGTTTGGAAATTAGGAGGTGTGGGATTACCAAAACTATTATCCAGAGGTCTGATGAGGGCTTGTTAAGGTGGTTTGGACATGTAGAGAAAATGGAACAAAATATAATGACTTCGAGAGTGTATAAATCTGTTGTGGAGAGAATGCGGGGTAGGGGTCGGCATAGGAAAGGTTGGAGGGAGGGGGTATAGGAGGTTTCGTGTGCGAGGAGCTTGGACTTCCAGCAAGCGTGCGTGAGTGTGTTAGATAGGAGCGAATAGAGACAAATGTTTTTTTAGGACTTGACGTGCTGCTGGAGTGTGAGCAGGGTAATGTTTATGAAGGGATTCAGGGAAACCGGCAGGCCAGACTTGAGTCCTGGATATAGGAAGTACATTGCCTGCACTCTGAAAGAGGGGTGTTAATGTTGCAGTTTTATAACTGTAGTGTAAGTGCGTCTCTGGCAAAACAGTTATGGAGTAAATGATGGTGAAAGTTTTTTTCCTTTGGATCACCCTACCATGGTAGGGTAACGGCCGATGTGCTAATAAAAAAAAACTATTATATATTTATATATATATATATATATATATATTATATATATAATATATATATATATATATATATTATATATATATTATACATATATATATATATATATATATATATATATATATATATATATATATATATATATATATATATATATATATAATACATACTATATACATACATACATATAATGTATGTGTGTGTGCTCAACTATTTGTGTTGCACAGTTGCTGTGCGTGTACTCACCTAGTTGAGGTTGCGGGGGTCGAGTCCGAGCTCCTGGCCCCGCCTCTTCACTGATCGCTACTAGGTCACTCTCCCTGAGCCGTGAGCTTTATCATACCTCTGCTTAAAGCTATGTATGGATCCTGCCTCCACTACATCGCTTCCCAAACTATTTCACTTACTGACTACTCTGTGGCTGAAGAAATACTTCCTAACATCCCTGTGATTCATCTGTGTCTTCAACTTCCAACTGTGTCCCCTTGTTACTGTGTCCAATCTCTGGAACATCCTGTCTTTGTCCACCTTGTCAATTCCTCTCAGTATTTTGTATGTTGTTATCATGTCCCCCTATCTCTCCTGTCCTCCAGTGTCGTCAGGTTGATTTCCCTTAACCTCTCCTCGTAGGACATACCTCTTAGCTCTGGGACTAGTCTTGTTGCAAACCTTTGCACTTTCTCTAGTTTCTTTACGTGCTTGGCTAGGTGTGGGTTCCAAACTGGTGCCGCATACTCCAATATGGGCCTAACGTACACGGTGTACAGGGTCCTGAATGTTTCCTTATTAAGATGTCGGAATGCTGTTCTGAGGTTTGCTAGGCGCCCATATGCTGCAGCAGTTATTTGGTTGATGTGCGCTTCAGGAGATGTGCCTGGTGTTATACTCACCCCAAGATCTTTTTCCTTGAGTGAGGTTTGTAGTCTCTGGCCCCCTAGACTGTACTCCGTCTGCGGTCTTCTTTGCCCTTCCCCAATCTTCATGACTTTGCACTTGGTGGGATTGAACTCCAGGAGCCAATTGCTGGACCAGGTCTGCAACCTGTCCAGATCCCTTTGTAGTTCTGCCTGGTCTTCGATCGAGTGAATTCTTCTCATCAACTTCACGTCATCTGCAAACAGGGACACCTCAGAGTCTATTCCTTCCGTCATGTCGTTCACAAATACCAGAAACAGCACTGGTCCTAGGACTGACCCCTGTGGGACCCCGCTGGTCACAGGTGCCCACTCTGACACCTCGCCACGTACCATGACTCGCTGCTGTCTTCCTGACAAGTATTCCCTGATCCATTGTAGTGCCTTTCCTGTTATCCCTGCTTGGTCCTCCAGTTTTTGCACCAATCTCTTGTGTGGAACTGTGTCAAACGCCTTCTTGCAGTCCAAGAAAATGCAATCCACCCACCCTTCTCTCTCTTGTCTTACTGCTGTCACCATGTCATAGAACTCCAGTAGGTTTGTGACACAGGATTTCCCGTCCCTGAAACCATGTTGGCTGCTGTTGATGAGATCGTTCCTTTCTAGGTGTTCCACCACTCTTCTCCTGATAATCTTCTCCATGATTTTGCATACTATACATGTCAGTGACACTGGTCTGTAGTTTAATGCTTCATGTCTGTCTCCTTTTTTAAAGATCGTGTGTGTGTGTGTGTGTGTGTGTGTGTGTGTGTGTTTGAGTTTATAAACGATAATAAGTACTTATAAATATATATTTCCTAACTAAAGTTTTTCAACATAATGTTGAAAAAACTAGCAGGAAATCGAGAGGTTCTTCAGCCTGCGACTGTTCTCGTGGGAACACCTCAGCAGGTGAGGGCGTGAAGCGGGGATTCCCCTTCGCTCAAGTGTAGCCACAGCTACTGTCCACACAGCCAGGACTGTATATTAAATACATTATATTGTCACTAAATACATTACATTGGCACAGTTTGTATAGAGATTCCAATTATGTGGATGTGTGTGGACAGAGGCAAAGCCTTGCAATAAATTTGACTAGAAAACTGCATCCTAGAATATCCAAACATCAGATTATTTAGAAACCCGTGCAGGCAGATCGTGCATGAGATGTTAAATTACTTAATTGTTAATGACATCTGAAGTTCTGATATCGTAACCCTCTCTTGCACCGGATACATAAATAATAAGATATCCGAATTTACTTGATAATGTATTCACATATTTTATTGCATAGATTAGCTATATGTTAAAATTCTAATAGATTCAATAGAATTGTAGTCAATTTCCGATCTTTACCCTTCCCTACTTTTAATAAATTTGCATTTTCTGGGATTGAATACCAATAGCCAATCGTCAGACCATTCCTGCAACTTGTCCAGGAGCTTCTGTAGCTTTATCCTCTTCCATTTTTATCTTCTTCATATGTAAATAAGTATGTAATCATTAGGGTCTCACATAGACCCATTATGAACTCTGCCCTGGTAGCAGTGATTCACTACTGGTCAGGAGCGACCAAAGGCACGGTCCACACGCAGGACTCAGGTGCTGGCACTGATGGTAGTGATTCACCACTGGTCAGGAGCGACTAAAGGCACGGTCCACACGGCCTAGACTGCTGCTGGTGCTGGTGTGTGGGGGGGGGGAGTGTTTACAGAGGTATTCTCCTCACCTGATGATGTTTACATTGTCAGACCAAACGAGGCTGGGGGATACTGTCAACTGTGTCTCCGTGATTTACACAGAATTACAGAAACATTTTTAACTCTGTACTTGCTACTGCTGTTGTTAGCTCTAGTTAAATCTCAGCTAGTTATTCTGCTATCGTTAGTTCTTATTAATCCAGTCTGTGTTACTTTTTCTCCCATTAACAACTCAAAATTTTGTTGCTTTAATTGTGCTCCAGAAATTTTTGACTGAATTATCTTTTCTCTATTGTTTTTCGTATTAAGTTTTGCCAACCATTTTTTTTCTCACAGGAGACATATGTGGTGAAAAAAACACCATGTGTGGTGAGGAAAATGCCATATGTGGTGAGGAAAATATCATATGTGGTGAGGAAGACAGCAACATAGAACATACATACCAATATACACAAAAAAATCAGTAATAAGAGAGAATCAAAGACAAGATTTTTGTTTCTCTCTCGGGGAAATATTGACAAGTGAATAAATTTAAGAAAGGTACCATGATGTTGATGAAAGACTCGTAATCGAAAGAATTAGGGACCCTCTCCTTTCGGTTCAAACCTGAAAGCCTTCTATTCCCAATAATAAAAAGTAAAAATTAAATTTAAGAATAATAATACTAATAATAATAATAATCTATTTTATCGTATACTTGACAGGGCTTGGAAATGAAATGCGAGGGAAAGGGAAGGGAAAGCAGAGAGTAGAGGGAGAATTGTGTGATGATGATGACAAGGGGAGAGAAAGACGCAAGAGAGGAATGATTGCTATATAGAGTGAGCAGCTGCAAGGAATATTTACACGTAGAAAAAGATTCTTACTGACACTCTTCACGCCTTTTTGAGCACTGTTCAATCTGCCCTTCAGGGGCTCTTGATCCACGGAATTGATGCTACGGTCTCATTACATCAAGAGTGTTTACCTATTACTAGGAGAATCGAATCTTGATCGCTTTACAATACACGGAAGAGAATCGAAACTTGATCGCTTCACAACACACGGAAGAGGATCGAGTCTTCATCGCTTCACAACACACGGAAGAGGATCGAATCTTGATAGCTTCACAACACACGAAAGAGGATCGAGTCTTGATCGCTTCATAACACACGGAAGAGGATGGAATCGTGATAGCTTCATAACACACGTAAGCGAATCGAATCTTGATAGCTTCACAATACACTGAAGAGGATAGAGACTTAATCGCTTCACAACACACAGAAGAGGATCGAGTTACTAGCACTCACTCTCGGTCTACAGTTGTCTTCACCGCACGGGCTCATACGAAGGCCACGGCCTCACTAATAGTTTTTCCACTCAAAGCAAACTAAGAGAAATGATATAGAATAATGCTAGGATGGTAACATACACACAAATGCAGTACAAACGTAATCTTTATTACACCTGTGTTCAAAGGTCACTATGTTGGCGAAACGTCTACAAAGGATAGCATTATACATCATTTATTTTATTTTTTACAAAAAAATGTTCACAGGATAAGAACTGTTATCCTGTCTCAGCTCATTCCAAAGCCCAACCTTATCCAAGAAATACTACCACCCTCCCAGGAACACGCAAGTACCTACTTAGTGCGAGGTGAACAAGAGCAGCAAGGGTAAGAAAACATTCCTAACGTTTCCACCCGTTCCTGGGATCAGTGTGTCTATTTCCAGAAGATTAAAGAGAGTCAAGCTCAGAATACCGTGTCTGAAATAGCTTACAATCCACAAGACTAGATAACCTTTCGATCACAGACGGCTCGAAACATCGCGAAGTTTTATAAAAGAAATGGCGGGATGACAGAGACTATCACAATCAAGCTGCCACTTGGACCAAGTAATGCAAAACCTCCGTTAACTTGTCAACACCTGGTTCCTAAGCCGACACCTTCGTTACCCAGCAGTCACCTTCATTATCCTGCAGACACCCCTCGTTATCCTGCAGACACCTTCGTTACCTTGCAGACACCTTCGTTACCTTGCAGACACCTTCGTTACCTTGCAAACACTTTTGTTACCCTGCAGAAACCTTCGACACCCTGCCAACACTATCGTTACGCTGCAGACACCTTCGTTACCCTGACATCACTATCGTTATGCTGCAGACACCTTCATACCCTACCAACACCTTCATTACCCTGTAAACACTATCGTTACCTTTCCAACACCCTGCAGACACCTTCATTACCCTGTAAATACCATCGTTACCCTGCCAACACCCTGCAGACACCTTCATTACCCTGCCAACACCCTGCAGACACCTTCATTACCCTGCCAACACCATAGTTACCCTGCTAACACTATCGTTTCCCTCCAGATACCTTCGTTACTCTGCCAACACTATCGTTACCCTGCATACTCCTTCGTTACCCTGCAGACACCTTCATTACCCTAACAATACCTTCGTTACCCTGCAGACACCTTCGTTACCCTGACCGACGCCGATGAGCTCATCTCGTTTCCGGACTGAATTAGCAGAGACGATGTGGCGGAAGATGAACTGATGGTGTAGTGAGTGTTTAGGGGGAGAGGCTGACGGTGTAGCGAGAGTATAAAGGCCAGGCTGGGATGATGCAAGATGATGGCGAGGCAAAGATACGCACAATTACCTCACTAATGACTCTGCTAATGACCGCGTGTTGAGGTGATTCACATCAGTGGAGTCACCAGGCTTCGCTGATCATTAAAACACATAACAATACTTTCCGCTCCTTGTTTTTCAATTCCCTTTGTTTGCATAGGTTTTCCCCGGGATGTTTTGGTCTCCCACAAGAGACGTTTCTGGCTGTCAGTCTTCCAGCACCGTGATTCAGATACATGTCTTTAATATATGTAAGTCGACGATGGTTTTAAGCAAAGACGAAACATGATAATACCTTAAAAAAACACATAGCTCCAGAAAATTATTTCATTAGTAGGGATTTTTAAAGATTTAATTGCAAAACATCCCTTGAACCACAAGACGAACACACACACACACACACACACACACCCCACACACACACACACACACACACACACACACACGAAAGACGTGACTTTCCTGATAATGTGCATCGTAAAATTTCACAATGAAAAGAGGGGATAAGGACGGTAGGATTTGTTTTTCTTCTCGTCTGACGTGAAGCTCCATAATATAACTAATGACAAAAGGAAAATGTGTTAAGTAAAATATATGTATGAAAAAAAGTAAGTTTTGAGACAAGTGTGGGGCGCTGACCACCATGAGTTTGTAATAATCTTGGTAGAATTACCGACAATATGTTAGGTAAAAGGACACAAAAACAACTAATGCGACATTTTATTGTGGCAACGTTTCGCTCTCCAGGAGCTTGTCAAAAAAATGTCGCATTAGCTGCTCTTGTGTCCTCTTACCTGACCATGAGTTTCTCCAGCAAGAGAACAAGTGAGTTATCTTCAAGGAGATAGCACGACAACATTTGAGAATCTTTATTGAGGAAACGTTTCGTCACACAGTGGCTTTATCAGTCCAATACAAAGAAGAATGATAGAAAATAGAGATGTTTGAGGTATTCATTTCCCCAGCCTGGAATCGTTGTGTTTTACCCTTTACACTCCTACCATCACATCTTCGACTGATAAAGCCACTGGTTACCGAAACAATTCCACAGGTTACTAAAGTCGATGTTCTGTAATCAACGCCAACCAGCGTGTTTCAACTGCAAAAGTAATGATCACCATACACTGGCAGCAAAATGTCCTACAAGAAAGGATATAAAGAAGAAAACACAAGATGCAGCAAAGAAAAAAATCTACTAACAACACACCAACGTCTGCCGCAATTGCAAAATTACAAGCAGACACTACAAAATTACTTCAAGCATCTACTCAGCCCGCCTCCACCACCACCACCACCATCACTCCTCCAACATGTGACGTAACGAAGATCCACTATTGTCTACTATACGCTCACATGTAGAACATGGCTGTACCTGGACCCTTTAACTCTACCATCAACGAATTATTTGCATTAAATAATTTGCCATCATTTATATTTCCAGCATCTCCACCTTCTGAAGAAATTCTCAAATTCACCAAGGACTTAATTAATAACCACCTCTGCTGCAGAAGGTCCATCAACACCACCAACTAGTGACGTCACTCTAACAACGTCCAATGAGAAGCCTCCACCGCCACCACTCCTCACTGAATCCAACCAATCAGAAGCCTTGCCACCAGAAACATCTCCTAATTCGTTTACTGAAGTTGACAACGAATCAACACCACCTTCCTCAACTCCACCACCGCCTTCTCCACCTCCCTCACGTCGATTACCTGGAACACCATGGGTTAAACACAAAGGACTCACATTCTACACCACGACGCAATACCCCGCAAGAATGACTCGCCTAGACCTCATCCAACATCTCCAAGACAACACTGCATCGTAAGAAAAGCGAAGAAAGACCATACCCTACCTACAACCAGATACTCCACCAACTCCAAACCAACGAATACTACTACACCTCTCCCATACGTGTGCTACAAATCTCTCGAACAGAATTTAATGCACTGAAAAACGGTTTAAGACCATAACCAACTCATCCTGCTTGCTGCCTTTTGACACTCCCAGCTCCTACCGCTGCCTTCGCCATTCTCTCCTAGTGAGCCAAGTAACGATATCATTCAAGCCTCTCCATCTACGTTTCCAGTACTTTGGTACCACATGTCCCAAAGTGGTTGGGCCACATGCCTTAATTCCTCCTCTTCCCCTCCTTCCCATCCTTTTCCAGTTATTTCCATCCTTCCTTATCCTTCTTCCTTCCCATCTCACGACAGCTCTCGTCGTCTTATTCGATTCTATTCGATTCGCCATTTACCGTGATGATTTTTCATCTGTATCATGATGTTATTACAGCTGCACCATGATGATTTTATCTGTACATGTTATCTCAGCTTCACCATGATGTTATCTCAGCTTCACCATGATGTTATCTCAGCTTCACCATGATGTCATCTCAGCTTCACCATGATGTTATCTCAGGTTCACAATGATGTTATCTCAGTTTCACCATGAAGTTATCTCAGCTTCACCATGATGTTATCTCAGTTGCATCATGGTAATCTCTCAACAACATCGGTTTTCAGTTGCTCTGTTATCTCTCATTCATTGCATGTCAGTTTGCCAGTATAGAACGTCGTCGTCCAGACACATTCCAGTCATTGAAGCCATTCCATAGCAACTCTCTTCTTGCCGAATAAGGCAAGTAAAAATTTATGTATGTAGTAATTTCGCAAAAATCATTCTGAAACTAGCGAAAAAATATATTTCATTGTGTTTGTTTACTTTTGAATTATTGTAAACTTATCTAAAATATATTTAGTTGGATTAGGCTAAATTAAATTGTGCCTGTTGTAATAAGGTTAGGTAAGTTTTCTAAGGTTCTTTTGGAATAAACTTATCAATTTTTCCATTAACATAAATGAAAAAATCTTTATACGTATAAGAGAAAATTTTAAAAAGGACTTAATATTAAATGAGTTCTTAATAACTGAGCAGTTTTACCTATTCGGCACGTTATATATATATATATATATATATATATATATATATATATATATATATATATATATATATATTATATATATATATTATATAATATATATATATATATATATGTGTGTTGTGTGTGTGTGTGTGTGTGTGTGTGTGTGTGTGTGTGTGTGTGTGTGTGTGTGTACTCACCTAATTGTGGTTGCAGGGGTCGAGACTCAGCTCCTGGCACCGCCTCTTCACTGATCGCTACTAGGTCCTCTCTCTCTCTGCTTTCTGAGCTTTGTCATACTTCGTCTTAAAGCTATGTATGGTTCCTGCCTCCATTACATTACTTGCTAGGCTATTCCACTTCATGACTACTCTATTGCTGAAGAAATATGTGTGTGTGTGTGTGTGTGTGTGTGTGTGTGTGTGTGTGTGTGTGTGTGTGTGTGTGTGTGTGTGTGTGTGTGTGTGTGTGTGTGTGTGTGTGTGTGCGTGTGTGTGTGTACTCACCTATTTGTGGTTGCAGGGGTAGATTCATAGCTCCTGGCCCCACCTCTTCACTGATCGCTACTAGGTCCTATCTCTGCTCCATGAGCTTTATCAAACCTCGTCTCAAAACTATGTATGGATCCTACCTAACTCTGACTAAGAAAACACCTCCTAACATCCTTTTGACTCATCTGAGTCTTACACTTCCAATTGTGACCCTTTGTTTCTGTGTCCCATCTCTGGAACATCCTGTCTTTGTCCACCTTGTCAATTCCTCGCAGTATTTTATATGCCGTTATCATGTTTTCCCTAATCCCCCTGTCCTCCAGTGTCGACAGACCGATTTCCTTTAACCTTTCTTCGTAGGACAATCCCCTTAGCTCTGGGACTAGTCTCGTTGCCAACCTTTGGCCTTTCTCTAATTTCTTGACGTGCTTGACCAGGTGTGGATTCCAAACTGGTGCTGCATACTCGAGTATGCGCCTGACGTACATGGTGCACACAGTCTTGAACAAGTCCTTACTAACGTATCGGAATGCTATTCTTAGGTTTGCCAGGCGCCCATATGCTGCAGCAGTTATCTGGCTGATGAACGCCTCAGGAGATGTGCTCGGTTTGCAGTCTTTTTCCACCTAGACGATACTCTGTCTGCGGTCTTCTTTGCCCTTCCCCGATCTTAATGACTTTGCATTTGGCGGGGTTAAATTCAGTGCGCCAGTTGCTGGACCAGGCTTGTAGTCTGTCCGGATCTCTTCGGAGACCTGCCTGATCCTCATCCGATTTAATTCTCCTCATTAACCTCACATCATCTGCAAACATGGACACTTCTGACTCTATCCCTTCCGTCATGTTATTCGAATATATGAAAAATAGCACAGGTCCTAGGACTGACCCCTGCAGAACTCCGCTCGTCACAGACGCCCACTCTGACACCTCGTCACGTACCATGACTCGTTGTTGCCTCCCTGTCAGATATTCTCTGTCCCATTGCAGTGCCTTTCCTGTTATGCGTGCCTGATCCTCTAGCTTTTGCATTAACCTCATGTGAGGAACTGTGTCGAAGGCCTTGCAGTCCAAGAAAATGCAGTCTATCCACCCCTCTCTCTCTTGTGTCTTCAGTTACCTTGTCATAAAACTTCAGTAGGTTTGTGACACAGGATTTTCCTTCCCTGAAACCGTGATGGTTGTCCTTTATAAGCTTGTTTTTTTCCTAGGTACTCCACCACTCTCATCCTGATGATCTCCATGACTGCATACTATGAACGTCAGTGACAGGTCTGTAATATAATGCCTCGTGTCTGTCTCCTGTCTTAAAAACTGGGACTACATTTGCCATCCTCCTAACCTCAGGTAGTTGTCCAGTTTCAATGGATGTGTTGAAGATTTTTGTTAGTGGCACACACACCACACACACACACACACACACACACACACACACACACACACACACACACACACACACACACACACTGTGTGTGTGTGTGTGTGTTAAATTATTTTTAGAGCGTTTTTCGTACTATATTTGCGTCATATGTCTTTAAATTTATGTTGTCATTAATAAAAAAAATATATAAATTATGTAAGCGACTCACCTTACAGGAATCATCAACAAATTTTGTCCACCCAATACCTACCTATTATCTACATCGACTTTATAATTTTTTTTTTTTTTTTTTTTTTGGGGGGGGGGGGGACCTCTCAAACTTGCAATATCTTATTGCCTGAGAACGTCAGAGTGCGACAATGGGCATAGTGACACACGACACGCAAGAGTCGTATATATTGAACAGTATAATGATTGGATTCATGGTGAATGTGTGAAGGGAGAATTTTGACAGTTTAATAATTCTTGTGGTGATGCACACGTCTCGCTTCAACTCCAGCAGCCACTTCTTGAAGTACAACGAATTAGGTTCAGTTACGGGGGTAAATGACAAGCTGGGTCTTGTTGAAATAGCCTCTATTGCCTCTTTAGCTCCTCTCGGAGTAATTCCTTCTCGTTCCATGATTTAATTTCCAAGTGGATTGCAGATTACTCACTGTTGCCCTGGTAAGCCTGACTATAAGTCTTAAGCGTGTCTCAGAATTCTGAAAGTCATCAACCAGGCTACGTAAAGTAATTTTTCGAGTAAGAAAGAAAGTTCTCCAAAACAGAAAATTTCCACCAAGTTTTTTTTAAAGAACTTGATATAAGTTTTTTCCAAACGTTCAATTACACTTGAGTTGGTGTCTAAATATAGAAAATCAAGTTATGAACCTGATATTGTCAAAACTAACCTATTCTAACCTTGCCAAACCTAAATTAACCCTACCTTACCTAACCTTGATAAACCTAACCTAACTTTGCCAAAACTAAACTGAAGAAGAGACACTAACTGCACAGCTCTGCTGCTGTAACTTGAAACACTAAAGACAACACCAATACACCTCTGCTGCTGTAACTAGAAATAAGACTGTTTCAAGTAGGTATTCACAAACTTAGCTAATTTTTAAAACAACACAGGTTTTCACTACCTTGCCTCTTTCTCGCAGTCAGGGGTAAGTTATTACACACAAAAATTAGCTCTAACACATCCTACACTGTAGATCACACACACACACATACACACACACACACACACACACACACACACACACACACACATACACACACACAATACACACCACACACACACACACACACACACACACACACAACATACACACACACACACACACACACATACACACACACACACACACACACACACACACACAACACAACACACACACCACACACACACACACACACACAACCACACACACACACACACACACACACACACACACACCACAACACACACACACACCACACACACACACACACAACAACACACACACACACACACACACAACACACAACACACACACACACACACCACACACACACATACACAGTTTCCAACAAATTTTCCCGAGTACATAAACCTTCACACATGCTGGACCGAAACCATAAAATATACGCAGCGTTTATAACAAAATATATGGGAAAGGGAAAAATAATTTTTTAAACTTTACGCAGAAAAGAATAATATATATATATATATATATATATATATATATATATATATTATATATATATATATAATATATAATATATTTTATATTATATATATATTATATATATATATATATATTATATGTACACACACACACACATGCGTTTGTGTGTGTGTACTCACCTATTTGTGGTTGCAAGGGACGAGTCACAGTCCTGGTCGCTATTAGAGACACTCTCTCCCTGTTTGTGTGGTGTGTGTGTGTGTGTGTACTCACCTAGTTGCACTCGCCTAGTTGACGTTGCAGGGGTCGAGTCCAAGCTCCTGGCCCCGCCTCTTCACTGGTCGCTACTAGGTCATTCCCTGACATTGAGCTTATCATCCTCTGCTTAAACTATGTATGGATTCTGCTCCACTACACCGCTTCCCAACTATTCCACTTCTGACTACTCTGTGGCTGAGAATATTCCTTAACATCCTTGATTCATCATGTCTTCAACTTCCAAACTGGTGTGTCATAGTTGATGTGATGGGTGTGGTGTGTGTGTCGTGTGTGTGTGTGTGTCGTGTCTAGTGTGTTGGGAATGTGTGTGTGTGTGTGTGTGATGGGCCCATTGTGTGTGTTTGTGTGTGTGTGTGTGTTCGGTGGTGTGTGTGTGTGTGTTGTAGTGTTGTGATGCGTGTGTGTGTGTGTGTTGATGTGTTTGTGCCATAGCCTGTGTGGTGTGTTGAGTGTGTGTGTTGATGTCTTTGTGTGTGTGTGATGTGTGTGTTGTAATGTGGAAGCTGTGTTGTGTGTGAGTGTGTGTAGTTGTAGGTTTGTGTGGTCTGCTGAGTCTGTGCTGAGATGTGTGTGTCTATGTAGTGTCATCGTGTGTGAGAGAGAGGATAGTGTTGATGTGTGTCGTGTGTGTTGATGTGTCAAGTGCTGTGTCTGTGTGATGTGTGGTGTGTGTTGTGGTGTGTGTTGTGCATGAGTGTGTGTGTGTTGTGTGTGTATTGTGATATGAGTGTGTTGTTAGTTGTGCTGTGTGTGTGTGTGTGTGTGTGTGTGTGTGTGTGTGTGTGTGTGTGTTGTGTGTGTGGTGTGTGTGTGTGTGTGTGTGTGTGTGTGTGTGTGTGTGTGTGTGTGGTGTGTGTGTGTGTGTGTGTGAGTGTGTGTGTGTGTGTGTGTGTGTGAGTGTGTGTGTGAGTGTGTTTGTGTGTTTGGTGTGTGTGTGATGTGTGTGTGTGTGTTGTGTGTGTGTGTGTGTTAGGACATAAATGTTTTGCTAATCGAAAAGTTCGGCTAAAGCTCTTATAATTCTACTTTTATTGAATAATCATAATATTAGATGCAGTTATACATTTGTCATAGAAAATTATAATTTAATCGCAATAGAACATGCATTCACTTTAGGAGAATGAAAAGGATTCGTGTAACACGATGTCTTGCGTCATGTACGTATACATTGATGGTACTCTTAAATCGCTGCGTTAATGAATGTAATATGTTTTAACCTTTTCTCTCACGACGTTGGATGTTAAAAGTATTCTTCGTGCAAGATAGGTAACGAATGTTTTTTTTTTCGTGATTGAGTGTTCGAATTTTTTTCTCGTGAAGTGAGGTGTCGAAATTTTTTTCCTCGTGAAGTTGAGGTGTCGAATATGTTTTTTCTTCGGAAGTTGGGTATCGAAATGTTTTTCTTCGTGAAGTTGAGGTATCGAAATGTTTTTTCGTGAAGTGAGCGTCGAACGTTTTCTTCGTGAAGTTGAGGTATCGAAATGTTTTTCTTCGTGAAGTTGAGGCGTCGAAACGCTTTTCTTCGTGAAGTTGAGGTATCGAAAATTTTTTCTTCGTGAAGTTGAGGTATCGAAATGCTTTTCTTCGTGAAGTTGAGGTATCGAAATGTTTTTCTTCGTGAAGTTGAGGTATCGAAATGTTTTTCTTCGTGAAGTTGAGGTATCGAAATGCTTTTCTTCGTGAAGTCGTGAAGGTAAGATGTTGAAAGACTTTTTTTCTCGTTTACTAGATTTGTTGAAACGTTTTACTCTTTTGGTTAGTAGGTCACAGCATTTCTTTTGAGGTGGTCAAAATTCTCAGATATGCCGTGTCTACAAATATCTCAAGCATAGAATCTGCACAATTTTTTATCTGTTAACTAGAGTTTGTGGATGTTGAAACAGCAGTACTGACAACTGACAGCAGATGGCTGACAAGACAGCCGACCTCCCGTCCTCAGGAGTGGAACAACACTAATTAGCTCTCGACTTTTAATTAACGAACTTGGTATTCACCTCGAAGTCGTCTCCTTAATTAGTCCAGTTCATGGTTAACGCACGGCCTAAAACTTCAAACGAGGAGCCTGCTACTTGTCTGAATGCTGACTGCCTTAATGACAGAATTATCCGACTACCTAGTGACTGGTGTTATTAATTATTATTATTATTATTATTATTATTATTATTATTATTATTATTATTATTATTATTATTTATTATTATTATTATTATTATGTTCAAAAGGAAGGGGGAGGGGATGACAAAAAAGCTAACTGGGAAACGGAGGGTAATCAGGTTCCATTAAAATTAAGGGGAAGTGAAATGCAAGTCTAGGGAACAAAGAAAACTTTTTTCCCCCGTTAGCGTTATGAAACTTACCTTGTGGGAAGTTTGTGTGATATTAGTATGTGTTGGTGGTTAGTGCTGAGAATGTTGGTGTTTAGTGCTGAGAGTGCTGGTGGTTATTGCTGAGAGTGCTGGTGGTTATTGCTGAGAGTGTTAATTTTAATACCTAATAACAATGGAAGTCGGTGCTGATAGCGTTAGTAATTAGTGATAATAATGAACGCAAACGTTTCTTTGAGAAACACTCGTGATGAAAGTTTGAAGCCGTTCTGAAGAGGGATTCCCCAGTGATAACACTGAATTTAACAATTTCAAGTTCATTAATTAAATTAGATTAATGAAAAATCTGCACCTACATCATCTACACTTGTAAAATATTATTGTTTTCGGAAAATTCATCAAATTTTAAAAATGAAAACTGTCCAGAAGAGGCGTAATCCTTATTATTATTTTTTTTTATTAGCACACTGGCCGATCTTGTATACTTATTTATCCTCTTTTTCTTAAAATATGTATTACCTATAACTAAACCCCTTTTTATACAAAGTTCAATCAAAGGGCTCCCATTATCATTTACACCTGGCACCCCAAACTTACCTACCACACCCTCTCTAAAAGTTTCTCCTATTTAGCATTCAAGGTCCCCTACCACAATTACTCTCTCACTTGGTTCAAAGGTCCTATACATTCACTTAACATCTCCCAAAATCTCTCTCTCTCCTCTACATTCCTCTCTTCTCCAGGTGCATACACGCTTATTATGACCCACTTTTCGCATCCAACCTTTACTTTAATCCACATAATCCTTGAATTTACACATTCGTATTCTCTTTTCTCTTCCATAACTGATCCTTCAACATTATTGCTACCCCTTCTTTAGCTCTAACTCTCTCAGATACTCCAGATTTAATCCCATTTATTTCTCCCCACCGAAACTCCCCTACCCCTTCAGCTTTGTTTCGCTTAGGGCCAGGACATCCAACTTCCTTTTCATTCATAACATCAGCAATCATCTGTTTCTTGTCATCCGCACTACATCCACGCACATTCAAGCATCCCAGTTTTATAAAGTTTTTCTTCTCTTTTTTAGTAAATGTTTCAGAAGGGGTTACTAGCCCATCGTTCCCGGCATTTTAGTCGCCTCATACGACACGCGTGGCTTACGGAGGAAGGATTCTTTTCCACTTATAAAATCCTTATTTTATATAATAATAATAATAATAATAATAATAATAATAATAATAATTAATAATAATAATAATAGTAATAATAATAATAATAATAATAATAATAATAATAAAATATAACATAATAATAATAATAATAATATATAATATAAATAGAAATAAATAATAATAAATAAAAATATATAAAATAATGATAATAATGAAAATAATAATATAAGGAATATATAAGTAATAATAATAATAATCATAATAATAACATTTATTTCTACAAGTAAAAGAGAATTTAAAAAAAATGAAATTTACTAATTGGCTCTTGCACACTTCTATAATAATTCCATCCTTTTTTTAAATATACTACACAAATGTTGAAAGTTTCAGTCCGATCTAAAGATGCATTCACAAGTTATCGCACGGTAAACAATCAACTAGGGATTTATAAAATGCGCCTGTCCATCCAAATACTTGCATGAACCTAGTTATAGGTGATTAGCATTGACAATCTGAAAGCTATCGGATGAAGCATTCCCGAGCCATAAAGGAAAACGCGAAGGGGGAGGGATGCTAAAGAATTTTGTCAACCAGTAAAAGGTATTCCTTTGGGGATACCGAATATTATGTCTCCTTTGGTATACCGTTCCTTTTTTTTCATCCATTTGACATCCCACTGCCACAGTTAACTATTAGTGGCGTATTTACTCCAAATGAGGAAGTAGCCACTCGTGGCGAAGCCTCTCCTTAATAAATGACTTGATCAGTGTATGTGTGTCTTGTACCTACAGCTTGTTAGTATCTCAGTAGCATTTCCACCAGGATGAGTGAACTCCAGTTTCTTATCAACTTCATCAGACAGTGGCACCATCACTGACACCACCTCCACTCTGTCACCACCTCCACACTGACACCACCTCCACTCTGTCACCACCTCCACACTGACACCACCTCCACACTGTCACCACCTCCACATTGACACCAGATTCACTGTCACCACCTCCACGCTGACACCACCTCCACTCTGTCACCACCTCCACACTGTCACCACCTCCACACTGTCACCACCTCCACACTAACACCACCTCCACATTGTAGATGAATGGTTCAGAGAACCGACAACTTGATAAATTAGACACGTCTGCAACAATTGAGTATCTTTAATGGGGAAAAGTTTCGCCACACAGTGGCTTCATCAGTCCATACAAAGGAGAATCATGAAGAACAGGAGGAGTTTGAGGTAATCAGTCCCTCAACCTTGAGTCGATGTAATTAGTCCATCAATCTTGAAAAGAATACAGCATATGTGCGAAGAAGTGGCTTGTATACTGTAGGCAGATGATGAGGTGCAGCAGTCGTAGGTGGTAACACATGTGTCCAATGTGGAAGTAGGTCGTGCCCAAGGATTAGGCTAGTGAAGAATTCCCAAGTATTTAGATCCCAAGAAGTTGAAGTGTCAGACAGGATTGTAGATGAATGGTTCAGAGAACCGACAAGTTGTCACATGTGTCTAATTTATCACCAGCTCCACATCGACACCACCTCCACACTAACACCTACTACCAACAGCATCAAATATAGCACCTCGCATTGCATTCTCTCTCTCTCTCTCTCTCTCTCTCTCTCTCTCTCTCTCTCTCTCTCTCTCTCTCTCTCTCTCTCTCTCTCTCTCTCTCTCTCTCTCTCTCTCTCTCTCCAGTTTTCTAGTTTTCTTTCTGTCATCCCACGTACAGAAATTATCAAAATTAATACATAACCGAGAGTTACACAAATATTTGATTCATATCTGATTGGCATGTGACCTAATTATATTTCCGGTACATAACGATCTAGGCTGGACTAATCATGCAATAATTCAAACATTATTTAATTCCCAAAATGGTGATAGATTACCCAATAATGAAACTAGCAGGATAAATTTTCTTAATGGACTCGAGTGTCATTGATATATAAGTGGATCCGAATGTTTTGGCGGTGCTCGAAGTGAGGGAGGGAGGGAAGGAGGGAGGGAAGGAGGGAGAAAGGTGGGAGGGAGGGAGGGAGGGAGGGAGGGAGGGAGGGTAGTCATGGGAAGGAAGGAGGGGTAGGACAAAACAGGTGACGGAGTTGTGGGAGGGGAGATGAAGTCTTGTGGGAAAGTGGTGGGGATGTTGATAATGGGGAGAGAGAGGCGTTGAGGGGAAATGATATTGGATGGAAATGGAAATAGCAGTGAGGCGGTGAGAAGAGGCGGTGAAGGAAGATGAATAAAGGGAAGAAGATGTGGTGAAGATAGGTGGGGGAGAGGGGATGGTGGTTAGGGTAGGCAGTGAAGAAAAATGAAGGAATTGCAGAGGGGCGTGGAAAGTGAGTAGAGGTGAGGAAGGTAAGGCAGTGAGAGACGGTGTAGGTGGCAGCACGTCACAGCATCCATTATTTAACAATGGAAAAACAAAAATATTACCATTAAAAATTGAGTTTTCTAAATACAAATATATAATTTCCAAAATGTTAATGCTATATGCGGAAGGTAAAAAAAAAGAAGCAATTTATATATTAATTAAACATATGAGCAATTTATATATTAAACATCTGCTTATACTGAACTGTGTTGAGGAAGGGGAACTGACTTTTAATTAACTGGTAAACATTTCAGATCAATTCTTTATGACCGACGTGACATCAACTGAGGTGCTTTGATCCAAGTGAAGGGCTCTTGATCCAAGAAACTTCCCTTCCTAGGATCAAAATTACCAATCATTCACCAAATGCTGTATGACCCATACAGTTGATCACTTCTCACATTAATAATAAATAATAATAATAATAATAATAATAATAATAATAATAATAATAATAATAATTATTAAAAAAAAGCAACCTCAAGTATGCTACCTGCATATTATAAAAAATATACAACATATATAAAATTATATATTTTTATATATATATATAATATATATATTTTTTTTTATATAAATTAAAAAATTTAATAATAATTTTACAGTATATATAATCACACGCACACACACGCACACACAACACCCCACGCACACACACGCACACAAAACCCACACACACCACACACACACACACACACACACACACACACACACACACACACCACACACACACCACACAACACACAACACACACACACAACACCACTCCCTGAAAAAATGGAAGACAGCAAAATGTGTCCCATTTTAAAAAAGGAAACAGAAACGGGGGCACTAAGCTACCCCTGGTCTTGAATGAAATTGTTGCAAAAGTCATGGAGAAGATTATAGGAGGAGAGGGGCGAAACCGGGAAAAGGAACAAATTATAAATGAAAACCAGCAGGGTTCAGGGAAGGCAAACTTGTATCACAAACCCCTGGGGTTTTTTGACAAGGTAACAGAAGTAGACACGAGAGAAGGGGGGGGTAGATTGGTTTTCCCAGACTGCAGGGAAAGGCCCTTTTACACAGTTCCCCCAAAGAGTTTTGCGAACTGGAGGACAGGGGCACGAAAAAGGGAGGGCATGCAATGGATAGGGAAAACTGACAGGGAGGCAGCAACGGCATGGTACTGAAGGGGGGTTTACAGTGGGCGCCTGTTTCGAGGGGGGGTCCCCAGGGGCCGTTCTAGGACCCTGCTATTTTTGATAATTGAAAGGGACTGATGGAAGGAATGACTTAAGTGTCCCCCGTTCGCAGATGAGTGAAGTTATGAGAAGAAATTTAAAAAGGACGAGGAGAGCAGGACTGCAAAGGACCCGGCAGGTGGACAGTTGGTCCCAGTAATGGGTTCTCGAATTCAATCCACCAAAGAAGTCATAAATTGGGGGGGGGGCAAAGAAGACCCCAGACGAGATAGGCTAGGGGGGACAAAGATACAAACCTCACTCGGGGGAAAAAAACCCTTTGGGGTGACCATACACCGGCACATCACCGGAGGCAACACAACCAAATAACCGCTGCAGCTACGGGCGCCTGGCAAACCTGAGAATAGCGTTCCGATACCTTAAAAAAGGAATCGTTCAAACACTGTAACTGTGTTTTTAGGCCCCAAACTGGAGTAGGGGGCCCAGCACCAGTCGGAACCCACACCTGGTCAAGAAACGTAAAGAATTAGAGAAAGTAAAAGGGTTTGCAACAAGGCTACCAGAGCTAAAGGGAATGTCGAAAAGGGGGGAAAGGTTGGGGAAATCGGATGACGACACGGAGGATGAAGGGTCGGGGGGAGATTGAAAACGACAACAAGATACTGGGGAATAGACAAGGTGGCAGAGAAGGTGTTCCAGAGGGGGGAAAGGGGACAAGGGTCCCCAACTGGAAGCTGAAGACTCAAGGACACAGGGGTTAGGAATATTTTTTCAGCATAGATTTGTCAGAAAGGGAATGCCTAGAAAGTGAAGTAGGGGAGGCGGAACCCATACATATTTTTTAAAAAGAGGTATACAAAGCTCAGGAAGCAGAAGAGAGAAGGATCCAGTAGCGATAGTGAAGAGGGGGGGGCGGATGAGTCCGACCCCTGCAACCACAATTAGGGCGTACAATTGGGGGTACACACACAATGTACCTCTCCCTGGTGGCAGTGTTACCTTGCATGTTCACCATAGCTAATTATATATGAAAAGAGTAATTTTTGTCTATAAATGCATTTTCAGCTCTAGGAAACCCGAGCTGCCACTGTGGTGTCACAACCACTGCACATTTTTTTTCCTGAAATAAACAACAGTCGACAAAGATGTTCATGTTGTAGGAAGCTGCAGCATGAATTCATGAATTTTTAACGAGTGAAAATATGATACAGCAACGAAAAAGTGGTATCGAGAACACGGCGGTATTTTTTTCGTGTAGAGATTTTACTAGAGGGAAAGATATGCCACTGAAAAAATTCTATACTGCTGGAGAGGAAGATTTACTGCAAAGTTCCACGTACTAAGTGAGGAACCAAAGTTTCCTAGTTAAAGTTTCTACATAACTTGAGAAAAAGGAAAATTTGTTGCATAAAGTTCCTAAATAACGAGATAAGAGAGAGAGAGAGAGAGAGAGAGAGAGAGAGAGAGAGAGAGAGAGAGAGAGAGAGAGAGAGAGAGAGAGAGAGAGAGAGAGAGAGAAAGCAGAGACAGAGAATACGAGAGTGTATATGAAAGAATGTAAGTAAAGCGTGTTCATTTATGAATGAATAAGATACCAGTAAAAATAATAAGATACAAATAAAAATAATAAGCACTAAACGGAAAATATAAATATAGTAATAACAATAATAATAAAGCAGACGAATACAGCCTGAGCTCAGTAATATGAATTTAGGTAAACATTTGACGATGGAATCAAAACATTGGGTATTTTGATAAAGAAATATATCCCTATTGACATTATTCCTGGGAATTATAGCCATCCTTTAAATAAATACTGGGAAACATTAGGCCATATTGGGTTGAGTATGACGCTCTCTTCCTGCTGCTGCTGCTGTTGCTGCTGCTGCTGCTGCTGCTGTTGCAGCTGCTGTTGCTGCTACTACTGCTGCTGTTGCAGCAGCTGCTGCTGCTGCTGCTGCTGCTGCTGCTGCTGCTGCTGCTGCTGCTGCTGCTGCTGCTGCTGCTGCTGCTGTTGCAGCTGCTGCTGCTGCTGCTGCTGCTGCTGCTGCTGCTGCTGCTGCTGCTGCTGCTACTGCTGTTGCTGCTGCTACTGCTGCTGTTGCTGCTGCTGCTGCTGCTGCTGCTGCTGTTGCTGCTGCTGCTGCTGCTGCTGCTTCTGCTGCTGCTGCTGCTGTGCTGCTGCTGCTGCTGTGTGCTGCTGCTACTGCTGCTGTTGCAGCTGCTGCTGCTGCTGCTGTGCTGCTGCTGCTGCTGCTGCTGCTGCTGTGCTGCTGCTGCTGCTGCTGCTTGCTGCTGCTGCTACTGCTGTTGCTGCTGCTACTGTCTGCTGTCTGCTAGCAGCTGCTGCTGCTGCTGCTGCTGCTGCTGCTTTGCTGCTGCTGCTGCTGCTTGCTGCTGCTGCTGCTGCTGCTGCTGCTGCTGCTGCTGTTGCTGCTGCATGCTGCTGTTGCAGCTGCTGCTGCTGCTGCTGCTGTGTTGCTGATGCAGCTGCTGCATGTTGCTGCTGTAACTTTTGGGCTACTTTTGCATCTCTAAAAGTGTGGAATTGCCACTAGAAAAGTCTGTTAACTGTTATTCTCAGCGATGATATGCGTCTGATAACTTTACCGGGGCTAACTTTGTTGACATCTTTCCATGATAAACTGGTGGCACTTTTATTGCAACAGTGATACATCTGGTCTGTCATCTCCGCATGCAAATGGACATCACGACAACACCGGTGGCACTCCTGCCCTTACCTGTCGTCATGATAACGTCCCCATCCGGGCTCTCGTTCAAACCGTGGTTCAGTTCGGGCAATTTCCGGTAATCTCCGGCTGGGGTGCAGGATGGAGGGCCGTAGGACAGGAATGGAGGGCCCAGGGAGATGCAGGATGAGAGAGCCCTGGAGCCAGAATGGAGGGCCCAGAGGCAAGAATGAGGGCCCGGAGGAGAAGCAGGAATGGAGGATCACTTTCAACCAGGTGGAGGGCCCCCCTGGAATCTGGATGGATGAGTCTTTTGTACATCAGGATGGAGGGTTCTTAGACCAGGATTGGAGGGGCCCCTAAGAGCCAGGAATGGAGGATCCTAGAGCCAAGAATGGAGGGCAAAGCCAGGATGGAGGGCCCATAAGCCAGGATGGTAGGGGCCTAAGAGCCAGGATGGAAGAGACCCTAGAGCCAGTGTGGAGGGGCCCATAGAGCCAGAATGGAGGGCCCGACGAAAGGAAGAATAGGATGAGGAACTGGGAAAGGTATACATAAACTTCTGAGTGTGCATACTCTGCTAGGCAGTGTCGGGTATCTAACGAGGTGCAGTTAAATGATTAAGGCCCTCCATGCCTCACTGTTCATACTGTGTAGACCTAATGCAGCAATATATGCTGTTCTGAGCACACAGCAATTGCTACAGGAATTGTAGTATCAGAACACAACAATAGATGTGGGAAAATGCTGCTAGGACACAGTAACAGATGTGTGGAAAATGCTGTTAGGACACATTAACAGATGTGTGGAAAATACTGTTAGGAAACAGTAAAAGATGTGTGGAAAGTACTGTTAGGACAGCAACAGATGTGTGTGATGTGGGGAAAATGCTGTTAGAACACATCAGATGTGGGAAAAATTCTGTTAGGACACAGCAACAGATGTGTGTGATGTGGAGAAAATGCTGTTAGGGCACATCAGATGTGGGAAAAATGCTATTAGGGCACAGCAACAGATGTGTGTAATGTGGGGAAAATGCTGCTAGGACACAGCAACAGATGTGGGAAAAATGCTGTTAGGACACAGCAACAGATGTGGATAAAATGCTGTTAGGACACAACAACAGATGTGCGGAAACATTTACGTATGATACTATAAAGAGAGGTTAGCTCCAGTTCCTCGTATCCAGAGTCCTTCACCAGCATCCAGGCACCTTCCTGGAAAGGAACACAGTGGATGGAACGTAACTCTTCGTGTTAGACTGCTCCCACATTCAGCCATTCAGCGCAAGGAGTGGTGGTAGGGCTCGAACCTCCGTTGGCTAATCGCCAAACTAGAGATCTTGGATAAATCTCTTCTCCATAGAGGAATTTTTCTTTTGTCGGAAATGAGACTGAAAAAGTATATCCAAAATTTAATATCACCTGGAAAGGCCTTCTAAGAACTCGATGTTCAGTTTTCAGTTTTTTCCAGTACCGTTTACGGATACTGCAATGTACAATAGAGCTTACCTGGAGGTTACCTGGAGGTTATTCCGGGGATCAACGCCCCCGCGGCCCGGTCCATGACCAGGCCTCCCGATGGATCAGGGCCTGATCAACTAGGCTGTTACTGCTGGCCGCTTGACGAGAGAACTGACTGTACTGTTTTAAATAAGTAAAGTGACAGTGACTGGAAGTAACCTACTAACTGGCGATGATATCTGACAGCATTTCAGTCCTTGATGATCCGACGTTTCGTTCCAGAATGGACCAAAACGTCGTTTAGTTTCCCCTCTAATTTGTAGATTAGAAAAAACTGCGTCGCTTATTATTCAAAGAATTATACCATAAAATTATATATTTTTATTTCTCTAACACTTCTCTATTTAGGAGATTATTGTGCATTATATTCAAGGAGAAGCGCTGAACCCGTCGAGGTCACGCAGCACTCAGGAGAAGGAAATAACCAGGTTAGATCCCAAGAAGGGGAGAGCCGCTCGCAAGTCTTTGGATCAAGAGCCTTTCATCAGTATCAACCCCCTTCCCCCCTGACCTCCTTGTTCCTTGCAGGTTCTATTTAGAAGACAATGTTTTTCTGCTAACCGAAGATAAAATGCAAGTTGCAGAACAAACTTAATGACACAAGATTTTCCTCTGACTTGATTAAGGTTTACACTGAGTGAAACGTTTTTCTAAATAAAGTTATTATGCACCATGTTTCTCACTTTTCATACTTGTCGACAATGCGGTGTTTCACTCACATTCACATACTGTCTACAATGTAAATATTGTTTATATACCTTGAAGCACAGGTGTGGTACCACCGACGATACGACAGATACCTATGCACAGTTCGAAACACTGAAGAAACGTTTCGTCATGAGTGGATTAGGACTGAAGAAGCCTCTTGTTGCGAAACCTTTCCTCACTGAACGTCGTGAAATGTGCATACGTGTCTCTGAGTTGTATGTATAGCACAGGAGTTGAGGAACTATGACTGCTGTGGCTACAGTAATTCAGTGTTGTGGAATTTACAGACCACAAACTGGCATATTTCCTCCACACATCACCTCTGCCTTGGTGATGCTAGACCATAAATACCATTGTAAGTAAAATACGGAGGTGTAGTATTTATGGATATCGGATTCAGTATAGCCAACGTAGGGTATATATTATAGGACTTGTAGGGAGGAAGCCGAGAGATGGGAGTCCACCCTCATTCGCTTAGAAAATTTTAAAAACTTTTTTTTGTAGTGAAATTTATTTTGTTTTCCAATAGTTTGTTTCATATTAGTAGGAAGAGCATAAGAATTTTTTAAGACAAGTGAAATAAAAATATACAGTAAAAATATATGTAATTATTTTTTTAGTAATGTTCCAGACACTGTGCACGATGCTCTTTTTTTGGTACCTACTGATTCCTGAGGAATTTATCGTTCCACACTATCCAGTCTAACAAATGTTCCACAACTTGTCCAAGTGATTTAATCCCCTTTACTCCTCCCCAGTGAAATTGTCCCACTACTGTCACCTTTGTTATGCTTAGTGCTGGAATGTTCAGTTTCCTTTCTTTTATAACAATTCCTTCTCAGTATCTGTACCACATTCACGGACATTCAAATACCCGAACTTCAAAACTGACTTGATTTTTTAAGAAGTGCCACCCAAGAAAGGGGTTACTAACCCCTCGGTCCCGGCATTTTAGTAGCCTTTTGAGACACACATTACTAAGGAAAAATTCTAACCCACTTCCCCGCAGAACTGAAAGTAAACAATACAAGAGCAAGAACCAAGAAATTCAGAGGGAAACTCAGATAAGCGTATATATACACGCTTGTACATACTCGCTCGCCGTGAGTTCTAATCCCTCCCGGTATATATTCAAATGCTTGCAGGATATACTGCATGTAAGTAAGAGTGTTAATAGATACCTGTCATATATATATATATATATATATATATATATATATATATATATATATATATATATATATATATATATATATATATATATATATATATATATATATATATATATATATATATATATATATATATATATGGGGAAATATTCAGTTATTAAACTTCGTGTATTATTTATTGGTAAAACTAAACAGAAATTATTTGGGATTGATTTTAAAATGTTGGAGAAAACATGTCATGAAAGGAAAATGATTTTTCACAACGTACATAACAGATCGTTACTGGGTTTACGGACGTGAGCCCCAACTACTAAAATACTAACAAGTTTCAACTGATGGCCTTTTAACGAGGCCTTTCAAAAAATTATACCCAACTAAAATCCCTGGAGAGAGGAGGATGTGGGGGGGGGAGTGAAGGTTTCCAGAATGTAGATAAATAGTTCAGAGAACCGACGAGTTGATAAATTAGACACATGTGCAACACTTGGGTATCTTTATCCTCAATAACGGGCATTCTAGAAACACAGGTTTCTAGAATGCCCGTTAAGTTTCGTTACGGCTGTATAGTTTATCTCCTAGTTTATCAATACAGTTATGACTGTGCATGATAATCAGGCAGTTATCATGGAAATCCTGGATGATAGGACAGAAAAACACTTACTGAATACTTTTCGGTTCTGGGATCTTTGAAGTCACCTTGGTTCAGGTCCAAAACATACCGAATGAAAAAACAAACCACGGAATTGGTGGGGTTCGAGAATAAAGCATTAGACAGCTAGCAGACCACAACCTTATACAAGAGCTCCCCTTTCCTACCACCGTCTCTCCAACCCACCCTCCCAAATTCCTCCATCAATCAGGGGTTCACCCGTTCCCTTCCCCTTCCTAAATTCATCATTCTCCTAAGCAATCATACTTTGCTTTAATAAAGCACACTTTCCATACCAATTCTTCTGTATACTTGAAGGGTTGGAGGGAGGGGGGCATAGGATGTTTCAGAGTGCTAGGGGCTTGAATATCCAACGGGCTTGTGTTAAATCTGAGCGGAATCAAGTATTTTTTTACGACTTGACGTGCTGTTCGAATGTGAGCTAAGTAACGTTTATGAAGGAATTTAGGGAAACCGGTTAGCCGGACTTGATTCCTGGAGGTGAGAAGAATTCTGAAGGAGGAGGGTGAGGAAGTTGCACTTTGGAGGTGCCGTCTGAAGTGAGAGGTCAGCACGCTTCTGGCAAAACAGTGATTAAGTGAATGACCGTGAATGTGTTTCCTCTTTCTTCGGTCACCCTACCGTGGTGGGAGACGGCCAATGTGCTAAAAAAACTATCAATCTATGTACCAAACATTCTTACACACACACACACACACACACACACACACAAACACACACACACACACACACACACACACACACACACGCACACACACACAACACACACACACACACACACACACACACACACACACACACACACACACACACACACACACACACACACACACACACACACACATTCACGTCTCCTTTCCTCTTTTAATAAGGAACTTTGCATGTTGTCTACCATCTATATTTACCTTTACATATTTCTAGCATACATTAAACGACTACACCGTCTATCATATAATTCTGCTTCCATCATTTCACCCATAATTCTGTTTATCTCTGATAATTTTGTTTCTTTTTCCCCTATTTAGTGTCTTCCCCGCCTTCTGACTCAACACTCTTAACAAAAGTCATTCTGCTCTTTGTACGACGCTCTAGAGAAAAGAAAAGCTCACCATCTCACCACAGGACATCAATGGTCTTTATGTTGCATTCTCATATTGCAGCGGCAAAGTTATTGAACAGAATTTAACCTGGGCAGTGTTGCACTGACACCTCCATATGTTTTTGGCTGTCAAATTCAAAGCCCACAGGCGTTCATATTTTTCCCCGCAAATAAATTTTCCATGTTGATGTTGGCCCATAAACACGATTGTAAAGAAACAAATATGGAGGTTTAATGTTTATGGAAGCTTGAGCCAAATATAAAAGGTTATATTTATTATGGAGGTTGCTTCCATAGTAAATTTTGCCGGGTCAGACAAGCTCTACTATATATGTGCACGCGCGTATACAGAGAGAGAGAGAGAGAGGAGAGAGGAGAGAGAGAGAGAGAGAGAGAGAGAGAGAGAGAGAGAGAGAGGAGAGAGAGAGGAGAGAGAGGAGAGAGAGAGAGAGAGGAATAGACAGAGAATAGAGAGAGAAATTAAAAAGAATAGAGAGAGAGGAGAGAGAAAGAGAGAATACAGAGCGAGAATAGACTGAGAATAGAGAGAATGGAGAATAGAGAAAAATAGAGAGAGAGAGCTACTTCACGCTGGTCTCTCGACTTGGCAGTTGGTATTGTTTTTATTTCTCAGAGATTTCCCCCGTAGCTCTGTGAAATTCCGCTGTAGCAACAGCAGCTAAAGTTGACGATAATACAACTATTTTTGTGTAATCAAAGGCTTGTGGAACATTTAATATTTGTGGCAAAACATTGCACAAAAAAGTGTCCTGCTCTGGCCACGGCTTTTCACAAGGAAGAATTATTGGACGAGTTTACTGCAAAGTTGCTGCTAAGTTCCCCAAGGCCGTGGGATTGTTTTTGTTGCTGACCTAGTTCTTTTGTTTTTGGGTTGTCTTTGTTTTGCATGGATGCTGTTGCTGTCGGTAGTTGCATGGATGCTGTTGCTGTCGGTAGTTGCTGGTTGTAACTTGCTGACTGTAGTTCCCGTCGTTGTCTGATATAAAAAGCACATACTTACCTGGATACCCGAAGTATACCTGGAGAGGATTTCAGGGGTCAACGCCCCAGTGGTCCGGTCTGAGACCAGGCTTCGTGGTGGATCAGGGTCTGATCAAATAGGCTGTTACTGCTGGCCGCACTCAAACTGACGTACGAACCACAGCCCGGTTGGTCAGGTACTAAGTGCCTGTCCAGCGCCTTCTTGAAGGCAGCCAGGGGTCTATTGGTAATCCCTCTTATGTATGCTGCTATCCAGTTGAACAGTCTTGGGCCCCTAACACTTATTGTGTTGTCCCTCAGTGTACTCGTGGCGCCCTTGCATTTCACGGGGGAAATGTTGTATCTCCTGCCGAGTCTTTTGCTTTCATAGGGAGTGATTTTCGTGTGCAAGTTTGGTACCAATCCCTCTAGGATTTTCCAAGTGTATATTATCATGTATCTCTGTCGCCAGCGTTCCAGGGAATATAACTCAAGGGACTTCAACCGTTCTCAGTAATTTAGGTGCTTTATCGTACTTATGTGTGCCGTGAAAATTCTTTGTACACTCTTCAGGTCAGCAATTTCGCCTGCCTTGAAGGGGGCAGTTAGTGTACAGCAATATTCCAGCCTAGATAGAACAAGCGACCTAAGAGTGTCATCATGGGCTTGGCATCCCTAGTTATGAAGGTTCCCATTATCCATCCAATCATTTTTCTAGTAGATGCGGTAGATACATTGTTGTGGTCTTTGAAGAACATACAGAATATAAATAAGTCATTTGTCAGGCCGGTATAGGGCAGGAAAGGTAATCAGTACACATATATAAGAAGAGATCAGATTAATAGTGTGTTGTTAAAGTAACATGACAACGGTGTTTTAGGTCGCATAAGTGTCTTATTTACTTATGTTGCCAGTTGTGGATTCTTATTCTGGCTGTGGGTTCTGTTGCTAGCGGTAGTTGATGTCCCTGGTGGTGGGAGCTGTTGCTGGCTGAGAGTGCTCTAGCTGGCTGTGGTTGCTCGTTGTTGGCTGCGCATTCTGTTATTGGCAGTTGGGTTGTGTTGTTCCTTCTCGTTCTTATATGCTGCTGTTGCTGGCTGTGGTTCCAGTTTTTGTCTAGATATCAATATCGTAAGCATGAGAGGAATGGAATAATAAATGCAAATATTATGGCGAAAAATAATGTCCCTTAGGAAGGAAAAGATGAACGTGGGGAAAATTCTTTATTATTATTGTTATTTCAGTGTCCAAAGTGAATTTTCTTGTACTATCGTCCACTGTGACCATGAGTAAAATATACGTGAAAATGAGGATATATGTCGTAGCCAACTGTACTGTGTGTATGAGAGAAGCCAAGCCTCGCTGGGTGCTACATCCTGCTTTAGATCTCTCATTGTGTGTGATGGTGTCGATGTGTCAACTGCTTCTCCCTCTCAGGCTACTATTTGTCCTCATGTTGAGTGTGGCAGTCCAGCACCTTCATCACTTTAACACTTATGTGGCCCTTATATGGTTTGACGGACCAATGATTGTAGCATGGATGGTGAAGAGACAGTCTGCAGCTTAATCAACAACTGATCGTAACGCTTTCAGAAAAAGGGCCTTCTGTACATTGTCTATTCACTGTAAGTCACCAATAACTTTGGTACTTTCCAATTATTCAGCTTAAAATGTCAAACACACACCATGCGTGCTCTTTGTCAAACGAACAATTTGACTTCACGCTGGAGAGATGTATGCGTGGGACAGGTTTTCGTGAGGTGGTAACCTCAGTGACTAACACATTAAATGTGCTTCTTTTGCCCCTTCTTCCTATTGCTCACGTGTGTGAGCACGTGAAAGCGCTCAGGTTTTATTTCCAGTTCTCACTGTGGTATTTTTACATATTTGCAATCACGCGTTTGTGACACACTCACTCACACACACATAAACTATATATATATATATATATATATATATATATATATATATATATATATATATATATATATAATATATATATATATATATATATAATATATATATATATATATATATAAAATATATATATATATATATTATATATATATATATATATATATATATATATATAGGAAGGGGTCCACCTCTGGTGTAAATAGTGGGACCCATAGCCTCGGAGAAGCGGATAATAAAAAGGTTTCAAGGAAGAATATTTGGATTTCTTCCTGAAGCCGTTTGCATATTCCACTTTCCCTACCACCCTCTTCGTGCCGAATAGGTAAAACTGGGCAATTAGCAAGAACTCATTTAAAATTAAGTCCTTTCTGAAATTTTCTCTTGTAAGTTTAAATATATATTCTTTCATTTATGTTAATGTAAAATTAATAATTTTGTACCAAAAGAACCTTAGAAAACTTACCTAACCTTATCATAACAAGCGCAATTTAATTTAGCCTAATCCAACTAAACATTTTAAATAAGTTTACAATAATATAATAATAAACAAACACAATGATATATATATTTTTTTCGTTAGGGTTAGAATGATTTTTGCGAAATTATTGCGTGCACAAATTTTCGCTTGCCTTACTTGGCAAGAAGAGCGTTGCTACTTAACCCAAAATCGCAAGTTTTTCCTATTCGGCACGACACTGTATATATAACAACAGTGCGACTAGCCGAGTGCTCGAACCCATGCTTTGGCCCGCCTCATGGTGAGCGAAAATCACACGACGCTCTAACCCACAGGACCATCCAATCCTACAAAGATTTTTGTAGGATTGGGTGGTTCTGTGGGTTAGAGCGTCGTGTGATTTTCGCTCACCATGAAGCGGGCCAAAACGACATGGGTTCGAGCCCTCAGCTAGTCGCAGTGTTGTAATTGATTAAATACCACTCGTTCGTGGTTACAATACGATATATATATATACACACACACACACACACACACACATACATACATATAATATATATATATATATATATAAATATATATATATATATATATATATATATATATATTATATAATATATTTATATTTTATATATATAATTATATATATATATATATATATATATATATATATATATATATATATATATATATATATATAATATATATATATATATATATATATATATATATATATATATATATATATATTATATATATATATACAAAGATTTCTTGTTTTCTAGATTCGTTGTGCACACCAGAGCAACTGTTACTGACTTCCTGTCATGGAACTGACTATCGTCAGCCAAACTTTTAGAAGCAACTAGCCTTCAGCGGAGGGGTGCTGAGAGAGATGTACACGGGACCAAAAAAAAAAATAATCTCACCTCTGTGGGTCTATCCTTTTTGTCTCGTTTTTAGACAAGTGCATCCTCCCCCTCGTGCTCAGTGCCAGTAACAACAGGATAATAGTCACTGTAGCGGAGGGAGAGACAGGAGGAGACAAATGTAACGAGAAACTGCACCGTCTTCTTTACTGAGAGGTAAATATTTGGACGCAAGTGCTACAGCTTTGTCATAATATTTAAAAAAAAATATATCGTATTTCAAGGGTAGAGAGACAGGGCACGAGATGTGTGGAGAGGGACAGAGCACGAGACGTTTAAAGATGAACAGAACACGAGACGTTCAGAGAGAGTACAAAGTACGAGACGTGCAGACACGTACAAATCACGTACTTGTAGAGAAGGACAAAGAATAAGAAACGTCACAAGCAATTTAGATTCAATTTAATATCATGTCATAATATCGATTTCGCATTAATATTACATTCATGGGGAAGCGCTAAAGCCTCAAGGATTATGCACCACCTGGAGAACAGAGTATAATGAGAGTTGATCGAAAGACGAAAGAGTGGCTCCAATTTCCTGGATGAAGAGCCCTTCACCATGCCGAGTGTAAGTTTCTCAATAGATACCACACCGGGTTTGCACTTTGTGGATGATAATTCTGGTCGTCTGTCCTCAGTTTGAGTCGAGTATTTTATCAATATAACATCGAATTAATTAAGGGCAAGGTAATAGTAGTGGTGTTTGTGGTATGATAGTAGTAGTGACAGTAGTCGTTGTAGTATTGTTGAAGGTCGTAGTTTTCATGAGCCGGATCTGGCTAGGCAAACAGTGTTCTCTAGTTGTGTGCTAACTCGCTTTTCAGTTTCCTCCCCTCCTATTAAATTTCCATGTGTGTTATTAATTGCGTATTTTTTTCTACATGTTCACGCTGGCAGTGTGTGTGAGGGAGCGGAGGGCCGGCACGCAGGCTTCCACTTTCCTGTCCTGATTCTAAGCATCACAGATAAAGAGCTATTGTAGAAACAGTGCAAATAGTTTTTTTCCTCATCAGATAATCTTGGTAAAGACCGATAGATCTTCCGCATTCTTCTTTTCTTATGAAAATCCAATGTTTACTCTGTGGAAGGAATTGATGGTTTCTTTCTAAATAGTCATATTCTAAGACTTTTTAATCACCATAATCTTCAATTTCACAATTTTAGAACATCTATTTTCCATGTAATAGTACAGCAAATATTCCACGTTTTCCATTCAAATCTATTGCATTTTTTAAAGATGCCAAATTGTTCTAAATCGTTAAGAGTTTGTGTGTGTAAACGCAACTAAGGCAAAACAATTTTCAGATATTCCGTAACGTGGCATGTGAGATACGTTTACAGTTATGGTGGTGACCACCATCTTCTGGGCTGGTACCGCAGCTGTCAGGCCACAACCCTCAACTGTCCTGCTACAAACGACAACATTCAGATGAGACGACACATCTGACTCTTGTTACTGCTGCTGTATCATGCCTTTATGTCTAGTGGCTGTTATCCCTTCAAAAATGGGATTGGGACTGCCTCGATGCTCTGGAAAGGGTCTTGATTAAAAGAGTAGGAATTAATCTGCATTTTATCGAATCGAAACAAACCTGATTACCTTTTATTCCACAGGCGCTGTATAACCCATACAGGCTCAGTGCTTCCCCACATAATAAATCAAGGTTACTAGTGTGGCATTTTGCTGTTGTATCTTCGTGTGATCTTTATGCAAATCGGAAAGCAAGAAGGAAAACTGGGAACACTGGCAGCTCTGCAGTTATTGAAGTACAGACAAAAACTATTGGATATTATAAAACTCTGGTGATCCACTTAAAAGTTCGAGGAATTTTGGTGTATCGGACTGAACTCAAACCGGACACTGACAGGCCCTATCGAACAAGCTGAAGATGCTGGGAATCGTGGCGCATGGATATAGTGGACAGATTTCGATTTTAGCTACCGTAACACAGCTGGGGTGCTAGTGAGTCTTTCAAAGCACTGTTGAAGTACTGCTGTGATGCTCAAGTTACGACTTAATGCTAAGAACTAAATCTGACATTCCTGGAACTTGCTGCTTATGTTCAACTCAGTTCATATTATTTCTTTATAAATATGGAATCAAAACTACAAACACTTCATTGCAATCATATTATGAGTGCTGAGTCTTAGGGACAAGGAGGGAGACGGCCTTGTCTCCAGGACGCAGCAGAGCTAACTTACGTCAGAAAAGACAGATGCACAATAAACTTTAATTCTGAAAACGTTTAACTATATGTAAAGCTTTATCAAGTCTTAAAGCTCTACAGAGAGAACGTTGTCATAACAATAGCTTACTTAGCAACTCTGTTTTCTTCATTTACTGTCTGCAATATGCTTCTGTATCCAAAGACACGTCACTCTAAAGTTATAAAGGAAGACCTCTGCCAGTAGCTAGCGTGGAAAGTTTACATTAAGACATTTTACTCCCGCAAGACGGAGGACGTCAGAAGTTTGCCAATATCTCGTTGTCCCGAGGCCAAGCCAGACGTCATTACAGGAAAGGGAAGCTAAAAATGTTGCCACGCTCTTTTTCCTAAGACTTTAAGATCGCACTTGTGTTGGTTTGGAATTTAATGCATTTTATTCTCTCTTTCTTACGTAAATATTAAAGCACAAGAGACGCTTGTCTGAAACAATGAGACTGTTTCTGTTTTAGTTGCAGGGCCAGCTATTTTTCTGAGCAATGTCTTTCGGAATTTTAGCAAAATTAATATATTTTCACTCCGGTTTAAAGAGGGGCCTTAGACAAGGACCTGTGATGGTCCGTGGATTTCTAATGTTTATAAATCGGAATGTAAAATAAGTAAATGCTAGAATGTTTCTGCAAGTTGAGGGCTTAAATGTAATGAGTTTGATATAAAGTAAGAATTGCAACAGCTGCTATAAGCAGGTGACAGTGCTTCTGAAAGATGCAGATGAGAAGTTGCAGAATTTGGTGGATGGTGCATAAAGGAAGTTTAACGTAAACACGGAAAACAAGAAGGTGAAGAAGTCCAAGGAATGAAAAATTGGATTTCAAAAAGAAATTGTGAGTTGATAAATTTAGATATTTGGCAGAGGATGCGCCGATAGATGACTTTTTGAAAGATGTGGTGAATGCTAGACGAGAAATAGAAAGAAACCGTAGTGTTGATGAATCTGGTTAAAGAAAAAAGTTCATCTATGGATGTGAGCAGAGGAATGAATCAGAGTACAGTGGTGCCGACAATCTCTCATTTGTGTAAAGTACGGTTCTTGAACGTTGTATCGAGGAAGAAGCTGGTGGCAGCGGAAATGTTGCGTCTGAGACTGATATGCTGTGTGAATATTATTCAGAAAATTAGTGAAGAAATAAATGGTATAATTCAAAGCAGAAGCGTCATGATTTTTTAGTCGTTTAGAAACACGGACAAGTACAGGTTATTTAAGTGGGCGAATGAAAGAGGTGAAGGGAACACCCGATGAAGGGTTAAAACAGAGTCGTAAAGAAGATTTTGAAAGGTTTTCTGAGTATTCAGAAGACGCCATTGAGCATTTTGATCAGAATGAGTTGAAGCATTTTTTTTTTTTGGGGGGGGGGGGGGAGGGATAGAACAGAATGTTTAATGTGCTCTTGGAATATGTATACAGTAATTTAGTATGTATACAGTAATTTATGTCAAGAAATTCACGAAATATGCTAATATAACATATATATATATATATATATATATATATATATATATATATATATATATATATATATATATATATATATATATATATATATATATATATATATATATTATATATATATATATGTATATATACATATATATATATATATTTTTATATATATATATATATATATATATATATATATATATTATATATATATATTTGTGTGTGTGTGTGTGTGTGTGTGTGTGTGTGTGTGTGTGTGTGTGTGTGTGTGTGTGTGTGGTTGTGTGTAGGTGTGTGTGTTGTCGTGCGAATAAGTAAAACTTGCGATTTTGGCTTAAATAGCAATCTTCTTGTCGAATAAAGCAAAGCAAAAATTTGTTTATGCAATAATTTAGCAAAACGTTCCTTAACCTAACGAAACAAATTTAGTTATTGTGTTTGTTTATTATTAAATTATTGTAAAACTTACTAAAATATATTTATCGATCAGGCTAAATTAAATGTTGCGCTTGAAAGTAAGGTTTAGGTAAGTTTTCTAAAGTACCTTTGGTACCAAAGTATTAATTTTTTACATTAAACATAAATGAAAAAAAATTATATCTTTAAAAAAATATTAGGAGTACCAACCTTTAAAACTGTCCCTGGGGGGCCCATCCTCAGAGAGACAGGAATAACTTGTTCAGGCAAAACTAAGGTCTCCCTGAAGCTGCTTGAGATTTTTCCTACCACCCCTATATTTGATTATATTTATATTAAAGACAAATACATTGACAACACTTCACAAAAATACATAGAAAGTTATAATAACTTAGATACCAACTCAGAGCTACATCTCAAATACTTCGTCCAGCTCCCCGAAGGTGGGCCGCGTGCCCAGAATGCTGCAGGCATTTCCTCTCTGGTTCGCAACACTAAGTCTCTGAAAGAGGAAGCTGGTCCTTGGTGTCTATGACGAGCTTTTCACGCAGCTCTTTGGGGAACTTTTGAGCACACTTGCCCCATGCTCCAAGGGTCTTCTACCCTATTAGGATGAAGTTATGACAAGGGGAAAGGTCTTCATATTTGCGGATCTTGTGGGCCTCCCTGTAGCTGGCAGCTCCACCCCCTTCAGCTTCAGAGTATGGCAAGTAGGTGTCTGCCAATGTGGCGGCACAGGTGTAGTCCCAGACAATCTGCTTTCCATCTTTCCAGGGTAGTATAGTGGCTCCATCAGGACGCTTTTGACTTCCGTCAGACCTCTGCACTTGGGGTTCTCGTTGAGCTGGGCAACGGGCTGTGGCGTGGCTTCTCTTTATAATGTCACTGACCTCCTCATGTCTGGCATACTTCCCTTCTGCTGTGTGACACACGAGATCATGAGTCCGAATTGACCAGCCGTCGCCCGGCCGCAAATACACCTATGTTCGGTGAGGATGAGGGCGGCTAGGCGAAGAGCAACACCAATCCGAACGGCCTGTGGGTCGAGTCGAGTGCCCAGGGAGGAATTGGGAACAGTTAAAAGGAAATCTCCTGTGTATGGTGCCTTCACTGTCAGGAGACGAGCTTTGTCCTTTCCTGAGGCGTTGGAGAGCATTGTGTTGGCGATTTTTTTCCATGATCGGTTTGTCCCAGTGGGACTGTTTGTGTTCTTTGGGAGGAGCTGGTCTACTGGAGGAGTCTGCAAGGGTGTCCCACCGAATCGCTGCTTCAGTAAACCTGGGGCCTTGAGTTCCTACAACGTCTCTCAAGCGTTCGGGAACAATCTTCTAGACTAATGCACTGGAAGCCAAACACGAAGACAGAAAAGCAGGTAAAGCAACATGCGTTGCTTTGCGCACACCTATACCTCCTAGTCGCACTGGGAGGGTTGCCTGACCCCATTGCTGATCTTCTAGTGACAGGTTCAGTGCCTTCTTAAAGGTTGATCTCAGGTGTGCGTCATATTCGTCGAGTGTTGGGTTGTCAAAAGAGGGTGCACACCTCAGGAAGTAAGTGAGTCTTGGCATAGTAAGACACCTTGTGAGGATATCTTAACCTACCAGTTGCACCTCTTGGGCACGACATACACACACACACACATACACACACACACACACACACACACACACACACACACACACACACACACACACACACACACACACACACACACATCAAGAGGGAATATACCAACAAGTGTTGGATGACATACGAACAACTGAGGAGGAGGTGAAGAAGCTCTTAAGTGACATTGACACCTCAAAGGCGATGGGACAGGACAACATCTCCCTATGGGTCCTTAGAGAAGGAGCAGAGATGCTGTGCGTGCCTCTAACCACAATCTTCAACACATCCCTTGAAACTGGGAAACTACCTGAGAAATGGAAGACAGCTAATGTAGTCCCCATATTTAAGAAAGGAAACAGAAACGAGGGATAAGGGAATACCTGACAGGGAGGCAGCAACGAGTCATGGTACGTGAAGAGGTATCACAGTGGGCGCCTGTTACGAGCGGGGTCCCACAGGGGTCAGTTCTAGGACCAGTGCTATTTTTGATATATGTGAACGACATGATGGAAGGAATAGACTCTGAAGTGTCCCTGTTTGCAGATGATGTGAAGTTGATGAGAAGAATTAAATCGGACGAGGATGAGGCAGGACTTCAAAGAGACCTGGACAGGCTGGACATGTGGTCCAGTAACTGGCTTCTCGAATTCAATCCAGCCAAATGCAAAGTCATGAAGATTGGGGAGGGGCAAAGAAGACCGCAGACAGAGTATAGGCTAGGTGGACAAAGACTACAGACCTCACTCAGGGAGAAAGACCTTGGGGTGACCATAACACCGAGCACATCACCGGAGGCACACATCAACCAAATAACTGCTGCAGCATACGGGCGTCTGGCAAACCTGAGAATAGCGTTGCGATACCTTAATAAGGAATCGTTCAAGACACTGTACACTGTGTATGTTAGGCCCATACTGGAGTATGCAGCACCAGTCTGGAACCCACACCTGGTCAAGCACGTCAAGAAGTAAGAGAAAGTACAAAGGTTTGCAACAAGGCTAGTCCCAGAGCTCAAGGGAATGTCGTACGAGGAAAGGTTGAGGGAAATCGGACTGACGACACTGGAGGACAGAAGGGTCAGGGGAGACATGATAACGACATACAAGATACTGCGGGGAATAGACAAGGTGGACAGAGATAGGATGTTCCAGAGAGGGGACACAGGGACAAGGGGTCACAACTGGAAGCTGAAGACTCGGACGAGTCACAGGGACGTTAGGAAGTATTTCTTCAGTCATAGAGTTGTCAGCAAGTGGAATAGCCTAGCAAGTGAAGTAGTGGAGGCAGGAACCATACATAGTTTTAAGAAGAGGTATGACAAAGCTCAGGAAGCAGAGAGAGAGAGGACCCAGTAGCGATCAGTGAAGAGGCGGGGCCAGGAGCTGAGTCTCGACCCCTGCAACCACAATTAGGTGAGTAGGTGAGTACACACACACACACACACACACACACACACACACACACACACACACACACACACACCACACACACACACACACATATATATATATATATATATATATATATAATATATATATATATATTATATATATATATATATATATAATATATATATATATATATATATATATATGCAAGGAATTCGCAAGAGCAGGCGAAATATACACAAACACTGATCTCTGGCTGAAGGAGGAATATATATATATATATAATGTGTGTGTGTTTGTGTGTGTGTGTGTGTGTGTGTGTGTGTGTGTGTGTGTACAGAATGTCTTACATATGTTGGTGTTTCCCCATTCTCATATGTACATAAAAATTGTAATGTCAGTTCTATTGACCAACTGTTGCTGTACATACATACTTTATATCGTATCATACATTGAAGCACAAGTACTGCCAGGTGCATGTGGAAAGAAATGTTACCAAGTGCAGGTAAAAGACAGTGTTACGAAGTGCAGGTGGAAGGCAGTGTTTCGAAGTGCAGGTGGTAAGTGTTGCCAGGCGCATGTGGAAGGCAGTGTTGTCAGGTGCATGTGGAAGGCAGTATTGCCAAAAGCGAGAAGGAACTCTTTGTGTGGCACAAAAATAAATAAAAATAATTAACGAGCTCACAGGGACGCGCATTAAGACAATGAAACTCTCAGCGGGGACTTAATGAATGGTGCTGAGGGTCTGGCAATAGTGCTGAGGGTCTGGCAATAGTGCTGAGGGTCTGGCAATAGTGCAGAGGGCCTGGCAACAGTGCTGAGAGCCTGACAGTAGTGCTGAGAGTCTTGCAATAGTGATGAGGGTCTGGCAATAGTGCTGAGGGTCTGGCAATAGTGCAGAGGGCCTGGCAACAGTGCTGAGAGCCTGACAGTAGTGCTGAGAGTCTTGCAATAGTGATGAGGGTCTGGCAATAGTGCTGATGGTCCGGCAATAATGCTGAGGGTCTGGCAATAGTGCTGAGGGTCTCCAATAGTGATGAGGGCCTGGCAATAGTGCTGAGAGTCTGGCAATAGTGCTGAGGGTCTGGCAATAGTGCTGAGGGCCTGACAATAGTGCTGAGAGCCTGGCAATAGTACTGAGGGTCTGGCAATAATGCTGAGGGTCTGGCAATAGTGCTGAGGGTCTCCAGTAGCCATTAAGTAGAGGAGAGCACTCCACACCACTAACCACAACCCCAAAGCGGGGAGCAAACGGCGTGTTCTTTTATACATTTTATGAAGTTAAATTAAAAATATTTTTAGAGAAGACTAACAAGGTAACAAATGAAGTGAAATTTGTAAAAGCTGCAACTGGGGATGCCATCTTGAGTGTTGAGCGAGATAATTGTTGACTTTCGTTCTTCAGTAAATGTATCCAGCATCCATGGCACCCACCCATCACCTGCCACACCTGTCACGCCCACCCATTACCTACTACTCCCAGCACATCCACCCATCACCTACTACACCCACCCATCACCTACTACTCCCATCACACCCAACTTTTACCTACCACACCCATCACACCTACCCATTACCTATCACACCCATCCATTACGTACTACACCCATCACAACCACCCATTACCTACTGCATCCATAACACCCACCCATTACCTATTACATCCAAAGACAGTCGAATTGACAGGCGAGAGAGAAGTAAAATGATCAAAATAATGTGACTGGACAAGCAAGAAGAGAGAACGAAGAAGAACAGATGAACCGAGTGAGAACTATTTTGAGAACCATATAATAAAACGTTTCGCTTTCTGTACACCTTATTCAAGTTATCACTTGATAAAACATTAAACACAGCGAAACTCTGCCGATAACACAGGTTTGCTCTATACAAAGTGTCTATCAACGTACCTGTCGGCACTACCTGCCATCCAGTATTAGGAACACACTGACTGTCAGTCAGTGACAGTCGAAC
>NC_069426.1:30337405-30347405 GCF_026875155.1 Cherax quadricarinatus
CTTATTAGAGGCGATGGTGGGCGTGTCTTCCGCTCTATGAAGACCAAGACACAAGTTGTAGAACAAGCATTCATAAACTAGAACAATGTCTTGATCTGAGTGAGGAAACGAGGGTGTGAGGAAGGCAGTGAGGTAAACACTGTTTTGTTTCGTCTTCAGACTTTAGATTTTGTGGAAGTTCAGATTTATCTGTGTTTCCGCAATAAGCCATTCATTTCACATTGTGTCAATGTTCCTGTACTGCACTTTTAGTTTTAATGTTATTATTTTTGATGATCTGAACGGTCACTACATTTGTGACAATGTTTTATCGAGCCCAGGAAAATCTCCACTACCTCTTTCATAGAGTATATAAACTTCGCCGTTTAAAAATACCTGGAAGCTCACCCGGTGTCATATTCAGACTGAGACCTTTACCGAGACTAATCTTGCTGTCTGATTTCCTGATGCCTTACTGGATTTTCCTGCGAGATTGTCAAGGTAGAAACTATTTCCAGATTTTGCTTGGTACAGCAGGAGGCGTTCTCTCTCGTGTCCCTCGGTGATTGCTGGATCGAGCTGATGTCTTTCACTGTACGCAGGTAATGGTAGAAGATGAGATACAACGATGGAGGGCAAGAGAAAATAATGTAAGTGCTTTCCCTCCTCTTTCGTCTTTCCTGGCTCCATCTTCTCTTGTCTTTCCTTTTCTTGCGCATGGCCTTCTGCCTGCTTCTGGTTTGCCTTATGTGTGGGATAGAACATCCTGAGAGATTGTAATTGTTACGATAACCCCGAGTCTGTACCCTCCTTACCTCTAAACCTCCTTTTCCTCAAAGCCACAACTTCTGGCTTCCTTACCTTTCCTTCTGATCCCAGCAGCCTTCACCCCGCCTCCCCTATTCTCTCCACACACAAACTGGAACACACTAGACACAAGAGCATAAATACACCCCAAATAACCTACAGTATATCAGTGTTACATGAATTACAACACCGTGTTCAACATAAGTCGGGGTCAAGTAAGGAGCCACGTCGACCTCGGCTTGAAAAATGTCCCCAAGAAATTCGTCGACTAAGGCTATATCCGGAAATTCCTAAAAAATATGACCAGGATGCAATATTAATTTATCGGCTAAGATTTTAACACGCGTAATCAAATATTTCAAATATCATAAGTGGGAAATAAATCTTAGGTCGTTGGCAATTAACTGGACAGATTGTTGCTTTACTCTCAAGGTAAAACCTCTTTATAACTAGTTTTCTTTAGTAAACATTGTGACCGCGGATATTAGGTCTAAAATCCACTGGTAACAATTACATTTAATATAATAAACCTGAATAATTATCTTCATTCAAGCTATTAGTTAATCCACTCACTGTTGTTCCATCACTATACACACATTACTGGATCTACCACTCTTGCACTTTTATCATATAATAATAATCTTTTCATAATAAAGGGGTCAAATGGGGAAGTAGGGATCAAGGGACACTGTATTGGACGCTTCAACAATTTTACACATTTTCTAAGAAATTTTTCAACCTAACTACAGAGAAAGCAATGTAATATATCACAATAAAGATACGGGGCAATATTAATGAGAGGGAGGACTAGGGGGGTCAAGTGGATAATTCGTAAGTCATAGTTCACACTTAGCAATCCATTAAAGACCTTCCAACCTTATGGTTCTCAGTCGAGCTCTCTCTTCGTTCCTTCCCCGTCCCCTCAACTTAATATATATATATATATATATATATATAAAATATATTTTATATATATATAATATATATATATATATATATTATATATATATATATATATATATAATATATATATATATACATATATATATATATATATATATATAAATATATATATATATATATATAATATATATATATACATATATATCCTGCTATATGCAGATGGGTTTTTACACCAATAAGATTTTTCCTCAGGAGTGTGCACTCAAAAATCCAGCTTAGCGTTTGTCAGTAACAGAGGAAATATGATCAACACTTCAAACTGCTGAAGATTAGTAGGTGTCTCTATCCTTGAGTTCAGATAAAGGAAAATAAGTTTAATAATGTACTGAGTTACAAACTATGTACATTATCAAATTTACACCCTTAAATTCCATCACAACGTTTGTATGACTCTCCATGTATTATTTCTTACCCTAACTTAATCTAAAGCAATCTGTAAAGACAGAAGGTACAGAAACTGACGTTTGGTATTACTTAAGAAAAGAAACTATAAAACTGAGGATGAGCTGCAGAGGGAAGTTCTGAAGTCCCTTACACCACAGTAGGCTGTCAGCTCCCGGCCGCTTGCAGGTCAGGGTACACTGAGGGTCTACAGTCCCAGATCCTCATGTAAGTTTGATAGCATTTAGGGCGAGCAGTCTCTAATGCGCCTCCTTTGCTAGCATCAAGGTACTCTTCCTTTCCGTGAAGGTAGAAGTATCCTGTATTTCGGCCAACAACTGTGCACATCTTCAACAGCCTGCTGAAGAAGTCCTCAGACGTGGACGACAATATATAGATATCTTCATATCCTGTTATATTCGTTTGCTGCATGAAAAAAAAAATATATTAAAAAGTAGGAATATTTTCTATTTTTGAGTCACTACTACCTTGGAGGGGGACATACTATGTAACAAAAAAAAGGTAGGGCTAACTTCAAACGCATTATTATCAGAAAGAAAACTGGCATATTAATGGGGTAAAAATGGTAACAAAATACAGGTTAAACCTGGTTGCAGCACTCTGAAGCATGTGCATGATGATAATGGGAGGTCATATTCCACACAATAACCTGAACGGGTTCTCGTCGCATCAAGACTTCTAAAGATAATTGAAAATATCGACAGAGCAAACGAGACATGCAGTCACGTACACAGGAGCAGCAATAATTCATGGTCATCCTGAGGTATACCCAGTAATTTGGCGGTCCCCGGCACTAAGAGGCACCGGAATAGTAGAGGTGATGACAATGTCTACCACTCTGTCATATTGATCTGCAACGATTCCAGGTATTCCACAACAATAATATGACAAAATAGCTAAACTAATGCAAAAGCTCTATTACACATTTTGTATAAGGCTCAAAAGAATAATTCAACGTGAAATTATATATATATATATATTATATATATATATATATGTGTGTGTGTGTGTGTGTGTGTGTGTGTTTGTTTTAATATATATAATTATAAATTTATATATTAATAAATATATATATATAATTATATATATATATATATATATAATACACTATATATATATATATATATATATATATATATATATATATATATAAAGAAATCACAATAAAAAGGGTCATTGTAAATATAAAAAAAATCCAGTAAATATAGGAAATAAAACCCTGAGCGTGTGCAAGCACATGAAAGCGCCGAGGTTTAATTTCCTATTTTCACTGTGGTATTTTTTCATACATATATAAAATCTCATATAAGGAAGTACCACCTCTAGAACTGACTGGGGATCGGCAGCCTCGGATCAGAGAATAAACGTACTTCAGGGAAAACCCATGAGGCTTTCTCCCGGAGCTGAGTATTTTTTTTTTTTTTACCTATCGCCTGGAGCTTTATTTGAAAACAAAATACATTGAAAAAAAGGGATACAGTGAGATGGAGAACAACGTACATGACGTACATACATATATATGTACATTGCAAATCAATATGGGAAATATTCCCAGATGGCATTACGGTTTAGTGAGCATTTTGTGCAGAGGATAAGTGTACAGAAGAGCAAAAACATGACGTAAATTATTGGTATTTTGTTACCAAGGGAAGGCGAGGAATGTGACCATCGATCTTGACAGATACGACGATAAAAATGTCAGTATATCAAGTTTTTATCGGGTTGTGCAATCTCCCGTGAGCGGTGATTACATGGTGTCAAGTTGACCTGAATACTTCCAAAGTCTGGCTATGTTTATCGAATGTTTAAGTGAATAATGTTGGTTCAGGATGATAATGTGTAGAGTGGTGGCGTGTATTCTATACCACCACCACTGACATCGCTACAACCATCACCACCACCACTGTCACTACAACCATCACCACCATCACTGTGACTACAACCATCACCACCATTACTGTCGCTACAACCATCATCACCATCACTATCACTGCAACCATCACCACCATCACTACAACCATCACCACCATCACTGTCACTACAGCCATCACCACCATCACTATCACTACAACCATCACCACCATCACTACAACCATCACCACCATCACTATCACTACAATCATCACCACCATCACTACAACCATCACCACCATCAAATCACTACAATCATCACCACCATCACTACAACCATCACCACCATCACTGTCACTACAACCATCACCACCATCACTATCACTACAATCATCACCACCATCACTACAACCATCACCACCATCACTATCACTACAACCATCACCACCATCACTACAACCATCACCACCATCACTATCACTACAATCATCACCACCATCACTACAACCATCACCACCATCAATATCACTACAATCATCACCACCATCACTACAACCATCACCACCATCACTATCACTACAATCATCACCACCATCACTACAACCATCACCACCATATCCCCAGCAGCACCAACCATCCCCCTCCCCCTCCCCTCACAACCACCAACCACAAGTTTCCTGTCATCACTCTCCTCCGTCCCTTTACGCATTTCTTATTTCTATCCTTCCTCTTCTTCTCTGCAATCCGTTGGTGGCAATTTTCTTGAAGAAAAAAGGAAAGTAATGGAAATTTGTTCACAAAATGCCGCATGGATCTTCGCTCTCAGGAATGCTGGAGTGGAGATGGAAAATTCTCTCTAGATTATAGTGTGGATTTGGAGATGTGCTTTTGGAATATGGAGCGAGGTGGGGAGATTCTTTTTCCATTTGTATTATGCCCGCTAGTTTTTTTTTTTTTTTTTGGTTAAGATTATAGGGAACGGGTATTGTTCTCTCTTTCAAGATTATAGGGAAAAAAATTTATTTTTCTGTGCCAAAATTATCAAGAACAGATTATTTTTCTATTTTAGGATTATATGGAGAGCGCTTTTCTGTTTCGAGATTATAGGGAGCAGACTGCTTATGTGTTTCAAGATTATAGGGAGCAGGCATTTTCTATTTCGGTATTATAGTGAGCAGAAATTTTTCTCTTTCACGATTGTGAAGAGCAGATCTTTTCTCCTTTTCAAAAATATACGGAAGATTTTATGGTTTAATGAGTATAAGCAGAAAAAAAGATTTTATGATCATATCGTTTAGGTTCATTTGATGCCCCTGTGATTAGGGTCGGTCTTAGGTCACCCACTTTTCAGACTGATGTAACAGTATCACCTGCTGGCCTCCTCAGGTGTGAATATATTACCTCCCTTTCACCTTTCGGCTGAAGAACACTGACTTCTTGCCTTGGCTGGAGAGGGTGAGGTTTCGTGTGCTGGGTGGAGAGGGTGAGGTTTCTTGTGTTGGCTGGAGAGGGTGAGATTTCGTGTGCTGGGTGGAGAGGGTGAGGTTTCTTGTGTTGGGTGGAGAGGGTGAGATTTCGTGTGCTGGGTGGAGAGGGTGAGGCTTCGTGTGCTGGGTGGAGAGGGTGAGGTTTCTTGTGTTGGCTGGAGAGGGTGAGATTTCGTGTGCTGGATGGAGAGGGTGAGGTTTCTTGTGTTGGCTGGAGAGGGTGAGGTTTCATGTGCTGGGTGGAGAGGGTGAGGTTTCATGTGCTGGGTGGAAAGGGTGAGGTTTCATGTGCTGGGTGGAAAGGGTGAGGTTTCATGTGCTGGGTGGAGAGGGTGAGGTTTCTTGTGGTGGGTGAGCTTGTTATCCACGGCACGTTGGTAGCTTCTTCAGCTCTAACACTGAGGGGTCCGGGATAGATCCCCGGCACAGGTGAAGCGTTGGGCATGTCTCTACTCCTGCTTTCCCTGTTTACCTAAGAGTGAGTAGGTACCTGAGTGTTAGTCTACTGTTGTGGGTTGCATCCTGGGGCACAAAATTAACTCAAGCTACCCGAAATACTCTGTATAACCAGGGGCATCCTATAAAGTATACCAGTAACGTCAGGTAGTTCTGTATCAGTTGTATCATGTACTTTGAACAAATAAAGATTATTATTAATATTATTGGTGACCTTGCTGTGAATAAGACATGTGCCACACCTAGGTGTCTTTATTCTGAAGAAGTTTCACCAACCATGGCTTTATCCAATGTCTTCAGGATGATACCTAGGTGTTGCACATGTGTCTTGTTCATCAACTTCTCGATATTTTGTACCATTAATACCATGAGGCTGTTATCCACTGTGTATGAGCTTGTTTTCCACTCTGGGTAAAGATGTATATCATTGAGTGGACAAGCAAAAGCGATCAAATTTATCCTTTACATAATAACGTGTTCTTTACCTTCTCACTCATCGTTTTTAGCTGGGTATAGATTAACTGACAACTGTGATGCAGAGAAAGAGTACCTTGAAAAACGCAGTTAGCACGATGTTTAACCCACTGTGGGTGAAACATCGTTTAATAAAAGATTTTCCTCTGCTACACGTGTCTTTGAAATTACCGTGTGCTGGCGCACATAATTTGTTTGGAAGAGTCAGATAGATTCCTGGTTTTGTCTGCCGACTGTAGTGTTCCTTCTAGTTTCCCTGCTCGACTGACGTTATTATTCCTGTGGTCAACCTCAGTGCTGCATTTGCTGAGATTTTTATTCTTAATAATACCTAAGCAAATGAAATCTGCTACAAGTGAGGTATTAACATCATGTTATTTCCCATCTGCCCAATGGGGAAAATGTTGATGTCTCAGTTATATAGTTCGAATACCCGTAGAGGTCAGAGATATCACCAGAGCTCCAGCAGATACGTTTCAAGTTGCAGATATCAACGTGCAATGTTCTTTAGTCAGTGAGCCGGAGAGAGCCGTTCAACCATGACTAACAGGGCTCCTGCTATGATCTGTTCTGCTTGTCTTCCAACAGAAGCAGTGCTCAACACGACAAGTGAGGGAGAGGGGGAAGGAGAGAGAGAGAGAGAGAGAGAGAGAGAGAGAGAGAGAGAGAGAGAGAGAGAGAGAGAGAGAGAGAGAGAGAGAGAGAGAGAGAGAGAGAGAGACGGGGGAAGGAGGTAGACGGTAGGAAAGGTAGCTGGGATATATAGAAGGAGGGAGGGAGGGAGAGCCAGCAATGGGCGCACCTCAAGCTGGGCAGCGCCTAGTCACACACGCGCCATTGCTCTTCCAGATCTTTATTTAACTGCATTTATACTAATGCATTTGTATTTTATTGTCCAATCAGTAGTATAATGGGGCGATGGGGTCGCATTTTTTTCAGGAGTAATAATTACCTCGTGACTGTCTGGGTTATATACTAGAAGGAGATTGTGTTAACGAGAAAACAGAATTAATGAGTAATAATTGTGGGTATTTTTTTTTACTCGGTTCATCGGAGCAATAAATGAGTTGTTATTGTTCAGGCATACATGAAATTATAATGCCCGTGTGTGTGTGTGCGCGCGCACGCACACACACGTGCGCGGGTGAAACTTGGGATGAAGTCGTACCAGATGTTCAATGTGCCATAAATTCTGCATACAATGCTTCCATAGGTGATACTCTACATTATGCATTGTATGGTGTAGACAAGCGTTTACCCTATGAGTTGTTATATTCCACTCTAAAACCTAATTACAACCCTGATGATTTCATAGCAACTCGTACCAGCATGGCTCAGAGTGTTTTTAGAAGAATCCGTGAAACACTTTATAAATCAACAGCAGAATTTACTAGAGTAACTAATAGCCGTGCTAAGCCGTCAAAAGTTAAAGTAGGTTCGAGAGTTATGCTGACAAATTTCAACAAAACATCCGCAATGCCTAAGCTTGATCAAAAGTTTCTCGGCCCTTATCGAGTTGTAGAACATATCACTGGCAATAAGTATAAGGTTAGAGAAATTAGTACTGGTAAGTACAAAGAATCGCATTTAGATCATATGAAATTAGTATGCGATGTTGATGATATTGCTACCCAGACTGATGTGACAGATGCTGAAAATCCTCTTGACTCTGTACCCTCTACCTCAAATACTCAGTCAGATAATCAACCTGAATGTCGTTACTCTTTGCGTACTCGACAAGTAATGAGAAACCCACAAGTATCTTTTGTAGATACTCATTCAGATCTCCCTCAGTCAAGGCATGTGTTAGCCATTGCAGAGGAATTCGATCCTCCCAGAGATAACCATTCTGCATATGTAAACCTCACCCTCGCAGAATTGGGTTTAAATGTACATAGTCTGTATAATTAGATGACCGAGATGAAGGAAATTGTCAACTGTTTGTTATTAACTGATCAGTTTTTCAGAATTTTTTTTTTTTTCGTGTTCACGTTCCTCCGTATTCTGAGAATTTGACAGTAATGATCTGAGTGCACCAGATTGCCTTTGCTGTTAATTTCACCTTGTATATATATATATATATATATATATATATATATTATATATATATATATATATAATAATTTATTTATTCTTCCTCAGAATCCGTAGAGTGCATGAATACAGATTGATCGATCATTTCCATCCATATTGTACAATGATTTGTTCTTATAAGCTGTAATGCATTACAATGAAACTCGTTACGTTAAAAGTGGTTATGTTAACACCCATTACGTAAAACTCAGTATGTTAGCATCCATTATGATACCATCCATTAGTTCTAAGTTACATATGTCTTATTATTGTATAGAATCAGCCCAGAACCACCTGCCTGTTCAGCCTATAGCATAGTAGTGTATGTCGAGACGACATACGTAACATGACCGAGCTGTCAGCATAGTTGCTGATCCCCTTATATGTGTTGTATAGATTAGCTTAGTTGTATTATAATACCATCCATGTGCTTTATATAGAAGATCCCTAGGCCGAGTGACTGTATGATGTCACGGGATGCAGCATGAGTGAGTGAGAGGCGCTGCCTCGTTCTCACTCGATGGATAGACATCAAGCAGGCAGAACAAGGCAGGCCTGGGCTCCCACCTCTCATCCACAGTCTGACAATATATATCGTTACCATCCAACAAGTGAGTTTACCTTATCCATCTTATCTCCTTCCGAACCCCCACGACACAACCACTTCATCTCATTCAGTTTCATTACCACTACTCGACTGAAGAAATATTTCATAACATCCAAGATGGAAGTTAAAAATACAAATAAGCCATCTATGCTTTTAGTTTCAGTCTGCGTCCTTATATTAGGTGTTCATAATTCAGGCTGTCAATATCGGCCCCTCTTAGCTTTTTGAATATCCTTCCCATTCCAGCTCTGCTTCAAGATCGCTATATTTGCTTTCTTTCATCTCTCATTATGAATTCCGCTGAGCTCTCAGACTCTCCTGGCTTGAAATGTTCCAGCTGTCACGGATTCTTGCAAATGACTGATGAGAGCCATGACGAAAGTTGTGCAAAATAAGATATAATTTTTGTTTAGAACCGATTGTTCTGCGTTTTCCAAGACTTTCACGTGCCGCCGAAGTCTTGCAGTTGAGGCAGTAGAGCCTAGTGTCACAAGGATTTAGCACTTTATCCGTGTAGGTCATTCAGAGCTCGTAGCTATAAAAAATATTTCCCATACAACACACCACACACACACACACACACACACACACACACACACACACGCACACGCACACGCACACACATTAAAACAGGACAAAAGTAAGAAACGATAAGAGCAAGGAAGACAAACATGTGGTTGAGTTGCAGGTGCGGCAATATATTTGGTATGTTAACCCCAGATCATCATCTTTCAACGATATTTGTTGCTTCTTCCCGCATCGTGTCTATTCCATATCTGGTGTAATTCTTCCTTCCCCGTCCAGATGGCCTTATATTTGTTTAAATTCAATTCCAGTAGCCAGTGGTTAGTCTATTCCAGCAGCTAGTGGTTAGTTTACTCCAGCAGCGACTGCTTGGTCT
>NC_069426.1:30352405-30437405 GCF_026875155.1 Cherax quadricarinatus
ATATATACTGAGAGACATACACCTCGAAGTGTATATGTAAATGACTGTTATACAGTGAGAAGAATACACTTCACTATGCGTACGTAACAGAGTCGTGTTGTGTTTGCACCACGAAAGCTTGCAAGATGCTTCACAGCGAATACGAAATTTTCAAAGTTTAAATGGAGATTCCAAAAGGGTTGCCAGAAAGATACATTTCACATTTTGTTGGTTTTCGTGATTAATATTTAATTAAATAGACTTGTAGGGAAAATTAACTTAATGTTAAAATAATATTAACATTGTACAGGATGATTTAGCCTAGTTACACGTTTTAATTAATGTACATTAGAGGCTAAAAACTATACCTATGAATCTTGCAGATGTTAAATATCTTGACCATATACGCTGATCAAACATTTAAGGAAACGTTTCTTCACGAATGTCGAAATGTTTCCTGAGTGTCCTTATGCAATATCTTCATTACATATTTCCTTCGGTCTTAGAATAACAGCTGGGCAGCCCAATGTAACTAATTGTATTTCATTTTTTAACTCGCCTCTCTTTGTATATACATATATACACCTGTGTACATACACATTCACACCCTGGACAAATATACTCTTCTCGGTGTGTGTGAACTGGAAAATACACAGCTTTTGGTGTACATACACAGACATACACAACTCTCAGTGTACATACACACAGTGAGATATTTTATGTACTGAAAACTAAACAAAAGTAAGCGTCGTATTCCATGTGTTTTAGATTTAATTTTAATCAAAATCAAATCTTTTATTGACTTACATTGAAGGAAATTGTTTAAGAAATCGAAAGAATTGTAAAATAGCATAATTCTGCTTCTCGTTTCATCTCTTATGAAATAGAGAAAGAAAAAAAAAATTTTTTTTCGTATTTTCTTTTCTTGGGAACTTCCAAAAACTAAAATTATAAATGAAATGAAATGATTGCTTTTAATTTTGAAAACAAATTGTTGGTCGTATGAAATTTCACCAAATAACAAAATTTTGCATGTAAGTGAATAATAAAAAAGACAACTCTCATGATAAATGAAAAATGCGCATTTTTCTTTTAAATATTCATCATAGTCTCGAGGGAAAAAAAATTGTCCAAGATAGCGCGTTTTGTATATATTCTGAGAGAAGTATTATTGTCTTGGTATATTTACTGACAACAGCAGCATCGAGAGGTATATACGAGGTATATACATCTCAGTGTATATTAACTGGAAACTTATTCTAATTAGTATTTTCAAGATTAAATTATTTTTGGTTGTGTACAGGTGAAAAGCAATCTTAATAACCTTTGAGCAGTAGATAGGATTAAAATCTCACATACAGAGATAGTATGTTAGGGCTCCCTGCTCGCTAGCCTTGTTCCTGCACTACCACGTGAGTTACTGCTGACTGCTCAATAACCTCTGTCTTAAAAACCATACCCCGGCCGGGATTGAACCCGCGGTCATAGAGTCTCAAAACTCCAGCCCGTCGCGTTAGCCACTGGACCAGCTAGCCACAATAAGATTCGTCCAACTAGGTATATTTCTACACCATAGGAAGGTTAGCACAGGCACCACTGTGACCACAAATGCAAGTTTTTACAGACGAATCTCCAGCTAGCGTGGCCGTGACGAACTCTAGCTCAAGTCCCAGTGTTACTGGCTGGAGTTTTGAGACTCTATGACCGCGGGCTTAATCCCGGCCGGGTTATGGTTTGTTTGCAATCGTGTCATTACGATTTCGTGAGTCAACCTCTGTCTTGTTCCCTCAGAAGAAACAACAGTGAAGCCGTCACCGCTACACATGTTACTGCTGACTGCTCAATAACCTCTGTCTTGTTCCCTCAGAAGAAACAACAGTGAAGTAGTCACCGCTACACATGTTACTGCTGACTGCTCGCTCGCCTGTAACCTCTGTCTGTCATACTAATCAGTCTCATCAGTGAGAAAAAAACATAGAAATAAGTGTGTACATCAAGCATTTGTTTGATCAATATTTCGCTGTAAGAGCTTATCAAGTACGAGCAAAAATGTTGACATCTTCACTGTTTAAAATTTATGCATTTAGCAATTAAGTATATATAAAATGTTTTTTTTTCCTGATCATATGAACATGATTAAAAAAATTAAATGTGAATGTAAATAACAATCTTTATGTTCTTTTACGCAGCTTAATTTCATCTGGCAAATTAGCTTGCTTATAAATCCACAGATTTAATATTATTAAATTGTTAGCAATTAGGTCCGCTAATTAATTAAATATTATATTTTAAAAGGTACTATGTTACAGCCTTGTTATTCCAAATGAGTTTTAAAATTTGAAGAGAGTGTGTGTGGATCATTCAGAACTCTTGACACTGTAAAATACAGGGCACACACACATGTGGAATAAAGACAAAATTAACAATAAAAAATAAAAAAAATTGTATAAAACACAACACTATTAAACCATGTTTAAATAAACAGCATCAAATAAAAATATTATTAAGCTCAAAGTTCCCTGAGGTCCCTACAGACACCTCGGAAATGATAAAACCCTGGCGAAAGCGAAAAGAACCAGGCTGTGGGCAAACCATTAAAATATATTCCACAGTCAGCAGCACTCCCAAACCTATACTGAGGAGTGCATGAGGAACTGTGAACAGGAATCTATGTGCGAGATGTGTGCGCTCGATCCTCGCTTGATTGAGATTCTTCTCATAGTGATGATTCATGTTGAATGAGGGGCCAAACACCCATTACCTGACGAATTCTGTTTAACTTGCTTCGGGTCCGTAGGGTATACCAGCCCCGGCCGCTTCCCAAGGACATATCTGTGGATATGGTCATAAAGCCACTGTACGACAAAAAGAGTTTTTATTGAGTGAGTTCGTTATAACAGCCTCTGTCTAAATACTTCGCCATTCATTTTCCAAGACAACAATATGGCTTGAGCAAAGTGCATCCGAACACCCATCACATCCAAAGCAAGAACTGTAAGCTTATTAAGCTTCTACTGACAGCTCAAACCTATCGTGCATCAATTGACCGTTGATACCTATAAAGCTTCCACTTGCATAGCAAAGCTATCAATCACGGCTATCAAGCTTTCACTTACATATTATTGAATAATCAAGCTTCCACTTTCAGAGTAAACACTTATCAAGATTCAGCTTTTTCAATCTTCCACTTACCACAAGGAAAGACAATCTACACAAGGACATGGAGATTGTACCAGAAGCGAAGAAAAATTATGCAAGGGCCTTGAGGCTGTACCACAGGGACTGTCGGGCATAAGGGTAGCTCAGAGACGAAGCAAATAAATCATAATAATGCTGTAAACTCAGATAACAAAGAAAATGCGAGCAAAAAAGACCCCGCACCCTCATCCGACCTCCACCCCGCACCCGACTTCTGCCCCCTCGTCCGACTTCCGCCCCGAAAACACAGATATAATCTAAGGAAGAAGAAATCTCTTACGAGAGAGGACGCGGAGCGAGATATAACGCAGCGAGAGAGAAAGAACTGGCTGAGATTAAATCATAAGACGGACAGCCCTGCTGGGAGACAATGTCATAAATGAGATTAAATCTTATAAAAAAATGTGTCACATAAGAGATGGCGAGACAAGAGGTGAGACATAGGGAGGAGACACAGGGAGGAGACACAGGGAGGAGACACAGGGAGGATTCACAGGGAGGAGACACAGGGAGGAGACACAGGGAGGGAGGACACAGTCAGGAGGAGACACAGGGAGGATTCACAGGGAGGAGACACAGGGAGGAGACACAGGGAGGAGACACAGGGAGGAGACACAGGGAGGAGACACAGGGAGGAGACACAGGGAGGAGACACAGGGAGGAGATACAGGGAGGAGACACAGGAGGAGACACAGGGAGGAGACACAGGGAGGAAAATAAGGGATGAGACACAGGGAGGAGACACAGGAAAGAGATATAGGAGAGTGACACAGGAGAGTGACAAATTAGGAGGAGTACAGGGAGGAAATTAGGACGCAGACACGGAAAGGAATAGGAGGGAAGAAGAGGAGAGAAGAAAAGAGAGAAGAAAGGAAGAGAGAGAGAGAAGAGAGTGAGAAGAGAGAGAGAGAGAAGAGAGAGAGCAGAAGAGAGAGAGAGAGAGAAGAGAGAGAGAGAGAGAGAGAGAGAGAGAGAGAGAGAGAGAGAGAGAGAGAGAGAGAGAGAGAGAGAGAGAGAGAGAGAGAGAGAGAGAGAGAGAGAATTTTCAAGTAAGGAAAAGCTTCTCTGATCGGGTCGTCTTTCTCTTTACAAATATATTACCACCACCACCTACCGAATAAAACAGATTTTACGCCTGGTAAAAGCCTATACTTTTGTGTTAGAGCCGGAACGCTCCCCGAGTGAAATTAAACATTCACACTAAGTGTTAAACCAATGCGGCTTATTCAGCGGTGAAGGCTCGAGCGTCCGTCCGCTAGATGGACTCGCTACTCTCACAGCTGAAATAAATAAACCATTTCAATTTGTAATTTAGAAGCACGCACACACACACACACACACACACACACACACACACACACACACACACACACACACACACACACACACACACACACACACACACACAAAGAGGTTCGTGTTAAGTTAAATTGGGATCTTTGTTATCGGGAGTTGGTGCTGAGCGGCGAGGCTTATCTCGACCACCTCTGGATGGCAACATTCCTGAGGACAATGCAACGAAGATTGAAAACGAATGTGCTAGGTAGACTGAGGTAATGAAGTAATGGTGGTAGGAGCAGTGGGTGTGGTGGGTGTAGGTGTGGTGGGTGTAGGTGTGGCGGGTGTAGGTGTGGTGGGTGTAGAAACAGTGGGTACGCCATCAGTGGGTACGCCATCAGTGGGTACACTATCAGTGGGTACAGAAGCAGTGGGGACCGCACAGCACCACCATCAGGTACACTATCAGTGGGTACAGAAGCAGTGGGGACCGCCAAGCACCCCCACCCCCTCTATACCCACAGGGTATTCAGGTACGTGGTCTCATCACAAAGGTATTGAACTATCAATTGGGTGGAATAATGTAATGCCATCCCATAAACATTTAAGTCATAAGAGGAAACAAAGACTATCACATTATTGTAATCAAGTGGGGCTCTCGACACCCGTAGGGATCACAAGCGCTTGGCGAAAGGGAAGCCAAGAAAATCATCTTTGGATGGGGAAGGGAAGCTCCAGTTGATATGATCAAGAGCCCTTCATCAGTATCAAGGCGCCTCTTAAAGGGACCAAACACACTGAACAAGGACAGAATTCAACAAGGAAACGGGGAATGACCTCCTAGTCAGCATATCGCTTTCAGCCACCGTGTGTGAAGATATTTATTTCTTCCCTCTGCATGGCAGGAAAATATTGTCACGAGGAGGGAAATTTTATTCATTGTCAAGGTGGATCAAAAAAGCTAATGTGAGAGAGCAGAAAGAAGTGTGTTAATGTAGTGTGTGTGTGTGTGTGTGCGCGCGCACGCGAATGTGCATAATAACGACTAGACGAGAGCATGCTCATACACTAATTTATATAAAACTGTCTGTCTGTCTGTGTCTATCTGTCTGTCTGTCTCTCTCTCTCTCTCTCTAACTGCTCACATTTGGCAGCTGGTAACTCCAGTTTTTCCAAGAATGGGTAACTGCAAAATATAGACTCGTATATTATTTCAGTTCCGTTTGGCATTAAGTCAGCCAGGAAGTTCAAGAGCGTCAGGGACGCAGCGCAAGAGAGTTCACAGCTCCAGCCTCACACGTGTGCGTTAATTTCCCGTTGACGAATACATTTTTTTACTTTGTTTATGCGGCATTCAGATGATAGTAAATGAGGACGATATGTGTGTAGTGTTTAAAATAAAATAAAATTTCCAATACCATAAATATTTGTAAACATTAAGCGTAAATAATTTAGAGGGTTCTTTCATAGGTAGCAAAGAATTTACAGGATTGTTTCAGGGGGGACCCAAACAAGTTTGAGAATTGTTTGGGAGTGTTTCCTTACACCTGTTGTCCCATTCACCTAACAAGGAAGTAGCTACCTGGGCGTTAAGCGACTGGTGTGGGTCGCATCCTGAGGGACAATGTTGAGGACCCCAATGGATATAAGACAGTCCTTGATGACGCACTGACTTTCTTGGGTTATCTTAGGTGGCTAACCCTCCGGTGTTGAAAATCATAACAAAATCTTATCTTTGATCTTATCAAGGCTGAGGAACTGGTGATTTCAAATTATCTCCCCAGGCTGGTCGGTTGCTTTATTAGTTTCAAGCTTACCGGTTAACCAATGGTCAGTAAGGCTGCGTGTCACGTGGACATCACCAGTCAGGATATTTTATTCATTGATATTAGAATTATTTACATTTTACATATGTTAATCAGAGAAAGCGCTAAGCCTAAGTCCATAGCTCTCACATAGCTATCAGGTTCGATCCAAGGAAGGAGAGGATAAGTTCCTTGGAGCAAGAGCCTTTTCTTCCCTTGAGGGTGTGTTAAAGTATATATATATACAAAGATATACACTACTAAAAGTGAATATACACTGCAAGTCTCGGTTCATACACATAAGAAATATTTCCCAGAAGAGTGTTAACCGGAGTATGACTCACGAAATCTTAATAACACGATTGCAAACAAACCAAGGTACAGGTGGGGTTAGAACTCATGGCAAATTAGTCTTAAAATACCAGGCCAGTGCGTAAGCTGCTGGGCCAGCTGGTTATAATAAGATTAATCAAACTAGGAATATTTATACACCATGGGGCAGACGAGCCTATTCCATGGCCGGGTTCAGAGTAGAGAAACTATCGAAACTCTTCAAAGGCATATCAAAGGTATATGGAGGTTACCATGGGCCCCCGATGTTGGATGAATATTATTATAGCCAGGTGGCCATGAGTTTTAACTTCACCCGTACCTTGGGTTTTTTCAGAGTATAAAGTTATGGTACTTTATTATCAATCTCCTGGAATGAAACTTTAAACCTAACAAGTGGTGAGGACTATATTTATATCTGTTCGAATAGGTGGGCATATTTGTATTCCTTGGATCAATAACATACGATTGTTTTGATGAAATAACCGATTCCAGGGACCAAAACTCGACCCTCCCCATTGCTAACAAAACTCGACCTTCTCCCCTGCTAATAATCCTCCCCCATGCTAACAAAATTCCCCCTGCTAACAAACACGACCCCCCCTGCTAACAAAACTCCCCCCCTGCTAACAAAACTTGACCCCCCCCTGCTGACAAAACTCGGCGAGTACAAAACGGTGATTGCCACAGGTTTTAAAAATAAATGAAAACAGGAATACTAATGAATTCATCGTTTTGTGAAAAGCCCGAGAATGGAGCCCAGTTTCACTTTTTACATACCTCTCAGCAACGACCCTGGCGAAAGATAATATTTGTTTATGTCTGTATAAGCGGGTCTAATCCCATAATGCCTGCATGTTTCAATCCCTTACCGACAGTCCCTCTATACTGCTTTAAGAATTTCGTCAAATAATTTATACTTGGGATAATCTGGCTCTTGGAAAGTGAATAAAATTAATGGTAATGATATCTTTCGCCAGGGTCGTTGATCAAATTTCTAAGGTAAATCGAAATTCTCCAAAGTTCCTCGAATGCGGTTGGTCTTTTCACCACACACTTGTCACAATATATTTTCAGCATTTCTTAGGATAATCTAGCTCTCGGAAATGGAATAAAAATTAATAACGTATTTAAAAGAACCTATTTTCTACGGTCCATTGCAATTTTTTCACAGTCCTCGAATGCTGCTGTCCTTTTCATCACACCGTTACCAGCTTTCACAATCTATTTTCAGCATTATGCAGTTGAGGCAACAAGTGTCTACTTAATTTGCCAGGATGCTGGAGCTGTGAGTGACTCGAGGAAGAGTGTGAGGTCTTCAACACCAGCGCTCAGAGGCTGGCTGGAGCCTTGAGTAACTGGAGAGTGGGCGGTCTTTAGAGCGGCGCTCAGAGGCTGGCTGGAGCTTTCAACGATTCGAGTGAGAGCAGTCTTTAGAGCGGCGCTCGGAAGTTACGGGACCCTGAGTGACTATGAAGGTTGTGAGGTCTTTACACCAGTGCTCGGAAGATGTTGGACTCGAGAGTGGCTTATGGAAAGGTGTGAGATCCACAAGCGAACTGCTTATTGACATCAATGCATTAATTTTAAGTACCTCAGAAATGCTGTTAATGGTGCTGGAAAAATTGTACACTGATGAATGACACAATGAAACTCATATACAATGAAAAGCCTGATAAATCGTTGAACTCCTTACCATTATAATTCGATCTTCAAAAGTTGAATACGTTACTGATATACGCTGTACTCGAAACGTTGTGGAAAAAGACACTTATGTACAGTTCTGGACATTTATTAAAGAAAACGCTTCTTCAGTCCTAAACTGTTCATAAGTATCCTTTTCCACATCTTGCTGGTATCACCATATTATTTCTCAATTAAACACCTTAAACGCTGTACATGAAACGTTAAAAAAGATGAAGGAAATACGCTGTGCTTGAAACGTAGAACACGTTAAATGCTGTACTTGAAAGTTTAAGATATAAATCTGCTCGGGTTAAACTAGAGCTGTAAAAGCTGAAGCAGCCACTGATGCTCCCAGGCACGTCCACCAACCACACCCTTCAAGCAATAACTCGAAATTACCTCTAGTTTTATATGCCACTAGATCTTCCAATATATTTTTATTTTTTCATAAAAATTTAGTAACAATTATAAAAATCATAATTCAATAAAATAATAATAATAATAATAATAATAATAATAATAATAATAATAATAATAATAAGTGTAAGAGTTGTTCGGATTTTTAACCCGGAGGGTTAGCCACCCAGAATAACCCATGAAAGTCAGTGCGTCATCGAGGATTGTCTGACATATTTCCACTGGGATCCTTCAATCTTGTCCCCCCAGGATGCGACCCTCATTTCCTACAGATCGGTGAAAAAAACCCAAGTGCTGACCCCCAGACCAAAATACCAACACGGTGGAAAGGAGAGGCTGAAGTAGTGACCCCTCAGTCCGATGTCACCCACACACACCGCAAGAGATGAGAACGGAGATTTCTGGAGGCCAAGTAAACAAACTTCTTCATGAGAACACGCAAAGCGTTCATAGTAATTTTATTCATGAAAATTCGAAGTGTGGCCTTCCCTGCATTACCATATGCGTTATCACGTGTGTTTCCGTCTTATACCTTGCAAAGGTTTTCTTTAAGATCGCTAAACTTCGTACGCGATATTTTCTGTGTCGAGTGTTAGTTGAATACAACGGTAGGTAGGTTGGTAGACGGCAACCATCTAAGAGGGCTTGACTATTCTGGCATATGAGTGTGAAATGGAAGCCTATTGACAGTTGGATAGTAGACAGCAACTATCCCAGGAGGTCTGACCATTCTGGTATGAAGTGTGAAATGGAACTCTGGTAAACGTTTGAACAACGTTTCGTCCGTCCTGAATCATAGCTAATTTGCAAGCGAAAGAGTGAGAGAGAGAAATGGAAGGAAGCCAGAATACTGAGAGTCACAATAATGACTAGAATTTGGTACAGATCCTCTCACCAATTATCCTTGGTAATGTGTTCCAATGGCCCTGAGAGTCCTTATGTGGGAAACATGCAACTCTTATCACCTATCTGGGAGCATATATACACTGTTGGCAGCCTTCCTCATAGCTTTGATGTTGATGAAGGCCTCTTGATGTTGATGAAGGCCTCTTGATGTTGATGAAGGCCTCTTGATGTTGATGAAGGCCTCTTGATGTTGATGAAGGCCTCTTGATGTTGATGAAGGCCTCTTGATGTTGATGAAGGCCTCTTGATTAAAAGAAAATGAAACTACCATTCTCTTCCCGATGAAAACTTGTTTACCTCCTCTTCCAGCGGCGTTGTATTACTCCATAATGAACTGCTAAATCTGTAGAATACAATAATAAAAAAAGAGTAAGGTTTAAAATGATATTACCCGCTGCCCCTAGCGGTAGTGTGTCTATATTACCCAAAATAAATATTGTTAGCTTATGTGACCCTTAAATATCTTTGCCGATGCGTGTAATACATGATATATAGTCCTTTGGATCTCAGAAAAGGAATGCAAAGTTACCTTTCTTACCTCTGAAGTAAGTGTAATACAACGGCAGTTTGCACTGCAATTCATAGTTAATTGGACACTTCAAGGATGTCAGTAAGAAAATGCGATAGGCTTTTGTAACACAGTAAAGAGGTACTCATGTAACTCTGCTCTTGTAATACATAGTAAAGAGATTAAAGAGATATTTGGCTCTGGAACACAGTATATACAGGTAGATACTTGCATTGCAGTACATAGTATATAGATACTTCTGCTATTGTAATACACAATAAATATATCCTAGCTTTTGTAACACACAGTAAATAGATGCTCGGCTCTTGTAACACAGTAAATAGGTACACAGCTCTTGTAACAAAGAAAATAGATGCTCGGCTCTTACAACGCAGTAATGATATTCTGTGTTTTCGACACAATAAAAAGAGTTGGCCGATGGCACTACACAGTATTAAATTAACAGACCAAGAGAATTTGCTTTTGACGTCCCTTGACATACTAAACAGTTGGTATATAACTGCAATACACTGGTTGATGACCGGCTTTAACTGGGATAAGGACAGACACCGGAGATTCTGTCCACTGACATTCTTCATTAGTGAAGACTAGATGAAGGCTTCACCCTTTACTAATGAAACCTTACCTGGAGGACAAATAGCAAAGGACTTGGAGCCCAACACTGACGCTATCTGCTTAGAACTAACTACTACTATCTAGATAAAGTCCTATCGCTTATTATTTAGAAGACGATACATGTATAAGGGATTTTATGGGAAAAACAGCAGAAAATCTGGAACGCCCCATCGAAGATATCTGTCTATGGCTATCTAGATTAATTAAAGTGTATATGGGAGCACATGGACTTTGAAGTCCATACGGAGGCTATCTGCTGAGAATAATCTACTACCTAGATTAAGGGTTATCACGTGTAATCTATGTGTATGAGGAAAGAAAATCAGAAGGCTCTACTAACAACACGGTGGATCCAACTCGGGTGCTACAGAAAATATTAAAGAAAAGAAACACATTCAAATGGATTTGGTTTTCGAAGCCACTGTATAAAATATATAATAATTAAAAAGCACAAAACTGTACAGCATTTCGGGCAAATTTCTGCAACGTTTCGGTCTGTGTAGGGTATTATTACTTCATATAGTGCGAAACGTTGTTCTATAACGTGTATTTTTGTTTTTCATCAGAGTAGCATTAACAGCGTGTGTTGATGCTAATAATGTGACTTCTCTGGCATCAAGACACCTCTCATGGAAGGTGTTGATGATACCAATAATGTGACTTCACCGGCATCAAGACACCTCTCATGGAGGGTGTTGATGTTGCTAATAATGTGACTTCACCGGCATCAAAACACCTCTCATGGAGGGTGTTGATGTTACTAATAATGTGACTTCACCGGGATCAAGACACCTCTCATGGAGGGTGTTGATGATACCAATAATGTGACTTCACCGGGATCAAGGCACCTCTCATGGATGGTGTTGATGATACTAATAATGTGACTTCACCGGCATCAAGACACTTCTCATGGATGGTGTTGATGTTACTAATAATGTGACTTCACCGGGATCAAGACACCTCTCATGGAGGGTGTTGATGATACCAATAATGTGACTTCACCGGGATCAAGACACCTCTCACGGAGGGTGTTGATGATACCAATAATGTGACTTCACAGAGATCAAGACACCTCTCATGGAGGGTGTTGATGATACCAATAATGTGACTTCACCGGGATCAAGACACCTCTCATGGAGGGTGTTGATGATACCAATAATGTGACTTCACCGGGATCAAGACACCTCTCACGGAGGGTGTTGATGATACCAATAATGTGACTTCACAGAGATCAAGACACCTCTCATGGAGGGTGTTGATGATACCAATAATGTGACTTCACCGGGATCAAGACACCTCTCATGGAGGGTGTTGATGATACCAATAATGTGACTTCACCGGGATCAAGACACCTCTCACGGAGGGTGTGAAGGCTTATTCAGCCCTGTAACAACTTCAGACAGTATTACCAAGGCTGGCTCCTCCTCAGGAAAATTAATGAATAGAAAAAGAAATAATAATTCACAAAGATAAACACTTTATTATTTATTAAAGCAAACATAAAACAATAAAACATGAAAGGTATATCATATTTGAAAGAAAAACGAAAAATGAAATGAATAAAATAACAATTGAACTCAACGCTAATATACATAGGGGTGTCTGGTGTTGGTGACACTGAGTGTTGTTGAAATCGTAGAAGTTGCTGATGATGGGGGGGGGGGTTGCAGGTGTTGGTTACAACCCACCGGTTCGTTCTTCACAGTATAGCCGCGAGTATTCTATCCCGATGACAGGAAAGCAGGTTCTTTACCGCTGCAATGATGAGGGGTTACGTCCTGCAATTTCATACAGGTGTACAGGTAATTAAATCCAAAAAGGGGAAGTCTCAGGACGTTAGTCCATCTCCATCAATTTTACTCGTTGATTGGCAGGTGACCCTCTCCGTCATCCAAGCTGGAAAGATAAGACAGGTTACCCACTGCTTAAGAAATCACTCTCCATGATAGGTACAATACCTAAAAGATGTGGTGATTATTACAACAGTCAACTTAGAGCAAGACTGAAAGGACTAAGTTTATTATTGGTCAAAAGTGAAGCTTTCAACCAATAAATCTACTAGAATACAAGGCAGGCATGTACTTACAGTAGTGCTGGGAGCTGTGAGTCTAGTGATTACTGTTTGGACCGGAGCCCCACACGTCACCTTTCGGGGGGGGGGGAGGAGGAGGGGAAGGGATAGCGGGAGCTAGACTGACCCTACCTTAACAAGCAGCCGGCAATCAAACTATCACTTTCGGGGAGGGGGAAAAAGGGGGGGGGGATAGCGGGAGCTGGAAACTATTGTTACTATATCACTACTCCTATCTATTGAACTTTTCCCTCACAGAGGGTGTTGATGATACCAATAATGTGACTTCACTGGGATCAAGACACCTCTCATGGAAGGTATAAATTAACTAAATTTAATCAAATATAACCAAAATGTTGTACTGATAATAAACTGTAGCAAAAAAATTATGCGTCGGAAAACGGACTTTCTAGAGCCAACGAATCATTTCCCGCTTTAAGAAATTCTTCACGCCGGTGAAGGGCTCTTGTTCCACGGAATTAAAACTTAGTATCCCGGGGTATTTCGACCTGGCTTTCATGCCCATACTTTATTTGCATCAAGTTATTGATGTTTCATAATTGAAAATTTATTTAGAATAACCTCAGTTATTAAAATATATTGTGCTCAAATTTTTGAAAACTAATGTAATATCTCGTGATTTATTATACCTCTGCGCGTAATGTGTGTGTGATTTATTTTGGGGGTTATTAAACCGTGCTGGGTTTATAAATGAGGGAAGGCAGGGGAGAGAGAGGGACGCTAAGCGAGTTTTGGTTTCGTGCTCACTACTGTACATCACCACAATATTCACCATGAAAATCAGAACTACAGTCACCATCACCACCACAAACACCATCCCTGCTAGTATCCCACCACCATCACCTCTGCCGTCACCACCACCATCAGCACCACTTAAAGGTAAACAAAACTAATACATACCCACATGAGATCACATGAACTTATTTAAATAAATCCAAAACTATCTTAGGTTATCTTACATTTATTAGTATCATTCAAAATCAGTGAAGAAGTTATCAATAAATTAATTCGTAATGGTTCAGTCTTTTTATTGTTGACTTATTACAACAATTAATATACATTTTGCTTTTTCGTCTATATAAATTATATTATGCAAAACAACCACTGTCAAAAATAGTGACCTTCCAAACGCTTTCGTGATGTCTCACATTATCAAGGAACTGATGATGTGAGAAATCACGGAAGCGCTGGGAAGTCCACTATTTTTTTCACAATGGCTGTTTTGTATACTGTGATATCACTTGTTTACTGTGATCTTATTGCATAGATTATATTATATAAACCAGTGTGAATCTTTAAGGGCAAGGAGTGGTTAAGATTCAAACTTACTTCCTTCCTTTGATAGCCGTTTGGTGTCTGTTCACTCAGGTTGTTGGCGACTGCGCTGGTAAAAAAAAAAAACAATACCTAATGCGTTTCCCAACCAGCTTGAAATAACTTGGCGAAAACAATGTCTTGCAGGACCTCGTTCTTGGGGATCCTGGTAGTCTATCAGAACACTGTCACTAAGCAGAGTTACGGGAAGCAACAGAGCAGAGACGGCCCACTAAACGGGAGACAGAATCTTGGACACATACGCCTCGGAAAGACGAGATAGGACCAAAGCCTTCCAAAATATGAGAAGCCAAGGAGCCCGGTGAGACACCGTAAAATCCCACAAGAAATTTGACACGTGTAAAGATGTCACATTTCTTGTGGTGAAACAGGAAGGTGGGAGTCAGGACGACCCATCTTCCCTCACCTTATCACTAGCACGTTCATGTGTGTATGTATGTATGTACGTATGTATGTATGTATGTATGTATGTATGTATGTATGTATGTATGTATGTATGTATGTATGTATTGTATGTGTGTGTGTGTGTGTGTGTGTGTGTGTGTTACGATATATCGCTAGATCCAAATACATATACGAGTGCTAATCGGAGTGGGTGTATTACATATACATAAATATACATACATATTGTTCCTACACAAACATGTTAAAGAGTAAATATCAAAATAGTATACAATACCGACAGGTTGGTAATTAACACACACATATGCAACAGTAAGGTATCTTTATTTCGAAACGTTTCGTCTGCACAATAGGCTTCTCTGTACTCGACTGAAAAAGCCTACTGTGTAGGCGAAACGTTTCATAAAGATATCTAATTGTCGCAGATGTGTCTTACTTGCCAGCATGTATAAGAGTACCTTCAGCAGGAGCTGCCAGTACTATCAGGGCAGGTGCTGGTGTCCGCTGCAGTTATGACAAGTGAGGCTGCTCGCCTCCCTCTGATCATAATGAACTATCAGAGGAATTATGTTGTCGATCATAAATAGCTTCTCCTTCATCCCCTGAAGTGCAACATTGATCCTTAATTAACATTATGCACGTAGGTTGCATTATGTCAGTGCTGGCGCCCCTCTGCAACAAGCACACGGAGTTAAGCATGATTACGTTAATGCGTTGCGACTCTAGTGATTATATATACGGCAAGTGTGCAGATTGGTCCATTGATATTTTGTATATTTAGTTTTCTCTGTCACAAGCTGTGATCAATATTTTTCTTAATATATTAATTTCCTTATAAAACCATAACTTCAAAATACATCGATAATCATGATTTTTATCCTGATTGATTACTTTAACGTACATTTTAATTAATGGAAAAATCACCCGAAATCTCAACGTGTCAAGTGAAAAAGCATTGATTTTTCCCGCAATAGTTGTATTTTTCTAAGGGCTTTTAAACGTATTTTTTTTTTTTCAGAATTCCGGGTCATTAACTTGGTATTTAAACTTCAAGCTCAGGATGACGTTACATGATGTATGTGTTTAACACAAAATGTGAATTAACGACCCTGGCCCATGGCCGGGTTCCGGGAGTATAAAAACTCTAGAAACTCAAAGATATCAAATGTAACATCATTATTTTGCTACTTCCTGTGGGAGGCTAAACTGGTGAAGGGAGAGACTTCATCTTCCACCTGATATCATCGAGGGCACCGTAGGAGGTCCTTCTATATTGCACTTGAAAAAATAGTAGTTTTAATATGTCTTATTGACAGGTTACAGAGCTGTAGCTCAGGGTAAGGTTAAAATTTTAAGGCAGTACCAGAGCCCATTCATGTGCTGCAGATGCCTGCTCACCGTATTGGAGTGCTACTGTGGCGGAGACGTGGACACAACCTTCAGACATTGACACTTAACATCAGAGAGCTTTGCTTTGTGGCTTTGCATGAAGCTTTATTTTTTCCCATCCAAGTTGCCAACATTTTCAGCTATGTCGAAGTATTTTCCTGCTCGTATCCAGCATTTTATTCCCCGTGCCCAGCATTTTCCTCCATGTGACCTACATTCTCCTTCACGAGGCTTGCTTGTATTGTCCTTTATGTAGCCTGCGTTTTTTTTTCAAGAATCCGGCGAAACAGACGCACAATCTATTAGTATTAGCATATTATATATATATATACACACATATATATACAATAAGATCACAGTAAACAGGTGATTTCAGAATATGCAAAACAACCACTCTGAAAGAATAGAGAAATTCCAAGCGCTTTCGTGACTACTCACATTATCAAGGAACTATGAAAGTAAAGCATCCAAGGAAGCTATATAAGGGGTCTGGCCAGCACCTCACTATCAGATCCCACAACGGTTAAACACCTGACGCGCGCCGACTCAACTTGGATAGGTTCTTTGCACAACTCACCCACAAACTATTCTACCCAAGAAAATTTAAAAATTATTTGTCCAGTGTATTATTAAATTCTTCCCAAATTCTATTAATTATAAATGGATCTAATTTATATAAACCAAAGGAAATATTCATATTGTTGTCAAAACTGCTTTTTATGAAACAAGATTCATTTATATTCCTGTCGACCATGGACTTGCTTGATACTACTTTCTCAACTTTTTGAAAATCAATTGGATGGTTAAAATCTCTTACATGAATAAATAGAGCATTGGAATCTTGTCCAGTTCTAATGCTATATTTATGTTGTTTTAATCTTAGTTCGAGATTTTTACCAGTTTGACCGTAATAAACTTTATCACAAATTTTACAAGGAATCTTATAGACACATCCATCAGCATTTTGGGTGGAATTCTTTATCAAAAGTTTTTTTTTACTGTATCAAGATTTTTGAATACAACTTTAATATTAAAAGTCTTAAGAAGAGAAGGCATATCAACCAAGTTTTCATGATAAGGGAGAACCAACATATTTTTAGTTGAATAAGGCTGGTTGTCCCTTTTTGGATTGTAAAAAGTATTTCTAGCAACTTTAAAAGATTTATCAATTACATTTCTTGGGTATTTTAAATCATTACCTATTTCATAAATTTTGGATATTTCCTCATCTATGAACTCAGGACTACAAATTCGTAAAGCTCTCAAAAACATTGATGAGAAAACAGACAGTTTGACTCTATCTTGATGCGAGGAATAATAGTGGACAGAGGAACAGTTATTTGTAGGTTTTCTGTAAATTTTAAATTTGAATTCATTATTACCCTTAATAATTAAAACATCTAGAAAAGGCAATGAGTTATTTTCTTCAAACTCAACAGTAAAGTTTATAGAATGGGCTAAGCTATTTAATTTTCCAAGGAAATGGTGTATATCTACATTTTTGGGCATAAGACACAAAATATCATCAACATATCTGAACCATTTAGCTCTATTAGGGAGGATTGTGTTAAGCAACCTTGTTTCAAAAAATTTCATGTATAGGTTACTAAGAACAGGTGAAAGAGGATTTCCCATTGTCATACCAAACTTCTGAGTGTAAAACTTATCATTAAATGCAAATTTTGCATCAACAATGCAAAGTTTAATAAGTTTAATGATAGTAGGAACTGGCAATGGTAAATCATAGTTAACGAGTTCTTCAGATAAGAAACTTAATAAATCATCAACAGGAACTTTCGTAAACAAGGAAGTAACATCAAAACTAACCATGTTAAAATCATTTAAGTCAGTCAAGGAGCTTAATTTATCAACCAAGTCTATGTTGTTTTTAACATTAAAGTTAGAAATTTTGCCAACAATAGGGCTCAAAATATCAACAAGCCATTTGGATGATTTATATGAAACTGATATATATATATATATATATATATATAATATATCGTTCCCCAAGCATGAATATTGTAAATTCAATGTATATATTGATTCGTGGGTGACGATACAACCGACACACACTAATTCAAGAGGATATTTTCTGTGATGTTCGCAGAGAGAGGAACAGATGCGAAGCCGAAGAATAACAATGCTAATTTTAGGCTATGCAGCTTCAATTTACTGTTACCTGTTTGGAAGAAAATGACGCTGGAAGTGCTATGTACCCCAGCGGTGGTCTGGAAATGGTAGTCCTGCTGAGTGTCCCCAATACTTTGTGCCCTAGTGTTAGATTGTTAGTTACGGTTCACTGCCTCGTTTTTATATTGGTTTTGGTATCTTTTTTTTATTGGTAACTGCTGTTTCTTCAGAGAGAGAACACAGCTGGCTACAACTTCATCCTGTTCTCTGTCTCTTAACATTAAAAAGGCTTTTAAATGAGCTGATGTAGGTAACATCTCTTAGCAGCTTGTAAAAAAGTTAGGAACCCTAAACGTTACCTTGTAGAAATCTGTGTAAAAAGGGGAAAGAGAAAGAGAGAGATAATGTTTTTTATTTGTTTTTACTCAGCATTTTGTTTGTTGTTTCTTCAACACCTGGAAAGTATGTATATACAAGAGAACAGGATACATAAACATAATAAAAACAAATATGACAACAGCAGAAACAGTTTGTACTCTCGACTCATCCTGCGCTTGTAAACAGAAAAGAAATCTTTCTATGTTAAGGTATATTTTTTTCCCGAAAACTTTATGTATAAGAAGTATGCCATGAAGAAGGTACGAGACATTTTATGGGAAGAAAATGAAATTAAGAATACATAGGAAAATGTGATTAATATTACATTAAGAAAATTAAATTCAGACTTAACAGGTAAAATAGAACTAAGAATACCCAGGAAAACTCGTGTCAGAATAAGTAAGAAAGAGGAAGTACGTGAGAAAGTGATATTGGGAATTTACAAGAAAACGAAACTAAACATAAACAAATTAATTGATCTATGAACGCTTATGATAATGTGACTGAAAACAACTATTAATGCGTTAATAAAACCAGGTAGGAATTATAACTAAGAATGTGCATGAAAATAAAATTAGAAACACGCAAGAAAAAGGATTTAGAAACACGCAAGAAAAAGGAATCAGAAGCACATAAATCAATTGAGAATTCGGAATCAAATATATTTAAAGAAGCTAGTAAGCGGATGGACGTAGAAAGTAGGATACGTAGAAGCTTTGTAGAAGAAAACGATCACCTCCTGAGTCCATTTCGTAGATCCTTCCCAAAATCGACTCCAGGTGATAAATTTCAGTTTAATTTTAAGGAAAAGACTGAACAAGTAGGTGGGTGGGAACGGTTAGTTTTGAGAAGGACCTTCCGTGTATCGGCCAGTAGGCGTATAACTTCACTAAAGCACCTCAATTACTGAGAAAGCTTGAAGTCTCTTGATCTATACTCCTTAAGAGCGTAGGTGAGAAAGGTAAATCCTTATTTACGCCTGGAAAATCCCAGAAGGACTGGTAACACAAGAACACAAGAACTGGAGGAACACTGCTGCAGTGTTCCTCCATTCTTATGTTCTTGTCTTAACACAGTAGAGTTGTAAAAGGAACTTCTTTCACGGTATAACAGGACGTAAATATAACACTAAGGTTTTTTCCTCTTTTTACCTTTATTTCTTAACTATATATCCACTCTGAGTAGTTACCATATTCTCGATTTATCAGTTGTAAGATGATCAGTCTCACAGCTTTGAAAGGAGGTGGTCAGTTCCTCAACCTCAAAATTACTTATTCTACCGTCTCCGGTGTCATTATTAGCCTGCATTTGACAGAAGAAATCGGCTACGCAGGCGAAATGTTTTGTCAATAAAGTTACCCATAAGTTGCAAGTGTGTCTTATTCATCAAGTTGTCGGTACTAGATACCACTAATAAGAAAATGCTGTAACTCGCATACTGTGTCACATTTACATAGTGTGAAGGCTTACTCAGCCCTGTAACAACTTCAGACAGTATTACCAAGGCTGGCTCCTCCTCAGGAAAATTAATGAATAGAAAAAGAATAATAATTCACAAAGATAAACACTTTATTATTTATTAAAGCAAACATAAAACAAGGAAACATGAAAGGTATATCCTATTTGAAAGAAAAATGAGAAATGAAATGAAAAAAATAACATTTGAACTCAATGGGGGGGGCGCAGGTGTTGGTGACAACCCACCGGCTCGTTCTTTACAGTCTATAGCCGTGAATAATTAGTCCAGATGACAGGAAAGCAGGTTCATTACCACTGCTCTGATGAGGGGTTATGTCCTGCATCTATATATAACAGGTAGATAGATCCAACATGGGACGTCTCAGGACTTTAGTCCGTCTCAATCAATTCTTCTCGTTGGTTGGCAGGTGACCCAATCTGTCATTCCAAGCTGTAAAGAGAGACAGGTTACCCACTGCTTAAGAAATCACTCTCCATGATAAGTACAATGCCTAAAAGACGTGGTGATTATTAAGACATTTAACATAAAGCAAGACTGAAAGGACTAAGTTTATTATTGGTCAAAAGTGAAGCTTTCAACCAATAAGTCCACTAGAATATGAGCAGGCGTGTACTTACAGTAGTGCTGGGAGTTGTGAGTCGAGTGATTACTGTTTGACCGGAGCCCCACACGTCAACTTTCGGGGGGGGGGAAAGGAGGGGGGATAGTGGGAGCTAGACTTCCCCTACCTTAACAAGTAGCCGGCAGTCAAACTATTGTTACCATATACTTGCTCGATACTCCTACCTGTTGACCCCTCAAGGAAGGCTCCTTGACGCTGGTGAGGGGCTCTTGATCTAGGGAATTGGATCTGTGCTCCAGTTCCCTGAATTAAGCCTGAATGCCTTCCATCCCCCCATAGGCGCTGTATAATCCTACGGGTTTAGTGCTTCCCCCTTGATTATAATAATAATAATAATCCTACCTGTTGAACTTTTCCCTCACACATAGTTGTAGGTATATGCTACTGCTGAAGCACACTGCTGAGCATCACCAGATACCCATATGGGTATCTGGTGATGCTTGGCATCACAATATATACCCGATAGTTCATACCTTCAATTCCCCCGAGGTACACGTCACCCTTAGAATATTAAAAAACAAAACTAAAAAAACTTACATCATCTTCCAGCGAATTTCCCAGGACGTTAACTTTCACAGCCTCGTTAGAAAATACCCGAGATAATTTGGATTTTTAATGCAAGAAGAGAGAAGTGAGGTGAAGAAAGCGGCTAACGAGCACAAAAATGTAGCCAAAAAGGCAGCTATAAGTTTAAAATTAATGGTTGTTAAAATGTTGTTTATAGGTTGTGAAATTAACTGTAATTACCTGTATGACTCCCACTGGGGTCATACAGGTAATCAGGTGTGATCCGAGGATAGGGAAAGTAGCTCCAAGTCCTTGAACCATGAGCCCTTCACCAGCATCTAAAACTCCAAAGTCAATGACTGCTGTTGGATGGTTGATTTACTAGATTTCAACCCTTGTTGACTACACGAGGATAGTTTAGACTGCATATTTACGTGTTCACGCTTCTTGTATAATATACAGACATACATAACTCTTGGTGTACATACTGAGGTACATAACTATCTGTGTATTTACATTGATAGATACACACATCTTGGTGTATATGTGTAGATATTCTAGATATTCTTGGTGTAAATATGTAGATATCCTACACAACTCATGGTGTATACGTACAGAGATGCACAACTCTGAACAGAGATGCGCAGTTCATAGTGTATAATACACTATAATACACTATACACCTCTCAGTGTATATAAACTTGTACTGTTGTAAAATTCAAAATTGAAACAGACTTTGCCCAATGACCATTCGTTTTCACACATATGCTATTACATAACCAAAATAAGAGATTTTATGATCAAATTTAACATCTAAATCTATATGATAATTACGTACATTTAAAGATATGAAAATTAACTAATCGTTTAATATTTTATTACATGCTCAGTAATTACCCACATTGAGATAAAAATTCAGAGAGATTGAATGATCTGTATAATTCGATTCCCTTCTGGGATCCTCTTGAGCAGAGGATCCCAGAAGAGAATCGAAATACAGATCAATCGATCTTCTGAGTTTCTGTCTCCACGTGGGTTATTACTGAGCACTGACAGGTGTTCGTTACACTTTAGTTATCCATTTCATGGTATGATGGTGCTTATTATAACTCGCCTCTCTCTTCGGGCACACCTGAACCCAGTAACAGCGAATGTACGGTTCACACACGGAAAGAAGTGGTATAAAATACTGACACGATCGAGAAATGCAGTGTCATGTGATCCTTTATTGACGACGTTTCGCCCCCACACAGTGGGCTTTATTGAACCCAGTATTTTTGGTGGCTTCATAAAGCCCTCTATGTGGGCGATACGTCGTCCATAAAGATTCGCTTTGTACTGCCACGGTTGATAAATGTAAGAATGGTCTTCAGGCACCTTAAACAGGGAATCGTGTAAGACGCTGTGCACCATCTATCAGAAGCAATCTCGAGTATGTAGCGCTGGTCTAGAGCCTGCCCTCCTAATAAGTCACAAACTTCAGAAATTTGCCTTCACGCTGGTTCCCGACTTAAGGAATAAGAACTCAGTGTAAAAGTCAAAGCACAAATCTACATCAGTCAAAATAGAAGAATGTACTAAGACACGCAAGGCATGTGAAAGATACGTAAGGGCATTAATAAGGTGGACAAAGTCAAATTAACATTGGATTTGCACAAAAGGGCATGTATTTCAACACGTTGGTGAGTCGCAGGGACAATAGAGAGTACAGGCCACTATAAGATTTTATGAGAAAATGGCACGAGGGAAATGACGAAGCACTATAATTGACTCCATACACGAATTTACTAGTATCATAGAGCTCCAGAAGCTTGGAACAGTCTACGCCAACAGACTGAAAAGTATGAAATTAGGCCAGAAGCTAATTTAATCCACGTAGGCACAGCACAGTGTACAGCTTTGTGAAAACACACCCACACACGTTTAAAAAAAAAATCCCGTAAAAAGCGATACCTTCAAACAAAAAAATAAAGTAGAATTCTTTTCCTTAAAGGTGGTGCGACACTAATGGTCCAATACCATTAACGCGAGACCATGAGAGAAAAGGTCAAACTGCGTCATAAACTTAAGTGTTACCAGAAGTTTGGTGGGCCTCAGGCGGAGGGTCTGCAACTGAGCTGTAATTGTGACATAATAAGAGTCGCTTAATCCAGAGACGGCACCACGGACACCTGTAAGTGCCACAGTAGCCCCAGGCACCTAGATACAATTTTTTATGGAATTCTAGGAGCAAAATACTTCGCGATAATTAGTTTAACAAGGGGGGGAAATTTAACGAAACTTTTCTGAAAGGGAGAAAAAAATTCTGGGCCATTGTTAAGGAAAAGGTAGTGAACTACCTTAGGTTTATATTACGTATAAATAGCATATAAAATTAGATTTACAGTATATTAGCAGTCAGAACTATAACAAATGTAAAGGGAAACGAATTCATTATCTGGAAACATCGTAATATTTTTTTATGATTTGACTTGTAGATTCATAGGGAGGAAAAACACACTGCGTTTTCTCCATTAATTTTCAAAAATTTAAAATTAAGAACTAAACATGCGATAGATGTTTACTGTTGATAAGTTGCTGCAATGACATAGTTCATCAAGGTACACATTAATATTGAGGTATCCACTAGATGAGCTAGGCTATCTAGCAAGACATTCCTTGAACAAATAGCCTACATCTGTTTATGCGAAATGGATGAGTTAGCGACTGCTGTCTCGTCTTAGTTGTATTATAACGAGTTACTGTGGCAATATAGACTCAGTATTTTGATACAACCGTGTGAGACTAACCTTCGTTTGTGGAAGATTTTGAAACTGACGCTGCAGATGTGTACGAGGGATGAATTTGAAAGAAATTCCGTATGTTTTGCCAGGCGTGATTCACTGCGATTTGCCAGGCGTATCACGTGAAAAGTCGCTGTTCATTGACCTTTGCAAAGGTGTATTTTAAGACATGTCATACTAAACCATAATTCAGTAATTAATTGTTCAATAATTATTTTTGCGGAGGTATGGATAGCTTCCTCGTATTTAAAAAAAAATGGGCGAGATCTAACCTGGAGTTATAGGCAATATTAGCCATAAATAGATGAAAATATATCTTACCTGAGCAGTTTCCAGGACCTTAAAAGGAAGATTTCGTGACAATTTATGTGAGGGAAGGAACAGATGTTAGTATAGAAAGTTATTATTGTTATTATATTCGCTGGGAAGTGCACAATACTCCAAGACGATACAGCAGCTGAGGAATCATATATATTATATATATATATACATTACATAATGTCGTGCCGAATAGTTAAAATTGGTCAATTAGCAAGAACTCGTTTAAAATTATGTCGTTTCTAAAATTTTCTCTTATACGTTTAAAGATATATTTTTTTCATTTATGTTAATGCAAGAATTAATAATTTTGTACCAAAAGAACCTTAGAAAACTTACCTAACCTTATTATAATAAGCGCAATTTAATTTAGCCTAATCCAACTAAATTTTTAGAAAAGTTTATAATAATTTAATAAACAGGCACAATGAAATACATTTTTTTCATTAGGTTCAGAATGATTTTTGTGAAATTACTGCCTACACAAATTTTCGCTTGCCTTATTCGGCAAGAAGAGCGCTGCTATTTAAGCCAAAATCGCATGTTTCACCTATTCGGCACTATGTATATATATATATATATATATATATATATATATATATATATATATATATATATATATATATAATATATATATATATATATATATATATATATAAATATATATATATATATATATATATATATATATAATAATATATATATATATATATATATATATATATACTATATATATATATATATATATATATATATATATATATATATATATATATTTTATGTTTTTGATTTGTTGATTATGTGTATACAATTATTAAAATATATAAGAAATAAATATTGCCTGAACGAGGTGAAACAATTTTTGGTAAAAGAAGCATAGGCGTTGGTGAATACACAACACACACCACTACTGCCCTTCTACACCACACACAACATCAAGTATAATATTGATGATGTGCAATGAGATATTACACGTGTGGTACTGCAGTAGAAGTGTGACGTTGGAGTGTGTATGTGTTGTGTGGCGTTAGTTGAGTAATGTATTTGTGAGTGATGATTACTTCACAGTTGACTACCTAGTTGATATGAAGGGTAGATCCGTATTCTGCCCCCCTCTTCACTGAATCCTGAATAGGTCACTCTCCCTGAGCCGTGAGCTTTATCATACCTCTGCTTAAAGCTATGTATGGATCCTGCCTCCACTACATCGCTTCCCAAACTATTCCACTTACTGACTACTCTGTGGCTGAAGAAATACTTCCTAACATCCCTGTGATTCATCTGTGTCTTCAGCTTCCAACTGTGTCCCCTTGTTACTGTGTCCAATCTCTGGAACATCCTGTCTTTGTCCACCTTGTCAATTCCTCTCAGTATTTTGTATGTCGTTATCATGTCCCCCCTATCTCTCCTGTCCTCCAGTGTCGTCAGGTTGATTTCCCTCAACCTCTCCTCGTAGGACATACCTCTTAGCTCTGGGACTAGTCTTGTTGCGTGTGTGTGTGTGTGTGTGTGTGTGTGTGTATTCACCAAGTTATTACAAACATATATACAGAAATAAATATTTGACTGAACGAGGCTGCAAAAATTTTCTGGGAAATGAGAAAGCATGGCGGTTAGAGCTCTGACAACCGAACACTGGAGCTGCCATGTCTCATCTGCCCCGTGTTGTCTCTGGTCACTCCACGACCAACATCAAGGTTGCCGGAGCCTTTGATGCATGTGCACCACGGCAGAATTACACGATGCTGCCGGTACTGCAGTCCAGACCAGGGACATACGCACCGCTTGGAGCTACGCATGTATGCTGCTACTGAATGTGGCGTTACGCTTGCACGCTAATAGTAATTGAGAGATTACGCATAAACGCATTCTTAACGTTACTGAACATAACATAGCTTGCATAATGAAGGATAAGAAAACACGTTATTTTGTTACCCACCTTTGAGATTTCAAACTTAAATCAGTGGAAATAAAGAAGAGTGTAACTCTTGGATAGAATAACCCACACGGGTTTAGGGCATTTAATAAATTGTAATATTTATTTTTTTTTTACAGATAACTAATTTCGTAAATATTTCTTACATATTCCTATCCATTCTCTGTCTTCATTTTTTTTATTTTATTTATAATATGGCACTGACTTAAAATTTTAGTTTTACGCAAATTTCATACTAATATTCATATTTTTTTATATTTGGCAAAATTGGATACATTAGCAGTGTGCTGCTAATGTATTTTATATGATAGTTACACAGTGGGAGAAACAGCTAGTAGGTATTTGTCCCCTTTCATACTCCATCACACAGGATGGGGCTCATACAAGTGTGTCAGCCTGAGGCATGGGGTTCATACAAGTGTGTCAGCCTGAGGCATGGGGTTCATACAAGTGTGTCAGCCTGAGGCATGGGGTTCATACAAGTGTGTCAGCCTGAGGCATGGGGTTCATACAAGTGTGTCAGCCTGAGGCATGGGGTTCATACAAGTGTGTCGGCCTGAGGCATGGGGTTCATACAAGTGTGTCAGCCTGAGCCGTGGGGTTCATACAAGTGCCAGCCTGAGGCATGGGGTTCATACAAGTGCCAGCCTGAGGCATGGGGTTCATACAAGTGCCAGCCTGAGGCATGGGGTTCATACAAGTGTGTCAGCCTGAGGCATGGGGTTCATACAAGTGTGTCAGCCTGAGGCATGGGGTTCATACAAGTGTGTCAGCCTGAGGCATGGGGTTCATACAAGTGTGTCAGCCTGAGGCATGGGGTTCATACAAGTGTGTCAGCCTGAGGCATGGGGTTCATACAAGTGTGTCAGCCTGAGGCATGGGGTTCATACAAGTGTGTCAGCCTGAGGCATGGGGTTCATACAAGTGCCAGCCTGAGCCGGGAGACATCAGTTCATGCTCATGCTAACATTATATATTAACTCCCTTTCATTAATGCCCTGAATTCTGTATTTGAATCCGGCTGTGTTTGGGGCGTATGAGATTGAAAAGATTGATTTCATACATTATTAATGACAATATAAAACCTGCGTCATCGCTGTAGGCGAAAGTTTAAATAATTGTCTCTTGGTATTGTTTTTGGGTAGATAATTATATCGTGACATTGTGTACGTTTATTATTCTGTTTACTCTTTGATGAGTGGGAAAATTTCGTGGTGGTGGGCAAACAATTATTGCAACAAAAAGTGTGCTCAAAACGAATATTTTAACCTGTGAGTGCAAAACTAACACTTGGTAAGTGCGTGCAAAATTATAACTCAGCAAGTGCATACAACTCACGAAATCGCAATAATATGATTGAGAACAAACCACAGAAAGACGTACTTAACAAACCACAGGATGTGGTTTGTTAAGCACTTACAAAAACCTTAAGATGATTGCTCAAAACACTAAAATTAATAAACTAACAAACGTACACAGAACTAACTCAAACTACACAAAACAACACCTTAACAAGTGTGTAGGAAATTAGTATTAAACATTCATATAGTATAATCAATAGTGGTAAAATAATAAGAATCATCTATCAGAATCAAATAATAAGGGCAGCATCAGCCCTTGCCGTCTCTACTCATCTCCCCACAGAGTGTCAACTAAAAGTCACTGGGTTTTCTAAAGACGAATGATGCAAATCGTGAGTTCACTGCACACTCGTCACAGCCACCAAAAATTTCCATTCCTTTCCCCAAATCCCCGTATTCACTGGAATTTTTGCATGCAAATTATATCAATGAATTTTAAACAGATGAAATCTGAATTTAGATCATCGGTAAACCTAAGAAAGAGCTGGTAATGGTTCTAACGCGATCATCTCCGAGAGTTGCAGATGAAAGCTTACGAACCATCTCATAATAGCTCTTAACAATCTTCCACGAGAGTTGCCTCGCGATCTTATGCTGATGAAGGTGCTCAAGGCAAGAAAAATACGAATTGTAAAGTAAAAGGACACAAGTGCAACTAATGTGACATTTATTGTGGCAACGTTTCGCTCTCCAGGAGCTTTATCAAGCCATTACAAACAATACATGGACACAGAGGGTATATAAAGGCTCAGAGTGAGGTGAATACTAGTGAGGTACCATTTCGATGTTCACTAGTGGTAGTAGTAGTAGTAGTAGTGGTAGTGACAAAAGCAATTAATTCGTACATGTAAAAGGATATAAAAGCTATTACTTGGGTAACATAAAAATAGGTTGGACAAATATAAACTGGAATGAGGCAGGTTGTTTCAGTGTTCACTCTCTGTGCTTTGTGTAGTATAACAGGAGAGACTATGTGATGGCAGGGTTTACTGTTTTCAGGAGGATTCTTGCTAAGACTTCGGAGATGGTGAAGCTGCCGTTGTTTTGTTTAATTGTATTCGAAACAGCGATCAGTGCTGATTCAAGGCACTTGCGTGGCGGAAATTAGTTTCTTTTATCACTAATTGGGCGTCTCTGAATTTCATAAGATGATTGGTGGAATTTCGGTGTTGTACACAGGCGTTGTTTAAGTTGTCGTTCCTACATGCGTATATGTGTTCAGTGAGGCGGGTGTCGAGGTTTCTTGCTGTTTCACCTACGTAGATCTTGTCACAGCCTCCACAGGGTATAGTGTAAACTCCTGCATTGACTGGTTCGTGGTGCTTGGGTTTTGTCCTGGTTAGATCCTTTATTGAAGTGGTAGAAGCGATGGCGACTCTGGTGTTAGCTTGTGAAAGTACTTTGAGACGTTTAGTGCAACCTGGCTGTTGGGAAGAATTATAACTTTGTTGGGAGCGGCGTTGATGCGTGGAGAATTGATGATCTGAAGAGCTCTTTTCTTGCAGTCTTTGATGAAAAAAGAAGGAAATTGTAACTCAGTAAATGTTTGGTGAATGTAAGTACATTCCTCGTCAAGAAACTCAGGACTACAAATTCGGTATGCTCTTAGGAAAAACCCGATGATGATGCCTCTTTTGGTCTTGGTATCTTGACTGGAATAGAAGTGTGTGATCATCAATTCTCCACGCATCAACGCCGCTCCCAACAAAGTTATAATTCTTCCCAACAGCCAGGTTGCACTAAACGTCTCAAAAGTACTTTCACAAGCTAACACCAGAGTCGCCATCGCTTCTACCACTTCAATAAAGGATCTAACCAGGACAAAACCCAAGCACCACGAACCAGTCAATGCAGGAGTTTACACTATACCCTGTGGAGGCTGTGACAAGATCTACGTAGGTGAAACAGCAAGAAACCTCGACACCCGCCTCACTGAACACATATACGCATGTAGGAACGACAACTTAAACAACGCCTGTGTACAACACCGAAATTCCACCAATCATCTTATGAAATTCAGAGACGCCCAATTAGTGATAAAAGAAACTAATTTCCGCACACGCAAGTGCCTTGAATCAGCACTGATCGCTGTTTCGAATACAATTAAACAAAACAACGGCAGCTTCACCATCTCCGAAGTCTTAGCAAGAATCCTCCTGAAAACAGTAAACCCTGCCATCACATAGTCTCTCCTGTTATACTACACAAAGCACAGAGAGTGAACACTGAAACAACCTGCCTCATTCCAGTTTATATTTGTCCAACCTATTTTTATGTTACCCAAGTAATAGCTTTTATATCCTTTTACATGTACGAATTAATTGCTTTTGTCACTACCACTACTACTACTACTACTACCACTAGTGAACATCGAAATGGTACCTCACTAGTATTCACCTCACTCTGAGCCTTTATATACCCTCTGTGTCCATGTATTGTTTGTAATGGCTTGATAAAGCTCCTGGAGAGCGAAACGTTGCCACATAAATGTCACATTAGTTGCACTTGTGTCCTTTTACTTTACATATTGTCGGTAATTCTACCAACTTTATTACAAAAATACGAATTGTTTTGTATGCTGCGATAACTGTGGCAACTTACGCGGGAGTCTCAAAATTAGTAGCAGAAGCAACTGGAGAAACAACAACAGAAGTACTAACTACAATAGCAGCTGCTGTGGCAGCAGAAACTATAGCAGAACCAGCAGCAACAGAAGGATCACATACGACGCATTGGCTGCAGTAGCAGCAACAGTAAAAGTAGCAACAACATCTGCTAAAGTAGTTGCAGGAAAACAGATACAGCAGAGAAAACAGATACAGCAATTATATTTACCTGGAGTTTACCTAGAGAATGTTTCGGGGAGTCAACGCCCCCGCGGCTCGGTCTGAGACCAGGCTGCAGCTGCAGCTGCAACAGAGACAGTTAGGTTTAGAGGGGTCAGAAGGTATGGGTACTAGACGCAGCGCTCCCGTCAAATCCAGCTTCATATGCAATTATTTTTCTTGACTCGTATTACATCTGAGGTATTGTTATTATTCCATAAACTCCATCTTAGGTCTACCAAACTTTCCTCGCCAGTCTGTCAGAGCTGTACAATGCCCACGCATTCCCATAAACATTAACTCGCAGAAATTTGCAGAAGACAAATCAGTCGGACCGAATCTGGGTATAAGCCACCCCTCCCCTCAGTCCCTAATCTTCCAAACGACATTAATAAAGCCCCACAAATTGCCTCTTGAAGACATATACTTGAGAAAATAGACCATGAATTCCCCGACTTAGGCTGCTCCTCCCCACAACCCACGAAGGTCCACACATTACTGGAGAGACATTGTTACTGTCATCTGCGTTGTGCTGTGACCGTGGACTGTGCATATGTAAGGGGAATGTGTGTGTATGTGTGTGTGTATGTGTGTGTGTGTGTGTGTGTGTGTATGTGTGTGTGTATGTGTGTGTATGTGTGTGTGTGTGTGTGTGTGTGTGTGTGTGTGTGTGTGTGTGTGTGTGTGTGTGTGTGTGTGTGTGTGTGTGTGCGTGTGTTTGTTTATTTTCGCCAACTTGTCTCTACAAGATGAAGCTGCCTCTGAAGTGGGTGTAGAATTAATTCTTTCTAAGCCCTGTCGGCCCCATCATACCTATTTTTAAAGCTACTACTTCGTTCCAGTTATTCCGCTTCCTGACGGCCCTGAGGCTGAAAAAAAGACTTAACATCCCTGTGTCAATTTTCCAACTGTGCCCCTCGTGCACCAGTCTTCCGCCTCTCGAACAGTCAATCCCGGTTCGACACTATCAAATTTTCTGCTCAATTCGTAAGTATAATTTATCAGGTCATAAAACGAGTGGAGAGTTAGAGACATTCAGGCTCCATCCAAGGAAGAGTAGACCCCCCCCCCCCAACTCTCTCCCTCGAAGGCTCGATTGGTAGTTCACTCAGCTTACACACTGAGGTCCGTGGTTCGATCCCAGGCACGGGTGGAAACATTATGATGTATTTCCTTAAGACACCTGCTATCCCTGTTCATCTAGCAGTAAAATAGGTACCTGGTACTCTTACCTACGGAACCATTCTACTTCCAAACCTTTATACTTCTCTCGTTTTTGGACAGGCTTCATTAGGTGTGGATTCCAAGCTGATTCTACACACACCATGGTTCTAAGCTGGTGCTGCGTACTCTAGGTTTCCACGCTGGTGCTGCGTGCTCTAGGCTTCCACGCAGGTATTGCGTGCTCCAGGTTTCCACGCTGGTGCTGCGTGCTCCAGGCTTCCACGCCGGTGCTGCGTACTCCAGGCTTCCACGCCGGTGCTGAGCACCCGGGGTTCTGAGCCTATGCTATGTACTCCAATATGGACCTGACATGTCATGAATTATTCATCGGTTGAGATTCCTGAAGTCAGTTCAAGAAATGCTAAAAGCAAAGTTATTCAGCATTTGTAGGACTCTGGCGATATGCTCTGTGTTATGTTCACCCCGAGATGCATGCCCTCTACCTCAGGGAGCAGAAGGTAAGGATAATACCCACTCTTGATGTAAGGGGAGTAAGAATGATAGGTACCCCAAACCTAAGGGTAGTAAGAATACTGCCCACCCCTTAAGGGTTTAGGATAATACCCTCCCTTAACCTAGGCATATTAGGTAAGACACATATGCAGCAGTTAGGTCTTTATTTCGAAACGTTTCGCCTACACAGTAGGCTTCTTCAGTCGAGTACAGAAAAGTTGATAGAAGCAGAAGACGATGTAATGCAGTGTCTGACAGAGTGACACTGCAACACAAGGGTATCTTGGTACAGACCTGAAATCAACTTTGTCAACTTCTATTAGTGAGAATGTCTGGATTTGAGAGGGACCTGACCTTCCAACGACAACATTCTTACCTCTACTAGTGGCCTACATCTCACCTCCTGGCGGTATATAAGGCTCCATCCTGTCACTTCAACTCCATATTGTTTCAGACTATGGAACAATACTCTTCTCCAGACTGAGGGACTGACCACCTCAAAAATTCAAGGGTGACGGACTGATTACATCGTCTTCAAGTATCTTCTGCTTCTATCAACTTTTCTGTACTCGACTGAAGAAGCCTACTGTGTAGGCGAAACGTTTCGAAATAAAGATACCTAACTGTTGCATATGTATCTTACCTAACAACCTGTCGGTATTTTATACCATTTGAATGTTCAACCTAGGGATAGTAAGGATAATGCCCACCGCTGACCTACTGGCTGGTCTAACCTCTCACACTAACACGGGTCTACAATTTTCACAACTTTCTGATCACCCTCTCCCCAAGCATAAACTTTATCAATACTTTCCTGAAGTGAATTTTGTAATTAAATCCTGAAAATAATTTCTTTCCTCACAGATTTTCTATTTCGTACATGACTTTTCTCGAGGCAGAGGACCAGAGACATTCATAAAAAATGACGAATTTTTTTTTTATCGGCCCAAATTGTTAAGGTTTTCTCCTGGCCGAATACTCTCGAACGTCACAAAACAGAAGATTTTAGACGGCCCCGGTTAAAGATCTTTATACATTGAAAAAAAATATGGTATTACATTATTATTATTGGTAACGCTAAACCCGTAGGGATTATACTACGCCTGTGGGGAAAGGGGAGGATAGAAGGCAGACCCAATTCCCTAGATCATGAGCCCCTTTACCAGCGTCATGGAACCTCCACTGAGGGGGGGGTTACATAAAAGCGTAAGGAACACTGCAGTATGCCTACTGGCCCATACTTGGCACATCATTCTCAAAGACAAACCCACTAACAAAAATATTGCCCGACCCATCTTGATCTTGATAAAGGACTCTTGATTTAACGAGATGAGGTGCTCCCTTTCCTTGGATCAAAGCAGAGTGTCGTCATTCCCCGGGAGATGTATGACCCACCAGCCGGGCTGGAAGGCACTTAACACCTACGCCTCCGTCCATTCTCGTTGTTGGTTTTTCCCCGTCTTTAACACTTTAACACTTTAATTACAAAGAATTAGAAAGTGTTAGAATGTTTATCAGAGTTACGAGAATTCTAAGATTTTCTCAAAATAACCACGAACGTTGAAACTTAATTTTGTATCACTTAGTTCCTTTCAACTTAAAAATCAGTATTTAAAATGATTATTTATTCATTTATGTGTTTACTTACCTGGAGAGGGAGATGCAAAATTATATAATTTGTCCTTTCATGTGGAACATGAAAATCAAAACTGAAGCCATTGACGAGGTGTAGTTCCTGGTCTTGAAGGTTACGTCTTATGTAATGTATGTTGACAGGTCTTAACCCACCCCATCTCAACCCGTCTCCATCTTAACCCACCTCCATCTTAACCCACCTTCATCTTAACCCACTACCATCTTAATTCACCCCATCTTAACCCGCCTCATCTTAACTTACCCCATCTCAACCCATCCCAATCTCAACTCATCCCCATCTCAACCCGTCCCCATCTTAAGCCACCTTCATATTAAGCAACCTCCTCTAACCACCTCCATCTTAAGCCACCTCCATCTTAACCCACCTCCATCTTAACCCACCTCCATCTTAACCCACCTCCATCTTAACCCACCTCCATCTTAAGCCACCTCCATCTTAACCCACCTCCATCTTAACCCACCTCCATCTTAACCCACCTCTGCAGGGACTCGAGGTGCGTACTGAGTAAACAGTAGAAACAGCATTTAGATGTTCCTTTAGAAATGTGAATAATAAAATGGAAATTGATTTTTTCTCACTTTTTGTCTCACTCCGAAATTTCAGAGGGAAATCTGATGTATATATTGACAAGAAAAAAATATAAAAACATTTTCGCAGACGTTTATCAATAAATGTTTTTGTCTGAATTGTTCTCTTCTTCCATTGTTCAAACTGCATTTGAACAGCGTTAGTAGAATTCGTAGTTACATTTGAACAGCGTTAGTAGAATTCGTAGTTACATTTGAACAGCGTTAGTATAGATTACGTAGTGTTACATTTGAACAGCGTTAGTAGAATTCGTAGTTACATTTGAACAGCGTTAGTAGAATTCGTAGTTACATTTGAACAGCGTTAGTAGAATTCGTAGTTACATTTGAACAGCGTTAGTAGAATTCGTAGTTACATTTGAACAGCGTTAGTATCGTAATTGATTACACTCACTCACCGTTAGCTTCCCTTACTGAATAATCAAGAAATTTCAGCCAGAGTCTAAAAATAACGAGAAATTTGTTTACATATAAACGTTTTCGGGAGGAATCTGGTTGTCTACATGTTTCAAGAGTCTGACCAACCAGCATCTGGTGGGTCTGCCGGCCGCTTTTAGGAACAGATTGGCTGACCAGGCGGTCAACCAGGACGTCAGACCTTAGGCTGCCCTCCAGGTACAAAAACATTCTCGGTACAGATTTCCTGTGTCACATAGGTATATCACAGTCTCCCTTGTCACAGTCTCCCTGTCACAGTCTCCCTTGTCACAGTCTCCCTTGTCACAGTCTCCCTTGTCACAGTTTCCCTTATCACAGTTCCCCTTGTCACAGTCTCTCTCGTCACAGTCTCCCTGGCCACAGTCTCCCTGGCCACAATCTCCCTGTCACAATCTCCTTGTCACAGTCTCCCCTGTCACAGTCTCCCTTGTCACAGTCTCCTTGGCCACAATCTCCCTGTCACAGTCTCCCTTGTCACAGTCTCCCTTGTCACAGTCTCCCTTGTCACAGTCTCCCTTGTCACAGTCCCCCTTGTCACAGTCTCCCTTGTCACAGTCTCCCTGGCCACAATCTCCCTGTCACAGTCTCCTTATCACAGTCTCTCTTGTCACATTTTCCCTTGTCACAGTCTCCCTGGCCACAATCTCCCTGTCACAGTCTCCCTGTCACAGTCTCCCTTGCCACAGGCTCCCTTGTCACAGGCTCCCTTGTCACAGTCTCCCTTATCACAGTCTCCTTGGCCACAATCTCCCTGTCACAGTCTCCCTTGTCACAGTCTCCCTTGTCACAGTCTCCCTTGTTACAGTCTCCCTTGCCACAGTCCCCCTTGTCACAGTCTCCCTTGTCACAGTCTCCCTGGCCATAATCTCCCTGTCACAGTCTCCCTTGTCACAGTCTCCCTTGTCACAGTCTCCCTTGTCACAGTCTCCCTTGTCACAGTCTCCCTGTCATAGTCTCCCTGTCACAGTCTCCCTTGTCACAGTCTCCCTTGTCACAGTCTCCCTTGTCACAGTTTCCCTTATCACAGTTCCCCTTGTCACAGTCTCTCTCGTCACAGTCTCCCTGGCCACAGTCTCCCTGACCACAATCTCCCTGTCACAATCTCCTTGTCACAGTCTCCCCTGTCACAGTCTCCCTTGTCACAGTCTCCTTGGCCACAATCTCCCTGTCAAAGTCTCCCTTGTCACAGTCTCCCTTGTCACAGTCTCCCTTGTCACAGTCTCCCTTGTCACAGTCCCCCTTGTCACAGTCTCCCTTGTCACAGTCTCCCTGGCCACAATCTCCCTATCACAGTCTCCTTATCACAGTCTCTCTTGTCACATTTTCCCTTGTCACAGTCTCCCTGGCCACAATCTCCCTGTCACAGTCTCCCTGTCACAGTCTCCCTTGTCACAGCCTCCCTTGTCACAGTCTCCTTGGCCACAATCTCCCTGTCACAGTCTCCCTTGTCACAGTCTCCCTTGTCACAGTCTCCCTTGTCACAGTCTCCCTTGTCACAGTCCCCCTTGTCACAGTCTCCCTTGTCACAGTCCCCCTTGTCACAGTCTCCTTATCACAGTCTCTCTTGTCACATTCTCCCTTGTCACAGTCTCCCTGGCCACAATCTCCCTGTCACAGTCTCCCTGTCAGTCTCCCTTGCCACAGGCTCCCTTGTCACAGTCTCCCTTGTCACAGTCTCCCTGACCACAATCTCCCTGTCACAGTCTCCCTTGTCACACTCTCCCTGTTGTTAGACTTGTGCGCCTAAATGGCAAGCTATCAACATTATTACTTAACAAAACTAACTTTACTGAACAAGTTTTCACTGGGACAAAGTTTCTCGTTCTTAGATCTTCATCGAGTCATGGTATTATCTAAGTAATAACTTTCTTTAAAGAATATTATCTTAAGATGTCATCCGCGTGCATCTTCTAGAACATTTGTGTTGACTAGTCATCCACTGAACAAGTTAAGAGCGTCACCCTTGCTACGTTATAAAAACGTCTGGCCTTATATGCTCTTCAGACTAACGTATTCGCTCGAGTCACTCGTGCAACTCAATTAGAACTCGGCATAACTCAATTTAAGATGTGAGCAATGTGTTATGTAAATGAATTTTTTTTTTGTAAGGAAATTTGTGTGAGTAGTGTGTCAGGTTTTGACAGCTGAGAAAGGGACGGAAGTCGAAATGTAATTTACTGAGGAATGCTTGTGAGTGCGTGTGTGTGTGTGTGCGAGAGAGAGAGAGAGTGTGTGTGTGTGTATTTGCATGTATATTTGCGTGTGTGTGTCTTGCAACTCCTTTATTCCTCTGTTTTCATCTCTTCAATGAGGAACTTAATTTTCTTAAATTCTTATACCCTGAACTAAACCACAACAACACAGCAGACGGGCAACATCACTGCTTCAGCAGAGAAGACAAAAAACACACTACGACACAAATGGAAGCAAAGACATGATAGAAAACGTCAGATGATGGCAGACACCGTGGCAGAGACACAAGCAACAACACAAGGCAAGGCAGCACTCAAGGAACACGAATAAACTTATAGAAAATACTGTACACCCGAGATACTTCTTGTGTTTCAACCTCATTTGCTTTGCCTGGCAGGGAGCAGAGGCGGGGCCTTCGTTCACAACCACAGCGTACAGTACACTGAGACGTGGAATGATAACATGCTATCTGGGCATCATAGTTGTGATAAATGGAATCCAAGATGAGGTGGATATCTCAAGTTCCTTCCTTTATGAAAAAAAAAATTATAGAAAAAAGAATAAAAATTTAATTGATAGAGACGAGGATGTAAAATTAGAAAAATGTAATTTTTTTTATAGTAAATAGAAAAAATATGAAGTTAAATAACCTGAATCAATCAAAATTGAAAAAGAAAAAATAAATTAGTGACCAAAAGCTAACAGTGGATGACTTACTGGTATCTTGAAGGCTCCGTCGATAATCTGTAGGGTAGAGACGAATTATCATTATAATCATGGGGGAGCCCTAAACCCGTAGGATTATACAGCGCGTTGGGGGGTAGAAGGTATTCAGGCTCAATTCAGGGAACCGGAGCACAGATCAAATTCCATAGATCAAGAGCCCCTCACCAGCGTCAAGGAACCTCCCTTGAGGGGAGGGTACATGCGAAGACTTAGATGTTTCGGTCAGATTTTCTTATACTATTGTGGTGATGAAGACAGTAGAGCTGACCAGGATGATCGTATCGTAACTATCACACACTTGGAAAGGAGCTCTGGTCAATACAGATCTTCATACGATTTCCTAGGTGAAGTGGAGGCTAGTAGAGTCGGCAAGAACATCCAAATCGTAACTCAGGCATTCGATTGGGTAGGAATCTAGTACCTAAGCCAATGCAGGTAACCTGATACAATGATCAGTCCCGAAGACTATTTACTGAGAGGAGAGTCAGACATTACTGGCTTACCCAGGCTAGTGGGTAAACACCAGTAGTTCTCCTCCAGGATGGTAAGGGGTGTTGGCTCTTGCAAATCCCGAGTAGTTTGACAGGCAGATAACTACTCGTTTACCAATAAAATTTGTAATTGATGCTCTTATTCTTCAATGGTACACTATCTGTACATGACGGTAGACTATCTGTACATGACGGTAGACTATCTGTACATGACGGCGACCTATTTCGGTATGAACGCGCCCTACCTTGAGCCAATTTCACACAATCATAACACGAGGGTACCATCCTCTCTTGGTACGATAAAATTATCTTGATACAATGGCAACCTCTCTTATTACGATGGCACCCTACCTTGTCACAGTGGCACCCAATCCTGATATCGTAATAGAAAAATCGGAATAGCAAAAATGTTGGACTTGTGGGAATAAAGAGTCGAGCTCACGGGTCCTGGGAAAGCTATAACCACCTTCAGAAAACCAAACGAGAATGGAAAAGAGAAAAGTTAAACCTAAATGCCAAGAAGATAGAGTTTATGGCCACGGGAGGAACACCACAAGGAAATGAGAATTACACTTCATGCAAAAGAAATATTTATGAAGGGAATGTTTAGAGAACTGGAATCAATCCAGAGATCTGCTTGACTGGAATAGAGAATTGGATGTGCTTCTAATATTTATATATTAGAAGCTCGTCTAACAGAGAGAAGAAGCTTGAAGAGATGCCATCAATGGTTTAACGTGAAATGATGCGAATAAGTTGAAGAAAAATAATGTATGAGGAGAGAAGAATCACTGAACCAAATATATGTTTTTAACTTATTAATTTAATTTTCAAGTTGTAAGTAAAGAACGTATTAAAATAAGAAAATTAACATAATAAAATAAGAAAAATATTGCAAAATAAAAAAAATTAACTTCATAAAATAATTTTTTTTCAGGTTAATTTTCATAATATACTACATCAATTTTCCAACATTAAAGTTTCCTAAAATCCTTCGAATATAATTTTCAGTGATCATGTTGGATTACGTTATGTCAGATTATGATACGTTATATTATGTTAGGGTGTGGTTTAGGATCAATGTTGTTAGAAGCACCAACAACACTCAAGTTTGTATGCACCATGTCAGTTACGACAAGTTTGACAGTGCTGTGGTTGTACATAACCAGAAAACGTTCAGATTTGCACAAGTATCCTTGGTGGTGTGAGAACGTGTTGCCAAATGGGAATCAAGCAACGTGAGATGATATTCTTGGGCGAGAGGGAGAAGACGAAGAGGAAGAAGACTAAGATGAAGATTCATGGTAGAGAGACAACACATTCAGGAAGACAGCTGGTGATGGCGAGGCAGCTGGTGGCGCGTCACAAACAGCAAGCTGGTGGTGTATCAGCCACCAGGTGGTGCGCTAGACAGAGGTGCCAGGTGGCACACCAGGTGGTGTGCCACAGGCAGCCATCTGGTCGCTTCTCAAAGCCCGGCGTATCTGCTAGTAGCAACTGGAAATTAAGACCACCTTTTAGTAGTGATTTAGTAAGCTACATGAAAAATCTTCAATATCTGCTGTTCCAGTGCAAAAACAGAATAGCTCTTCTCTAAGTAAGTTAACTCAGTACAGATTAGATACAGTCAGATACGGTAATATACAGTCAGGGAACACTCAGAACGTTCTTGGCAACTCAAGAGAACACCCGACACGTTAATAATACGTAAACAAAACGCCTAAAAGTTCTTAAGACGTTCAAGAACACTCAGACCTCCTTAAAACGTCAGAGAACTTCCAAAAGTTCTTAACACGTTCGAGAACACTCAAACCTCCTTAAAAAGTCAGAGAACTTCCAAAACGTTCATAACACACTGGACCACCAGAACGTTTATACATCACTGATCATCCCTGAACAAACGTTCATAGCACGTCAGCAGGATCCGAACCTTTCGTAAAAACAAGTATTCGTTAGCCAAAAAAAAAAAAAATCCTGAAAACCAAGAGTAAATATATATTCTCTTTGATTCATGCTGATATTCCTCTCGAAGAGTTGAGCCTCATGTAAATTTATAAATCCAAATTACATGAATCTCCGACAAAATTGCCAAACTTTATATTCATAATCTAATATTTTCTCTTTGAGAATTTAAGTTGGTGTTTTATGCAAATTATTTATGCATTGATACTGAAACTCTCATTAGATATTCATGAAAGTCTGAGTTTCCAAATTTATTTACAGTATATGCCAGGTTACCTCGCAACAGATTTATAAAGCCGGAGTGAACACAGTGTACGGCTTCGCAAAATAAATTTGTCTACCAAAAATTTTTAGTCCCGCGTAAGTTCTAGGACAAACTTCTCTCTAGGGTTTCGAGGAGAAACATCATGTTGGTGTAAAGGCTCTTTATTATTATTATTATTATTATTATTATTATTATTATTATTATTATTATTATTATTATTATATATATATATATATATTTATATATATATATATAATATATATATATATATATATATTATATTGTGTGTTGTGTGTGTGTGTGTGTGTGTGTGTGTGTGTGTGTGTGTGTGTGTGTGTGTGTGTGTGTGTGTGTGTGTGTGCTTTTCAACGTATACATAAGTACATAAGCAAATATAGTACACACACACACACACACACACACTAGACTTGTATATTCATGATTCGGAAGCAAAAGCCATAACTATGATGGTGATATTTTTCAAACCAACTCTGGCAAATGCATAACAATTCTCAAGTAATCCAGAAATAATGCAACCAATACTGGGAAGAAGATGCGGTAAGAATGGTGACAAAGCCAAGTATAATGTTTATTAAACAGGATTCAGTTATTAAACAGGATTCATTTTGTTCCATTGACCATTTTCCATGGTCAGTGGAACAAACTGCCTAAAAAATACTGAAACAGGGTTATCCAAAGCCATCTTACCTGACCTATCCTTCCCATCCACCCACACTCGCTCACTCTCTGACTGGACACACACACACACACACACACACACGCACTTCAAGATGACTTGGTTAGGCTATAGGAATAGTCAGACAAACGGATACTGAAATTCGACCCCAGTAAATGCAAAGTTATGAAAAATGAAGGAGACGAGAGAAAACCGGAGAAGGACCCTGAGGTAAGCATAGTACCAAGCATATCACCTACTCAACTTGAAAACAGCTTTAAGGGATACTAATAAAGAATCATCCATGAGTCTGGAAACAGCGTATAGATTTCCAGCAACACTGGTTCCAGAATTGGGACAGTTGACCTACGAAAATAGACGAACGAATAACTAGGGAAGTAATGATGACGTGTAAAACTAGGGAAGTAATGATGACGTGCAAAACTTCAAGGATGCGAAAGGGAAGATTTTTGTAAAGAAGAGCTCAGGAACAAAGAGGAACACTTGGAAGTTAAAGATGCAAACTAAATCTCAGAAGGAGGAAGAAGCTGTGGTTATCTCCACCTTCCGGCATCTCACGTCAGTCAAGGCGCTCACAAAGGGCCTCATCAAGTTCCAAGAGTGTGTTTGCATCCTATTTGCCAAGATTATTTTTTTCAGACTAATGTCCTTACCATTCATATTAAAAACGATTGCTTCACATACTGTTTATTTAATCTAATTGCTGTTACTGTCGCATGCGTGAGGGAAAATACACACAGGAGTCGTTTTGAAGACTCGTTCTGTCCTATGGTGGGTTCGCACCAAGAACGAACCACTGGTGTTCGGTGCAATAGACGATGTTGTCCACTGAAGAGATGAGAGTGCGGAGTACTCGTTACCTTCATGGTGGTCTCTGTAGAGCGACAGCTAACTTGTCATGCAGACTCAGTGGGGTCCAACTATTTTGATCCTGGCCTCTCAAATAAGCTCACAAGATTGTCATTAAGTGTGGGATGGGAAAGCTACACATCTCTTTACAACAACTTCAGCCTGCGTATTCAAATGTGCTCTTTGTGAGATCTCTGATTGTAGAGTGGAGGCTGCTGAGTGCGTGACACTCCCACTAGAAGCTATGAGTGAATGTTCCTCCCCCCCCCCCCCGAAAAAAAAGAAAAAAGGTGGAATGAAACAGGCAAGGGCTCCATTAGCAGTTGGGAAAGTAGGTTTTTCTGGGCGTCCTGGATAATGCGTTATAAAAAGAGTATATCCCTCCGATCTCTACACGCCTTCACTCAGCTCTGACAAATTTTGCAAAGATTTTTTATACGACAACACTTAGTTCTCTACTCGCTTACAAAAATGACGATTAAAAAAAGCACAATTATGAGTATCAAATACATGAATTTTAAACAACAAAACGTAGCTTTTAAATATCATATTCAAGAATTATAAGCAAAACTAATAATAATTTAAAAATATCACACATGAATTATTGGCGAGAAAGCATGATAATTTCCCACCGTAACACTCTTAGGACTAAGTGAAAAATATTTATGCTAGACCACACATGTTAACATCGGATTTACGTAGATTCGGGTTTTACCCCGACATAGTTGTTCAAATTTAAAGTCAATTGGCTAAATCGACTAACAGGCTTTGGTTTTCCTGGCTGACCAGTCTACACTTCACTTAAACAACTTTCTAAACGAGGTGAAGAAGGGATCGACTAAGACAGAGGGCAAAGGAGGGCAAGAAATTTTAATTAGGACGAAGGGAGAATAAGAAGCTTAGGAACGAAGGGAAGATGTTTGACCTTAAGGATTAAATAGGGAGAGAGTAGAAAAGTCTGCTAAAGGACAGGGGAGGAAGATAAGACCCAGAGGGAAGACGCTAACGGGCCCAAAAATATGTGGAAAGACAAGGCAATGATGAAACAGAAAGAGACGAGGAAAAAATAACATTAAGAATAACAGGAGCAATAAAAATATCTAGAAGAGTACCGTGTAAAGATATCCGTGGATACACTGAAAAAAAGATAACCACCTGCGAGGGAAACAATGTCCAGATCCTCGCTTTATGTCTCTACTCTAGTACTTGTCGATTTATTTATATCTTTCAGTTCTACATAACTTACATTGCAATTCACGAAGAGTTAAGTTCGTGCGTATCATTCCTCGCACGGTGTGGTGGAGGCTCGACCCTTCGTTAGTTTATCGAGGCTCCTTCGGTGAGGATTTAGGAGCAAGATTCTTGTAGGATTTATATTTTGGGAGAGAATGATTAATAATGAGCACTGGAAGGAACTTTTGCTGAGATGAATCGTCATTTGTAGTGTCTGCAGATGACGGACGATGTTACGCGGACGTGAAAAAGGATGCTCTGAAAAATTATCTTAAGTAAAATATGGAAAGGACGGAGGGATGAGAGAGCGAGAGAGAGAGAGAGAGAGAGAGAGAGAGAGAGAGAGAGAGAGAGAGAGAGAGAGAGAGAGAGAGAGAGAGAATGGTAGGTGGAAGCGCTTCTCAAATGTCATCAACGAGACTGATGATGCGGTAAGATGGGGTATGGTGGAAACCGAAGCTGAGGAATTCTTAGACAGGAGAACCAGCCACCCTCTTCCCTGCTAAAATATACCAGTATCTTATTTAGAAGTGAAAATTTTGTTATTGTTATCGTTATTCAAGCAGCAGCAGCGGCTGTAGCATATATTATCAATAATATCCCATTCACCAAAAAAAAAAAAAAAGATCAAAATCATAATAGACTGGAAAACAAAGTGTTTATAGAAATACATGCGAGAAGGGAAAATAGCATAAAAAATAGAAAGGAGAAAGATGACTCTGTATATGTGCAGCAGAGTAGGAATAGTACAATCGTGAAGGACGCTGGTGGAGGCAGCCTTTACAACAGAAGAGAGGTATGTGTGTTGCATGGTGAAACGAGACTCATGCTTGATTGGCTCACACAAAGGATGGAAATATAACTCGACAAAAGGCTGAGGAATTCGCTAGGAAAAGATTTAGCTATCGAAACTCCCGGACAAAACGCACAAGAGTAAAAAGAACAACACATTGGTGTTGAAAGTGGAAAGGAAGAGAGAGGGAAGGGATACTGACAGCGAGGGAAGGAGCTGTCCACAATGGTAACAGTGTCGGACAGGTGACTGGCAAGGTGTTCTGCACATTGGTAACAATGGGAGATAAAGTGACAAAACTCAATGGAGTGATCGAGGTTCAACCTCAGCTACTGCACCCCTGAGGGTCAACGATGCGCTGTGGCTAAGACGAGGGATAATGTAGAAAAAGACACTTATATCCAGTTCAGGACATTTCACCTGACTCCTACCACTATATATACTCGTTTTCTTAATTGTTTCTGCATTAGTACTGAAGAAGTTACTCGTGGCGAAACGTTTCCTTTAATAAATGTCCTGAACTGTACATAAGTGTCTTTTTCCATATCTTGTTTGTATTACCATACCATTTCTCACGAGGGCTAATATTCCCACAATTCGGGTTTTAATCCCGGTCACTAATGAATTCTTACATTCGTTCGTCCCGAATTCTCAACACATGTTACAAGTGTTCCCCGTATTGGTAAGTAAGTTTATTCAGGTATATACAAATACAATTGAAAATTGAGACACTTATGCACCATATGGGAATCTTTATTTCCTAAATAAAGATTCCCATATGGTGCATAAGTGTCTCAATCTTCAACTCGTCGGTTTTCGAAACCATTCATCACAAATATAATTACATAGATTATCAAACATAGCAGCATATGTGAAGAGAACCTAGAATAACTCAAAAAGTCAGACAAAGTGACTTATTTCTATTGGTAACAATGTTAGACATGTGGAAGCTGCTCATGTTAAATACTTGTCGCTCTTGTGTCTGACTCGTCAGCTTTTAAATTAATTTCAGTGAAGGGGAGCGTAATATTATTTTTTTCTAGCTACGGTATTTATTTTCAAGGCTACTTTTTTTCCTTCAAATGTTTTCGTAAATATTTGCTGTATTTAGGTGAATGAAAGTTCCTCCTTGGGTCATGTTTGCTGTGTATTGCAAAATGTTCCGTGATTTTGTTAACTCGTAATGTTATCGGGGATAATTATATGTAATTAAGATTTTTTTCCATGATAAATATCCCCTGTGTGCGGTTTACTGCCGTTGTCTTCCATCTGTTCCAAGCTCTCCTCCTCCTTCCCTGCTCTTCTCTTCTCTTTTCTTCGCCTTCCTCTTCCTTCTCCTCCTCTCCGCTCTCCTGTTGTTCACCTTCTTCTTCCTCATCCTCCTTCTCTCCATCCTACTTCCCCTCTCTTCCACATCCCCACCGTCTTCTTCCACCCTCCATCTCATCTTCCTCTCTTCTCTCCTCGTCCCCTCCGCCCTCCCCCTACTCTTCTTCCCCACCTTCATTCTCCTGCTCCTCCTCCTCCCCCACCTACCTCCTCCCCCACCCTCCTCCTCCACGCAGTATTGTTTCTGAAGGTTAAACGTCTATTTTCAGTTTTTTCAACGGTTTCAAAATGTCACGGCTCATTTTCTTGTTCCGCGCAAATGCAAAAAAAAATTCTGCGTCAGACGTAACTACATTCATATTTTCTCTACTGTTTTTCCCAGTTTGGATATATAAATATATATATATATATATATATATATATATATATATATATATATATATATATATATATATATATATATATATATATATATATATATATATATATATAAATATATATATATATATATACATATATATATATATTATATATATATATATATGTGTGTGTGTGTGTGTGTGTGTGTGTGTGTGTGTGTGTGTGTGTGTGTGTGTGTGTGTGTGTGTGTGTGTATGTGTGTGTGTGTGTGTGTGTGTGTGTGTGTGTTTTGGTGTGCGTGTATGTGTTTGTTTTGTTTGTTTTCCAATATGATGCTGCAACAGTGAGTTAGTATTATTTTTAATCCACTTAATTCTTTTGTTAATGGTTCACAATTTGCGAGATTCTTAAACTGATTATGTTTTCAACTTGTGTTCAATTTACGAGCTTAGTTCGAGAATCCTATTAGCATAACAAATATTTAGTTGTTTCTGTTTTATTAACCAAGAACTACAACCTGATGCTTATTCAGTGCTTTAAATATGTTCTGTTTCAGACGTTGTCAAATTTACACTATCGTTACCATCTTGCAACTTTAGTGACCGATTTACTATCATAGTACATAAATCCTAATAATAGAGCAAGTAAAACTAGTTAAAAACAAGCAAAGCTATTCGAAATACATTTTTCACAATCCCCATTCCATAGCCATAGTTCGTTCTGTGTCACCGGCAGCAAGTTTCGGAAAATTTAAACGAAAAGGCAAATATCCCATCTATTTATGCCCAAAAGAGATACTGAGTTCTTAGTAAGGCAAGCACCTGTGTAGAGAGTGACATCCTTCCCACAGAACAGGTCCCCGACCACCAGGCACCAACCACTCTGTAACCGTGTTGAAGATAAACATTGTTACCACAGACCTTCAAGGAAGATGCAAATTTTATTTCAATATCTTGCAGCTGCTTCTCCTTAGTAAAAAAAAGTTGTAATGTGTATTTATTGTGTTCTTGTTCCTTATCCTATAATAGCCATTGGCACAACTTTTTTGTTATTGTACTTGCGATCGATTGGAGAAAGTCTTTGAATGTCTCCTGGCGAAAGTTTACAGTTTCCTGTGATCCTCTTCATCATATCATTGAATGTCCCCTGGCTAAAGTTTTCTTCTTTTCCCTTGGATCCACTGAAGGAAGCTTGTGACCATTTCGTATGTCCCGTGCCTCCCTTTCCATGTCTAGCGGAGCACATTCTAAATGCCTCCTGATTCAAGCTTCTCCTTGCCAGTGTTAAACTGGAGCAAGCCTCTGAATGCCCGCTTTCTCAAACTTTTTCTTGACAGTGATCACTGGAGCAATCCCTGGACCCGTCTGCAAGTGCCAGTAAGGATATCTTTAAGACGTGTTTAAGAAGATTATTTGGGTACGGATTATCTCTAATGAATTACCTCTGGTGATTCTGGGGATGGAAGTTTTCCAATTATTTGAAGGGAAAAAACTGGTTTCTATGCTGTTGCTGCATCTGAACATTTATATTGAAATTAAAAACCTTTATTTTTTTCGCAATATTTTAGCGGTTTTATTTTCAGCTTTGTCTTGCAATTTTTGGAAATTTTATATATTCAACTGGAACTGATATATTTTTTTAATAAAAAAACAAAATTAAATTAGAGTAAACTACTGACCACTGCCTTTATTGATTTCTACAGATCCAAAGTGTAAGTGAAAACAAATAAGAATCTTTATAACTTAGTTGCAAAACAAGATTTTATTGGAACAACTTTTAGCTCTGTATCAGATCATATCTGACGTGCTGCTGGAGTGTGAGTGAGGTAACATTTACGGAGTCAGGGAAACTGGTCAGCCAGACTTGAGTCCTGGAGGTGGGAAGTACAGTGCCTGCACCCTGAGAGAGAGGTAAGAATGTTGTAGTTTGGATGGTCATGTGAACTGTAAAGCCATCACGCTTCTGGCAAGACAGTGATGGAATGAATAATGGAGAAATTGTTGCTTCTTTTTTCGGCTAACCCTGCCTCTGTGGGAGACGGCCGGTGAACTAAAAAAAGAATTAGATGATGTTTATGGAAAGACAGCTTTTTCAATTACAATGAATAGCTACGTTATTCTAGTTATTCATATATTTGACTCCCTAAACTTTACAGTAAGTGAAATTCAAATCACTGTTTCCAGAACTGATCTGGCCACTTGATGAAAATGTCAAGACGTTGAAATTTATGTAAAAGAGACACGTGTTTAAGGTTAGCTAACTACTTTTAAGGAACGTTTCCCTTATCAGGCATTGTCAGTCCAAATAAATTGATAAAGCTCCTTTATTAGCCCAGCATCTTTATCAATCCAAATGAAATGATAAAGATCTTTACCAGTCCAGCTGGAGCGATAAGGCCCCTGATGGGGGAACGCTTCCTTAATAAAGTTACCGAACATTACACACACATCTCTCATACATTTAGTCAATATTGTATACATTGTTAGTGACAAAGTGGAAGGTATTAATGACCGCTTCATATTTCTACCTGAAGAATGTGTGTATTTGTGCTTTTACGGTGTATTTTGTTATGGAATACATGAACCCGTGACACACCTGTGGCAGGTTTCGTGAGTCATTGTGCTCTCGCACACCGTCCCTGTGCCAGCTCTTCTTGTTGAGTGGTTAACCAGCCTGTTGCTGCCAGCGGCAAGCATGCTTACATGTGAATTTAAATATGTTAAGAGAAATATATTAAGAATGTCTCCTAGCATAACTACTGCATCTGCTAGTATGTCAACTGTGTCTTCTAGTATATCAGCTGTGTCTTCCAGTATATCAGCTGTGTCTTCTAGTATATCAGCTGTGTCTTCTAGTATATCAGCTGTGTCTTCTAGTATATCAGCTGTGTCTTCTAGTATATCAGCTGTGTCTTCTAGTATATCAGCTGTGTCTTCTAGTATATCAGCTGTGTCTTCTAGTATATCAGCTGTGTCTTCCAGTATATCAGCTGTGTCTTCTAGTATATCAGCTGTGTCTTCTAGTATATCAGCTGTGTCTTCTAGTATATTCAGCTGTGTCTTCTAGTATATCAGCTGTGTCTTCTAGTATATCAGCTGTGTCTTCTAGTATATTAGCTGTGTCTTCTAGGATATCAGCTGTGTCTTCTAGTATATCAGCTGTGTCTTCTAGTATATCAGCTGTGTCTTCTAGTATATCAGCTGTGTCTTCTAGTATATCAGCTGTGTCTTCTAGTATATCAGCTGTGTCTTCTAGTATATCAGCTGTGTCTTCTAGTATATCAGCTGTGTCTTCTAGTATATCAGCTGTGTCTTCTAGTATATCAGCTGTGTCTTCTAGTATATCAGCTGTGTCTTCTAGTATTTAGCTGTGTCTTCTAGTATATCAGCTGTGTCTTCTAGTATATCAGCTGTGTCTTCTAGTATATTAGCTGTGTCTTCTAGGATATCAGCTATGTCTTCTAGTATATCAGTTGTGTCTTCTAGCATATCAGCTGTGTCTTCTAGTATATCAGCTGTGTCTTCTAGTATATTAGCTGTGTCTTCTAGGATATCAGCTGTGTCTTCTAGTATATCAGCTGTGTCTTCTAGTATATTAGCTGTGTCTTCTAGTATATCAGCTGTGTCTTCTAGTATATCAGCTGTGTCTTCTAGTATATTAGCTGTGTCTTCTAGGATATCAGCTGTGTCTTCTAGTATATCAGCTGTGTCTTCTAGTATATTAGCTGTGTCTTCTAGTATATCAGCTGTGTCTTCTAGTATATCAGCTGTGTCTTCTAGTATATCAGCTGTGTCTTCTAGTATATTAGCTGTGTCTTCTAGTATATCAGATGTGTCTTCTAGTATATCAGCTGTGTCTTCTAGTATATCAGCTGTGTCTTCTAGTATATCAGCTGTGTCTTCTAGTATATCAGCTGTGTCTTCTAGTATATTAGCTGTGTCTTCTAGTATATCAGCTGTGTCTTCTAGTATATCAGCTGTGTCTTCTAGTATATCAGCTGTGTCTTCTAGTATATTAGCTGTGTCTTCTAGTATATCAGCTGTGTCTTCTAGTATATCAGCTGCGTCTTCTAGTATATCAGCTGTGTCTTCTAGTATATCAGCTGCGTCTTCTAGTATATCAGCTGTGTCTTCTAGTATATCAGCTGCGTCTTCTAGTATATCAGCTGTCTTCTAGTATATCAGCTGCGTCTTCTAGTATATCAGCTGCGTCTTCTAGTATGTCAGCTGTGTCTTGTAGTATATTTGCTGTGTCTTGTATATCAGCTGTGTCTTCTAGTATATCAGCTGTGTCTTGTAGTATATTAGCTGTGTCTTGTATATCAGCTGTGTCTTGTAGTATATTAGCTGTGTCTTGTATATCAGCTGTGTTCTAGTACATCAGCTGCGTCTTCTAGCATATCAGCTGTGTCTTCAGGTATATCAGCTGTGTCTTCTAGTATATAAGGCATTTTTAAGAATAGGAGCTATATTTTCTAGATTTCTAACAGGTCAACTTATCTTTCCAGTCAGTAGCTTAAATCTAGCAAGTTAGGAAGAAACAATAACTAATTTAAGCATGGGAAGCGTTCAGCGTAGAAGTGGACGGCCGGTCTGGTTTTACTGCCAAACTTTAGGGTGAAAGATGGGGATTTCCGTTTCAAACTACCATCGAAAGTTTGGTAATCCGTGGTAAGCCCTTCGGAACTGTCTCTTGGCAATGTACAGAAGTTTTTGGGTGGGGGTGTTCAGGTGGAGGTGTCCAGTGGGGGGGTGGGGTGCTTGGTGGATGTGTTTTTCCGGGGGGTGTTCACCTTATGTTCGGCCGTGTTCAAGAGGGTAGTTCAAAGGGGGTACAAGGGTTTGCGGCGGCGGCGTTTTAATTCGAACATTGGTGGCAGACTCAATTTAGAGGTCGGGTTTAAACCCGAGAAACCCGAGCAGAGTGGCTTACACCTCAACCCCCTTGGGCCCTTCCCTTGACGCAGCCCAAAAACCCCTCCCAATTTTCAATAACTATTATGCTGGTGAGAAAGGGCAAATGTCTTGGGAGACTTACCGAAAGTTTCTCCCCCCCCGGGGATTAACCGGGGTACTTTCGGTTTGAAACGAATACTCTGCCTGCTCAGCAACAAGACAGTGAAAGGTTGTAGTTCCTTTTTTTTTACCTTTTATAAAAGGCACTTGTTTTTTTAGATACTTGAATTTTATGCGTGCATGGGGTTTTAAAGTTGAGGGGAAAAGTGTAAGTTGAAAGTGTGTGTGTGTGGGGAAAGTGTAAAAGTGTGACCACTTAATTACCCCCAAATTGTACTGCGGGGGGTCGGACTCCCCTGTGGTGTGTGAGTGTTTTTGTGGTAAAATGTGTGTGTGTACTCACCATTTGTGGTTGCGGGGGTCGAGTCCAGCTCCTGGTCCCGCCTTTTACTGGCCGCTACAGGTCACTAGTTCCATGAGTTTTTATCACACCTCTTTTTTAAAGCAATGTATGGTTCCCCTGCCCCCACTACATCACTTCCCGAAATCCCATTTCCCTAAAACCCTTGTGATAAAAAAATATTTCCAAAATTTCCCCGTGATTCATCTGAGTTTTCAGCTATAACTTGCCCCCTTGTTGCTGGCCCCATCCGGGGAACTCTTCCCTCGTCCATCTTGTCGTTCCCTCAGCTTTTTTATATTTTATCATATCCCCTCTACTCTCCTGTCCTCCATGTCGTCCGTGTGTGTGTATCACCTTTTTGTACTCACCTATTTTGGTTGCAGGGGTCGATCTTAGCTCCTGCCCCGCCTCTTCCCCCGTTGCTACTGGACCCTCCTCTCCCCCTTTTCCATACTTTTATCATCCCTTGTTTTTAAAACTATGTATGGTTCCTGCCTCCCTACGTCACTTTCTAGGCATTCCACGGCGACAACCTATGACTGAAGAAAATTTCCCAAATTATCTCTCTGACTCATCTGTGTCTTCAATTTCCATTTGCCCTTTGTTTTTTGTGTCCCCTCCCTGGAAAATTGTCTTTGTCCACCTTTCTATTCCCCGCAGTATTTTTATGTCGGGTTTTCATGTCTCCCCTACCCCCCTTCCTCTAGTTCGTTAGGCCCATTTTCCCCTTACCTTTCTTCATAAGAAATTCCCCTTGCCTGGAACTAACCTTTCGCAAACCCTTTTCACTTTCTCTAGTTTCTTTACGGGGCTTTATCAGGGGGTTCCAAAAAGGGGGTTGCATACTCCAGTAAGGGCCCGACGTACACGGTGTACAGTGTCCCCGAACGTTCCCCTTTTTAAGTATCGGGAAAGCTGTTCAGGTTTTCCATGCGCCCTATGCTGCGCAGTTTCCCGGTTGATGTGTGCTTCCCGGGACTGCTCGGGGTTTTACTCATCCAAAGCTTTCCCCTGACGAGGTTTGCAGTCTTTGGCCACCTACCTAATCCGTTGCGGTCTTCTGTGCCCTTCCCCCCTTTTCATGACTTTGCATTTGGCGGGATTAAATTCGAGAAGCCAGTTGGGGGACCCGGTGCCAGTCTGCCCGGTCTCTTTGAAGTCCTGCCCGGTCCTATCTGATTTAAATTTTCCCCTTTTAAATTTACATCGTCTGCGAACGGGACACTTCTGAGTTTAACCCCTTTATCAGTCGTTCAATATACCAAAAATAGCATGGGCCCAGGACCGCCCCTGTGGCCCCCGCTCGTCACAGTGCCCACTGTGATACATCATTACGTGTGTGTGTTGTGTGTGTGTGTGTGTGTGTTGTGTGTGTGTGGGTTTGTGTGTGTGTGGTGGTTGTGTGGGGTGTTGTGGTGTGGTGGTATCTGTCTGTCTGTCTGTCTATTTTTCTGTCTGTCGTTGTCTGGATGTCGTCTGTCTTCGGGATGCCCGTCGTCTGGATTTTTTCGAGGGGTTCCCAAGGGGTAAACTTTAGTTCGACTGCTATGAAAACCAGCGTTTCCTTTGACAGAATTTTTTTTGCTGAAAATTTTTTCCCAAAGTCAATTTCAACACTTTTAAAGATTTAAATTTTATTTGGGAGTTACTAAACTTTTTTGAATCTTTCACACCAAGTTAGGTGATCAAATTTCCTCTGAATTTACAGATTTTTCGACCGACAAAAATTAATTCGTGTGCGCCGAACAAAAATATTGCGATTTTAATATTCAATTTCCCTCTGAGTGATAATATACGGGCGTTTTTCCGTTTTTTTTTCTACATTTACCTCCCTTTTTTCCAAGCCCCCGATAAAGGGCCAACAATATGCGAAAGGCCTTTAGATCATTTTCATCACAATGGGGGCTTTTGCTGATTTTTTATCGGAAATGTTACGATACCCCTTTGCGCACACATTCACAATTTATACACAAAATATAAAAAAAACGACACAAGATTATAGCGTCTAAACCAATTTTTGTATGCAAAGTAAAGTACATTTGGAAAAGGTTTGCGGGAACTCAAAAAAATTTTGTGCAAAAAAAAACACTTGTAAAATGGAAGAGCGTGAGAAGAGGAAAAAAACAAAATTACGAAGGGGAGCATAGCCCGTGGGATTAAAGATGCAGGAACGTAGAGTAACACTGACCCCGGCCCAAAACCCCGGGACCCACCCCCACCCCCCCGGTCTCACCCCAGGACACACCCCACCCCCCCGGTCCACGAAGTAACCCCTCCCACACCCCCGGTATCACCCCAGGACACACTCCCAAACCCCCGGACCACGAAAGTCCACTCCCCACTCCCGGACTAACCCCAGTAGACACCACCATATTTAGTAACAGGACCTACCCCATATATGTACCCCCCAGAAACACACCACACCCCAGAAGACAACCCACACCAGAAAACACCACCACATCCAGATACAGGACCACGACCCAGTACACACCACACTCCCCGACACAGGACCCCCGCCCCCCCCGTACACACCCCCACACTCCAGGGAAAAGAACCACGACCCATACACGGCATACCCCTTTTAAATCCACCCCACCCAACTCAAATGAAAACACCCCAGAATATGGAACACCACAGTAAATACCCCAGCCAAACAGTACACCAAAAACCACCCTCAAGCACTATCAATACCACCCCCTCCAGCCTACACAATACCACACTCCACACTATACACTACCACACTCCCGCATACACAATACCAACTCCGCACTATACACACCAACCCGCACTACACCTACCAAAACTACAGCACTACACAATGCCACACTCCCCGACTAACAATACCGATCCCGCACATACAATACCCACTCCAGCACTCACAATCCACAAACCCCGCACTACCAATACCCCACTCCACACTAGCACTACCACACTCCGCATACAAAAAACCACCCCAGCACTAGACAACCACACTCCAGCCTACACCATACCACACCCCCCCCCCTACACAAAAACCACCCCCCAACACAATCCCCAAACCCCCCAAATACACAATACCACCCTCCAACACTACACAATACCCCACTCCAGCACTAACAAAACCACACTCCCGCACTGACATACAACATCCGCAATACACCATAAAACACTCCCGCACAACAATACCACACCCAGCACTACACAAACCCCCCCAGCACTAGACCTACCCACTCCAGCACTACACAATCCCACCCAGCACAAACAATACCACACTCCGCCCAACACTACAACACTCCAGCACTACACCATACAACATCCAGCATACACAATCCACACTCAGCACACACAATACCACACTCCACACTAACACTACCACACTCCAGCATACACAATACCACAATCCCACTACACCTACCCCACTCCAGCACTACACAAACCCACTCCCCAACACAATACCACACTCCAGACTTACAGTACCACACCCGCACTACACAATCCACACTCCCGCACTACACATACCAAAAACTCCCGCACTACACAATACCAACTCCCAATACACAATACCCCACTGCACTACACAATACCACACTCCCGCATACACAATACCACACTCCGCCCTACCAAAAACCACATCCAGCACTACATAAACCCACACTCCAGAAATACACAATACCACACCCAGCACTACACAAAAACCACACTCCAACACTACACAAACCACACTCCAACACACACAATCCACACCCACACTACACAATACCACACTCCGCACTACACAATACCACACCCACACGACCTCAACACTCCGCACTACACCCTACAAAACTCCGCACTACACAATACACACTCCAACACTACAAATCCACCTCCAGCACTACAAATCCACACTCCAGCATACACAATACCACACTCCAACACACAAAACCACACTCCAGACTATACAATACCACACCCAGCATACACAAAACCACACTCCCATACACAATACCCCTCCCCGCATATACAATACCACACTCCCCACTACACAATACCACCTCCAGCACAGACAACCACACCCGCACTACACAATCTCCCGCACAAAAAAATACCACACCCAGCACTACACAATACCACCTCCAGCACTAGACACTACCACACTCCCCCTACACAAAACCACACTCCAGCACTCACAATACCAAAACCCCGCACAAAACATTACCCCTCCACCCTACAATACCACACTCCCGTGTAACAATACACACTCCACATAACAGACCACCTCCAGCACTACACAATACCACACTCCCTGCATACATAATACTACACTCGGGTACTAACAAAACCAACTCCCGCACTCACAATACCACACTCCAGCACAACATACCCCCACTCCAGCACACACAAACCACACTCCCACAGGACACTACCACACTCCACACTACACGTGCCACACTCCGCACTGGACACTACCACACTCCATCATCACAGTGCCAACTCCAGCATACACAGTACCACACCCGCACTACATAATTCTACACTCCGGGACTACACAATACCCCTCTCAAGCATTATACAACCCACTCCACACACACAATACCCCACTCCGATACACAATACCACACTCCACAACCAATACCACTCTCCCACTGAAATACCACACCCAGCATACCAATACCACACTCCAGCACTAGACACTACCACACCCAGCATACACAATACCACCTCCAGCACTAAAAAAATACCACACTCCAGCATTACCCCCTACTAAAAACCCCCAACACTACATAATCCCCACTCCAGCATTACATTTTTTTACATCCCCTACTCCCCAATACACACTCCAGAACTAGACACTACCACACTCCGCATCCACAATACCCCACTCCCCTCTAGCACTACCACACACCAGCCACACAATACCCACCCCAGCACTAGACACACCACACTCCAGCACTCCACAAACCAACTCCCCACTAGAACTACCACACTCCAGCACCCCAATACCCCACTCCAGCATAGACACACCACCTCCCCGCACTCCAAATACCCACTCCAGCCAAAACACTACCACAAAACCCGCACTCCACAAACCACAATCCCCGCCTAGAACTACCACAACCGCATACACAAACCACCTCCAGCACTAGACACTACCCAAATCCAAACCCCCAAACCACACTCCCCACTAGACACTACCACACTCCCCCCACAATACCACACTCCCGCACTAGACACTACCCCAACCCGCACTAAAACAATACCACACTCACATAACACTACACACTCCAGCACTCCACAATACCACACTCCAGCACTAGACACTTCCCCCTCCAGCACTACAAATACAACATCCAGCACTCACAATACCCCACTCCCGCCTACAAATACTACACCCAGCACACAAAAAATACCCCATCCAGAACTAGTCACTACCCCACTCCAGCACTCACAATACCAAAAACTCCAGCACTAGAGACTACCCCACTCCAGAAAACACAATACCACACTCCCAAATAGATCACCACACCCACCTCCACAAAACTACACCCATCATAGACACAAACCCCACTCCGCACTACACAAACCACATCCAGCATAGCACCCACACTCCAACTACACCAACAACACTCCAGCAACACAATACCACACCCAGCACTACACAAAACCACACTCCAGCACTACACAAAACCACACCCATATAAAACTACCCCAAATCCAGCACTCACCCTACAACACTCCAGCACACACAATACCCAAAATCCAGCACTAACAATACCACACTCCAGCACTACACAATCCCCCACTCCCCCCTACACAATACCACACCCAGCACTACACAATACCACACCCCCCTCACTAGACACTACCACACCCACACACACAAAACAACACTCCAGCATACACAATCCCCCCCCTCCCCGCACTACAAAATACCACACCCAGCACTAGACACTACCACACTCCACACTACACAAACCCCACTCCAGCACTACACAATACAACACCCACACACAAATTTCCACACCCAGCAAACAATCCACACTCCAGCACTACACAATACCACACTCCAGCACTCACATACCACACCCGCACTAACAATACCACCTCCCGCACTACACAATACCACACTCCGCACTACACAATCAACACTCCAGCACTACACAATACCACACTCCAGCCTACACAATACCACACCCAGCCTAAAAACTCCACACCCAACTACACCTACCACACTCCACACTAGACACTACCACACTCCGCACTACACCCTAAAAACACTCCAGCCCCACACCCTACCCCCATCCCCCCCCTAGACACTCCACACTCAACACTAGACACTACCACACTCCAGCACTACACAAACCACACTCCAGCACTAGACAAAACCACATCCAGCACTAACAATACCACACCCACAAGACATACCACACTCCAGCACTAACCATCAACACTCCGCACTAACAAACCACCCCGCACTACCAATACCACACCCCCACTACACAATCCACACTCCCGCCAAAACAATACCCCCAAATCCCGCACTACACAAAACCCCATAGCACTAGACACTACCCCCAAACCCCCAAATACCAATACAAAACTCCAGCACAACACAACCACAAAATCCAGCACTCCAAAACCCCAACTCCACCTAGAATCCACACTCCAGCACTAGACACTACCACACTCCAGCACTAGACACTACCACACTCCAGCACTAGACACTACCACACTCCAGCACTAGACACTACCACACTCCAGTACTAGACACTACCACACTCCAGCACTAGACACTACCACACTCCAGCACTAGACACTACCACACTCCAGCACTAGACACTACCACACTCCAGCACTAGACACTACCACACTCCAGTACTAGACACTACCACACTCCAGCACTAGACACTACCACACTCCAGCACTGGACGCTACCACACTCCAGCACTAGACACTACCACACTCCAGCACTAGACACTACAACACTCCAGCACTAGACACTACCACACTCCAGCACTAGACACTACCACACTCCAGCACTAGACACTACCACACTCCAGTACTAGACACTACCTACACTCCCAGTACTAGACACTACCACACTCCAGCACTAACACTACCACACTCCAGCACTAAACACTACCACACTCCATACTAGACAACTACCACACTCCAGTACTAGACACTACCACACTCCAGCACTAGACACTACCACACTCCAGCACTAGACACTACCACACTCCAGCACTAGACACTACCACACTCCAGCACTAGACACTACCACACTCCAGTACTAGACACTACCACACTCCAGTACTAGACACTACCACACTCCCAGCACTAGACACTACCACACTCCAGCACTAGACACTACCACACTCCAGTACTAACACTACACAACACTCCAGTACTAGACACTACCACACTCCACAACTAGACACTACCACACTCCAGCACTGGACAACTACCACACTCCAGCACTAGACACTACCACACTCCAGCACTAGACACTACCACACTCCAGCACTAGACACTACCACACTCCAGCACTAGACACTACCACACTCCAGCACTAGACACTACCACACTCCAGTACTAGACACTACCACACTCCAGTACTAGACACTACCACACTCCAGCACTAGACACTACCACAATCCAGCACTAGACACTACCACACTCCAGTACTAGACACTACCACACTCCAGTACTAGACACTACCACACTCCAGCACTAGACACTACCACACTCCAGCACTAGACACTACCACACTCCAGCACTACACAATACCACACTCCAGCACTACACAATACCACACTCCAGTACTAGACACTACCACACTCCAGCACTACACAATACCACACTCCAGTACTAGAAAATCACTACCACACACCAGCACTACACAATACCACACTCCAGCACTACACACATACCACACTCCAGCACTAGACACTACCACACTCCAGCACTACACAATACCACACTCCAGCACTAGACACTACCACACTCCAGCACTACACAATACCACACTCCAGCACTACACAATACCACACTCCAGCACTAAACACTCCCCACTCCAGTACTAAAACAATACCACACCCCATACTACACAATACCACACACGGTTTTGCAAAAATTTTCAACCTTATTTGGGAAGCTCTTATTTTTCCCGCCTAATTTTCCTGTCCCCATCATCTTGAGAAAGGTTTTGTAATCAGGCTTTTTTTTCCCTATCCCTTTTTTTTGCTAGACTCTCTCTCCTCTCTCTCCTGTCGTCTGTCTGTCTGTCTTCTCTCTCTCTCCCTTTCTCCCCTCTCTTCTCCCCTCCATCCGATTTTTTCTTAGATTTCCCTTCCTCCTCCCATCCTTGTTTGTCCTTTTTTTTATTTTCCTTTGCAGTCAAACGCTCACAGCAAAAGCAAAATTTAACCTGCGCTGCTTTTGAGACACACTCTTTCGCGGTCTGTAAATTTGCGAAATTAAAGGGTGGCACGTGTTAAGTTTGGGCAAAAAGTTTCAAGTGGCGGTGGTGTTGTTTAGGTGAGCTGTAAAACCCAAAACCCCAAAACCCGAGTCTAGAAAAAAAGGGAAAAAAAAAAAAAAGCTTTTGATTCCAAAGCAGGCGTTAAAACCCCTATGTTAGGGATTTAGGATTTAATGAGGATTGAAATAGCACAAATTTAAAAAATGTGGGTTTTAAGATACATATATGATTCTGTTTTTTTTTAAATTTAGGGGGTAAGCCCAAATTTGTAGGGTAGAAGACCCCTAATATTTTTTTGGGGGAAAAGGAAACAGTTAAAAATATCCAAGGCGGGAAAACCAAAAGGGCCCAAATTTTTTTGGGTCAAGAGCACCCACCTTGACGGGGTTAATATGAAGTGATGGAGTAGAAAATAAACCTGGAGCTTTAGGAGTAACCATGACTATAAACACTACTGGAAGGACTTGTTCCAAATCTCCACATTGAAATAACCACTTTAAGAGAGCCGTGACATGGGAACCATTTCAAATAAAAACCTCAAACAGTCCCAGTACCTCTTGTATTAAAAAAAATATTACTAATAAACCTCTTTCTTCAAGAGGGATTCAGACAGTTTGTAACAAACCAATGATAATCAGCCGAGTTGTTGTTCTTCCTTTTGATTAGGTGCCGGTATCTCGAACAGTCTAAATGATCAGCTCAGCAGCCGAGAAATCTGGTGAGATCGGGCAGCGGGAGTGATGATACAAGCAACCATTAACAAGTAGACAAAAGAAATAGGCAAGCACCACTACCCTTCCCCAATACAAAAAATACTGTTTAAAGGTCCCTAGACGACACGTTCCTCCATCAACAAGTCAGACCCCCGAAGGAAGGAAGGCATTAAGACTGCATTATGTATACGCAAAAGTCATTTTTTAGAGTGGCCTTTGATATTGTAATTAATATCTAAATTCTTAAAAAAGCATTCATCAAAAATTCTTCAAGGATTGTGTTGTATTTCATCAATATTTCAATTACACATCATGAAGTGGGATATATGATATTAATACTGTGATATATTAATCTTCAAATTACATTCACTACAAAAGGGGTATGAGTGATACTTTGACTGAAGTGTACAAAGAGATGAAAGACATAATGCTAATATAATATGGTGTTCAAAACATCAAAGCAAACCTGTAACAATGGATTGACGTGGAATATATTCAGATTTAAAAAAGGGCTTATGTAAGCATTTCCCTGGCATTGTAGAGAGAGAAATTGTCAAGTAGCGTCAGGTTTGCTAATTCTTTGTTAAGGTTCAGAAAAAGAAAGACAGATATATTAAAATAATTTGTCCAGCGGACCTGCTTCGCATGGATCACTAGGCCTACTGCAATGTTTCTTCCGTTATGTCTTTCTTCTTGTGCTCAACATATAACACGACTCAGTGAACACTCAATGAAACGCAACACAGCTTCCTGCCATGTCGCATCATCTCCTCTCTCCCTGCCATCCCACCTTCTCCTATTAAACTTTTCTTATCTTTCATCAATGCGTCCTACTGCTTTTTGTATTCTATAGCTGCTTTTTCACTCTACCTCACTGCCTCTCCTCCTGACGCGGTCTCCTTGGCGCCTCCCTTCTTCATCATACATGACATCTGTGCTTTGTATACGCTACTTTTAAAAGTGTCGAGTAACTACTCTCTTGGCCCAGGCGTTTCACTGCTTCTGCGCCTCTTACCTTCACTTAAGCTAAGTGAATGCTGTTATCATTTTGAAAGTGCTTGCTTCCACTATCTGCGATGTATCTTGCTCAGTGCTCTACTAAATCTTCTGCGTAGCGTACTACCCACAGCTTTGGGTGCTGGTTACCTCATCTTTGTAGGCTGCTGGCTGTCAAGCTTTGCATGTGTCTTCACGGCTTCTGTCTGCTGCGCTTCACTTTGTGCCTGCGCTGCTGATACCTCACTGCTTCTGGTGCTCTGCGTCTACCTCACTGCTTTTTCTGCTGCGTCTATCACTGTTCTTCTCCGTCTATCCTCATATTCTGTCTGCTTTACCTCACTGCTTTTCGTATTATTACTGCGTCTACCTCACTGCTTCTGGTGCTGCTGCGTCTACCTCGCTGCTTCTGGTGCTGCTGCGTCTACCTCACTGCTTCTGGTGCTGCTGCGTCTTCCTCACTGCTTCTGGTGCTGCTGCGTCTACCTCACTGCTTCTGGTGCTGCTGCGTCTACCTCACTGCTTCTGGTGCTGCTGCGTCTACCTCACTGCTTCTGGTGCTGCTGCGTCTTACCTCACTGCTTCTGGTGCTGCTGCGTCTACTCACTGCTTCTGGTGCTGCTGCGTCTACCTCCTGCTTCTGGTGCTGCTGCGTCTACCTCACTGCTTCTGGTGCTGCTGCGTCTTCCTCACTGCTTCTGCGCTGCTGCGTCTACCTCACTGCTTCTGGTGCTGCTGCGTCCTACCCTCACTGCTTCTGGTGCTGCTGCGTCTACCTCACTGCTTCTGGTGCTGCTGCGTCTACCTCACTGCTTCTGGTGCTGCTGCGTCTACCTCACTGCTTCTGGTGCTGCTGCGTCTACCTCACTGCTTCTGCCGCTGCTGCGTCTACCTCACTGCTTCTGGTGCTGCTGCGTCTACCTCACTGCTTCTGGTGCTGCTGCGTCTACCTCACTGCTTCTGGTGCTGCTGCGTCTACCTCACTGCTTCTGGTGCTGCTGCGTCTACCTCACTGCTTCTGCCGCTGCTGCGTCTACCTCACTGCTTCTGGTGCTGCTGCGTCTACCTCACTGCTTCTGGTGCTGCTGCGTCTACCTCACTGCTTCTGGTGCTGCTGCGTCTACCTCACTGCTTCTGGTGCTGCTGCGTCTACCTCACTGCTTCTGGTGCTGCTGCGTCTACCTCACTGCTTCTGGTGCTGCTGCGTCTACCTCACTGCTTCTGGTGCTGCTGCGTCTACCTCACTGCTTCTGGTGCTGCTGCGTCTTCCTCACTGCTTCTGCCGCTGCTGCGTCTACCTCACTGCTTCTGCTGCTGCTGCGTCTACCTCACTGCTTCTGGTGCTGCTGCGTCTACCTCACTGCTTCTGCCGCTGCTGCGTCTACCTCACTGCTTCTGCCGCTGCTGCGTCTACCTCACTGCTTCTGCCGCTGCTGCGTCTACCTCACTGCTTCTGGTGCTGCTGCGTCTACCTCACTGCTTCTGGTGCTGCTGCGTCTACCTCACTGCTTCTGGTGCTGCTGCGTCTACCTCACTGCTTCTGGTGCTGCTGCGTCTACCTCACTGCTTCTGGTGCTGCTGCGTCTACCTCACTGCTTCTGCCGCTGCTGCTGCGTCTACCTCACTGCTTCTGGGCTGCTGCGTCTACCTCACTGCTTCTGGCTGCTGCGTCTACCTCACTGCTTCTGCCGCTGCTGCGTCTACCTCACTGCTTCTGCCGCTGCTGCGTCTACCTCACTGCTTCTGGTGCTGCTGCGTCTACCTCACTGCTTCTGTGCTGCTGCGTCTACCTCACTGCTTCTGGCTGCTGCGTCTACCTCACTGCTTCTGCCGCCGCTGCGTCTACCTCACTGCTTCTGGTGCTGCTGCGTCTACCTCACTGCTTCTGGTGCTGCTGCGTCTACCTCACTGCTTCTGGTGCTGCTGCGTCTACCTCACTGCTTTCTGCGCTGCTGCGTCTACCTCACTGCTTCTGGTGCTGCTGCGTCTACCTCACTGCTTCTGGTGCTGCTGCGTCTACCTCACTGCTTCTGCCGCTGCTGCGTCTACCTCACTGCTTCTGGTGCTGCTGCGTCTACCTCACTGCTTCTGCCGCTGCTGCGTCTACCTCACTGCTTCTGCCGTGCTGCGGTCTACCTCACTGCTTCTGCCGCTGCTGCTGCGTCTACCTCACTGCTTCTGCCGCTGCTGCGTCTACCTCACTGCTTCTGCCGCTGCTGCGTCTACCTCACTGCTTCTGCCGCTGCTGCGTCTACCTCACTGCTTCTGCCGCTGCTGCGTCTACCTCACTGCTTCTGCCGCTGCTGCGTCTACCTCACTGCTTCTGGTGCTGCTGCGTCTACCTCACTGCTTCTGGTGCTGCTGCGTCTACCTCACTGCTTCTGGTGCTGCTGCGTCTACCTCACTGCTTCTGCCGCTGCTGCGTCTACCTCACTGCTTCTGCCGCTGCTGCGTCTACCTCACTGCTTCTGCTGCTGCTTCTACCTCACTGCTTCTGCCGCTGCTGCGTCTACCTCACTGCTTCTGGTGCTGCTGCGTCTACCTCACTGCTTCTGCCGCTGCTGCGTCTACCTCACTGCTTCTGCCGCTGCTGCGTCTACCTCACTGCTTCTGGTGCTGCTGCTTCTACCTCACTGCTTCTGCCGCTGCTGCGTCTACCTCACTGCTTCTGGTGCTGCTGCGTCTACCTCACTGCTTCTGGTGCTGCTGCGTCTACCTCACTGCTTCTGCCGCTGCTGCGTCTACCTCACTGCTTCTGCCGCTGCTGCGTCTACCTCACTGCTTCTGGTGCTGCTGCGTCTACCTCACTGCTTCTGCCGCTGCTGCGTCTACCTCACTGCTTCTGGTGCGTGCTTCTACCTCATGTTCTGCGCTGCTGTCTCCCTCACTTGCGGGGTCTCTCGCTGCTTGCTGCGCTCTACCTCACTGCTTCTGCCGCTGCTGCGTCTACCTCACCTTGCTGCTTCTGCTTGGCTGCTGCGTCTACCTCACTGCTTCTGGTGCTGCTGCGTCTACCTCACTGCTTCTTGCCTGCTGCGTCTACCTCACTGCTTCTGGTGCTGCTGCGTCTACTCATGTTCTCCGCGCGCGTCTACTCACTGCTTCTGCGCTGCTTCTCTACCTACTTGCTTCTGGTTGGCTGCTGCGTCTACCTCACTGCTTCTGGTGCTGCTGCGTCTACCTCACTGCTTCTGGTGCTGCTGCGTCTACCTCACTGCTTCTGGTGCTCTCTGCTTGCTGTCTACCTCACTGCTTCTGCCGCTGCGGTCTACCTCACTGCTTCTGGCCGCTGCTGCTCTACCTCACTGCTTCTGGTGCTGCTGCGTCTACCTCACTGCTTCTCTCCGCTGCTGCTGCGTCTACCTCACTGCTTCTGGTGCTGCTGCGTCTACCTCACTGCTTCTGGCTGTGCTGGCTGCGTCTACCTCACTGCTTCTGCCGCTGCTGCGTCTACCTCACTGCTTCTGGCCGCTGCTCCCGGTCCTACCTCACTGCTTCTGCCGCTGCTGCGTCTACCTCACTGCTTCTGCCGCTGCTGCGTCTACCTCACTGCTTCTGCCGCTGCTGCGTCTACCTCACTGCTTCTGCCGCTGCTGCGTCTACCTCACTGCTTCTGGGCTGCTGCGTCTACCTCACTGCTTCTGCGCTGCTGCGTCTACTCACGCTTCGGCTGCTGCGTCTACCTCACTGCTTCTGCGCTGCTGCGTCTACCTCACTGCTTCTTGCCCTGCTTGGCTGCGTGTACCTTACTGCTTCTGGTGCTGCTGCGTCTACCTCACTGTTTCTGCAGCTGCTGCGTCTACCTCACTGCTTCTGGTGCTGCTGCGTCTAACTCACTGCTTCTGGTGTTGCTGCGTCTACCTCACTGCTTCTGCCGCTGCTGCATCTACCTCACTGCTTCTGGTGCTGCTGCGTCTACCTCAATGCTTCTGTGCTGCTGCGTCTACCTCACTGCTTCTGCCGCTGCGTCTACCTCACTGCTTCTGCCGCTGCGTCTACCTCACTGCTTCTGCCGCTGCTTCTACCTCACTGCTTCTGGTGCTGCTGCGTCTACCTCACTGCTTCTGGTGCTGCTGCGTCTACCTCACTGCTTCTGCCGCTGCGTCTACCTCACTGCTTCTGCCGCTGCTTCTACCTCACTGCTTCTGGTGCTGCTGCGTCTACCTCACTGCTTCTGCCGCTGCTGCGTCTACCTCACTGCTTCTGGTGCTGCTGCGTCTACCTCACTGCTTCTGGCGCTGCTGCGTCTACCTCACTGCTTCTGGCTGCTGCTCTACCTCACTGCTTCTGCGCTGCTGCATCTACCTCACTGCTTCTGGTGCTGCTGCGTCTACCTCACTGCTTCTGGTGCTGCTGCGTCTACCTCACTGCTTCTGCCGCTGCTGCGTCTACCTCACTGCTTCTGGTGCTGCTGCTTCTACCTCACTGCTTCTGCCGCTGCTGCGTCTACCTCACTGCTTCTGCCGCTGCTGCGTCTACCTCACTGCTTCTGGTGCTGCTGCGTCTACCTCACTGCTTCTGCCGCTGCTGCGTCTACCTCACTGCTTTTTGTGCTGCTGCGTCTACTCACTGCTTCTGGTGCTGCTGCGTCTACCTCACTGCTTCTGCTGCTGCTGCGTCTACCTCACTGCTTCTGGTGCTGCTGCTTCTACCTCACTGCTTCTGGTGCTGCTGCGTCTACCTCACTGCTTCTGCCGCTGCTGCGTCTACCTCACTGCTTCTGCCGCTGCTGCGTCTACCTCACTGCTTCTGGTGCTGCTTCTACCTCACTGCGTCTGGTGCTGCTGCGTCTACCTCACTGCTTCTGGTGCTGCTTCTACCTCACTGCTTCTGCTGCTGCTGCGTCTACCTCACTGCTTCTGGTGCTGCTGCGTCTACCTCACTGCTTCTGGTGCTGCTGCGTCTACCTCACTGCTTCTGGTGCTGCTGCTTCTACCTCACTGCTTCTGCCGCTGCTGCGTCTACCTCACTGCTTCTGGTGCTGCTTCTACCTCACTGCTTCTGGTGCTGCTGCTTCTACCTCACTGCTTCTGCCGCTGCTGCGTCTACCTCACTGCTTCTGGTGCTGCTCTCTACCTCACTGCTCTGGTGCTGCGTCTACCTCACTGCTTCTGGTGCTGCTGCTCTACCTCACTGCTTCTGGTGCTGCTGCGTCTACCTCACTGCTTCTGGTGCTGCTGCGTCTACCTCACTGCTTCTGCCGCTGCTGCGTCTACCTCACTGCTTCTGCCGCTGCTTCTACCTCACTGCTTCTGGTGCTGCTGCTTCTACCTCACTGCTTCTGGTGCTGCTGCGTCTACCTCACTGCGTCTGGTGCTGCTGCGTCTACCTCACTGCTTCTGGTGCTGCTGCTTCTACCTCACTGCTTCTGCCGCTGCTTTATGCTGTCATTTTCTTAATAAACTGTGCTGCTGAAGTGCCTTTACCTTATTTTGCAGCTGTTTTGTTGCTATTTTTGCTGCTGTTGCTGGACACGAGTCCACCCATTTATGTACTCTTACCTTCCCTTAGCTGACTTTGTTTACCTTCCGTCAAATTTTACACTCTATTTCCCCTTCTCCCCTCCATCCTTTTTTCCCAGCTACCCCCTCCTGTCTTCTCTGCCACCCATCCATCCCAGTATTCCCTCCTCTCTCTTCCCTCCCTCCCCTTCCTTCATCAAAGCCTGTATGTTGATCTTGTTTTACTCTCTCTTACACTTCGCTTCCTCTTGTTTGCCTTTTATACAAGCTTAGTTCCTACCTCCTGTCCTCTCCTTTCCTACCCCGTGTCCTTCCTCTTCCTACCTTCCTCCTATTCCTCCTTCTCCTCCCATCCTCCTATATTTCATTCTCTTGCCTTACAGTTCTCTTAATCCCATAATGGTAACTATATAGTAATAAGTATTCCTAATTAGTGATAATATTGCAGTGCATTCCAAAAATGGTATTACCATAACATATTATATATTATAACGGTACTTCCATAACGTTGTAAATTATAATGTTATGGTAGTTATGCAGATTCGTGACAACAGTGTGTCGTGAACTGTGTGTCGTGCCAACTGTGTGTCGTGCCAACTGTGTGTCGTGCCAACAGTGTGTCGTGACAACAGTGTGTCGTGACAACAGTGTGTCGTGCCAACTGTGTGTCGTGCCAACAGTGTGTCGTGACAACAGTGTGTCGTGACAACAGTGTGTCGTGACAACAGTTTGTCGTGCAAACAGTGTGTCGTGACAACAGTGTGTCGTGACAACAGTGTGTCGTGACAACAGTTTGTCGTGCAACATGTGTCGTGACAACAGTTTGTCGTGCAACAGTGTGTCGTGACAACAGTGTGTCGTGACAACAGTGTGTCGTGACAACAGTTTGTCGTGCCAACAGTTTGTCGTGACAACAGTTTGTCGTACCAACACTGTATCGTACTATTACAACCCAGGAACCCCAAGGCCTGTTATCCTGGGTGTAAAGGGAGCAAAATAAACACAGCAGAAAAACTTTTGACTTGTATTATCCTTCTCCAATTTAGAACAAGTATATACACTATATACATTATGTACAACAATAGGTATTAGTGCACTCCACGGTAAGCAAGGCAGAATAGAAGCCACTAGAGAGCAGACCGTGCTTCAACCAGCTCTAGAATGGGAATGACAAGGGCAGACAGGTGAGTGGTACCCACAACACCTCTGCGATTGCCAAAACCATCTTCTCATTGCTGGAACCTGGGTACTGATTGAACGACGGGGCCCCATCATCAACCCTTAGTACCTGGTTCGCTGGTTGGGGGAGATAGCCTTTCAATGAGGATGTGTACATGCGCCGAATAAAGGTTACGTACTCTTTGCATGCCACACGTACCAACACTGAGTTGTACCAACACGTGAACAGCGGATATTTCATCATGCATAATCAGTCACCAATATTGTTTCAACAAAAGAATTACCCATGCACAAATTTCAAGAAAAAAAATATCCACATTACAGGCTAAAGTAACACATTGCAGTCATTTTAATATCTTCATATTAAATAAGTAAAAAAATGTCCACTAAATATAAACTCTGGCGGCCACTTCAATGCAAACTTCTTCCCGGGATGACAGTAAAGACGGTATCTTAATTAAAATCAATGGAATAAGTTTTCTCTTCTTACATCTGCACTAGTAGGAATATCCCCCCCCCCCTCACCATCACTTTATTCACCCCTACACACACACACACACACACACACACACACACATTTGCAGTACCGTGTTGCACTGTGCTTATATCTGCATTTCCTAATCCACGAACGTAAAAAAATAGATGCATATTGTAAGAGAATTCTTTTTCATGCATTTCTTAAAGCTTTGTTTTGGTTCTTTAGAATTTCTTTGCATAAATGGCGAAAGGATTATTAAAACTTTCACTTATACAAACAAGTATAATTTAACAACTTTTGCAACAACTTCCGTCAATGAAAACACGATGTTAGTGTGACGACGTTTCGCTCTAAGTTGAGAATTTTCAAGAGCTAAACGTTGTCCCAGTAAAATTTTGTGTTGCTTCAAGAGTCTTCGTTCTAGTATTTGTCATTCTACATACAATTATAAAGACATCTGCGTTGTATTTTTGATCTAGAAAAAGTCTGTAGGCTTCTTGAAATCTCAGTAGTATGTAAGGTTAAGGTAAGTTTTGCTTACTAAGGGTACGTACGTCTTTCAGCCATCGTCCGTCGACACTGTGCGTCCATTATTGGACATCTTAAAGATGTGCTCGAGTGAGCCACTGTCATGCTCTTTTCCCTCCCTATCCTCTCCTTCCCCAGCCACCATTGCGTTACTCAACATTACCCTAGCCTTGCTCTATCCCAGCAACATCCTTCATCCCTCACCACCTAGCCACATCCGAAGGTCACTCTGCTCTACCTCACACTAACATCATCTCATTAATAGAATACAGTACCGACAATTGAGAGAGTAAGACGCACGTTAACGGTGGGTAGATAAAGTGTAGGTTATCAGTCTCTCACCCTTGAAGTAGTAGTGTGATGGCCTCACTACTTCAAGACTGAGGGACTCTTCACCTTCTCTTTATCTTTCTACTGTTTTTGCGTCTCCAATGTTCATATTAATAGTTAACACAGATGAGTGACAACGTGATCAAAAGGTTAGGTAATATCTCCTAGTATATTGCTGACGTGTACTCACTTAAGACTCATCACTCCTGGTTTAGCAGGCCTAGGCTTTTGCAAGGCTGTTTTTTCACCTGTAGTGAAGGAAACGCATAACCAAACAAGCTTTTTATGGTAGAGCATATCGCTCTATGTAGATATTATCATGTTATGCGACTTAAAAAAATGCTTTACGAGGGAAAGTAGTATTCTGGTTATAAAGAGTATAGAGGGAAAAAATCTACAGGGAGAAATCAACGCACCTATAAGAAACAGTTGTAGGCAAGTACCATCAAGGATAAGACCTCGGAGCCAGTAAAGTGTCGATAAGACCACCAATGAAATCTCGTTCTTCAACGTGTACCCTTTCTTCCCCAAGACCCCTAACGTCTCCTATAAATCAGACCTAAGGAAGACCATTAAAGCTAACGTCTGGTTTTCTATGTAGCCAACAAGAAGTCATCTGAAACTCACGCCAGGCTGTTTCAGTGTCGAGGACTTTGAAGCGCGCCATCAGTTCTAGCAGTAGGTAGAATCCTCAAAGCTCATGCTTATGTCTGTCTGTAGTTAAGAAAAGACCCCCACATCTACCACACAATGTGTTCATATAAACACATACTCTTATTAACTCTGATATTTCTCTAATAAGAAAGTATACCATATTATAGTCGAGAACAGTTTCCGTAATACATTTTTTTGCTTCTAAACTTTGGGAAGCTTGTAGGAACATAAATTCATATAAATAATCTAAACTTTAGTCTAGGAAATACTCGGATGGGGATATTAAAATTTTCCAAGCACATAATCTTTATGAAAATATTGAAAATCACGAGCGTTGACTTTATAAAGAAAGTTTAAACTTAGCTAGACGATATCTTTGCCCCGCGGTCAGGCAGCATCAGTATGAGAATATTAACTCACACACACATCATAAATAATATATATATATATATATATATATATATATATATATATATATATATATATATATATTATATAATATATATATATATATAATATATATACTCTGAATGAAACTTTATTAGGTACACCCTCCTAGTACTGGGTAGGGCGTCCCTTTGCCCCAAAATAGCATGATTTCTTCCAAGCATTGATTCAACGAGATTATGGAAACATTCCTTAGAGATTCTGGGCAATATTGACATGATAGCATCACGTAGTTGCTGCAGACTTTTCGGCTGCGAATCTTATGTTCCAGTACATCTTATTGGGATGTCAAATTCTAGCCCTACCATCCGCATGTCGCAACAGAAATCGGGATTCGTTAGACCATGCGACGTTTTTCCAATCCTCAGCTATCCAGTTTTGATAAACCTTTGCCCGCTGTAACTTCAGTTTCCTCTTCTTAGCTGATAAGAGTGGAACCCGATATGATCATCTGCTGTAACCCATCCACTTCAAGGTTCGACGTGTTGTGAATTCAGAGATGCCCTTCTGCATACTTATACTGCAATGCGAAGTTATGTGAGTTGATGTCATGCTTAAGTTATCTTGAACCACTCTGGCCATTCTCTTCTGTCCTCTCTTGCAAGACATTCTCACTCACAGAACTGCCGTTCGCTGGATGTTTTGTATTTTTCACACCATTCTCTATAACCTCCAGAGACCGGTCTGCGTGAAAATCGCAGGAGATCAGCAACATGTTTCTGAGATACTCAAACCACCTAGTCTGGCAACAATAATTATTCCACAGTTAAAGTCACTTAAATCACATTTCTTCCTATTCTGATGTTAGGTCTGAATATCAACAGTACCTCTTGACCATGTCTATATGTTTTTAGATAATTGCATTAGCGAGCAGTTGAATATATATATATATGTCGTGCCGAATAGGCAGAACTTGCGATCTTGGCTTAAATAGCAACGCTCATCTTGCCATATAGGGCAAGTGAAAATTTGTATATGCAATAATTTCGCCAAAATCATTCTGAACCTAACGAAAAAAATATGTTTGATTGTGTTTGTGTAGTATTAAATTATTGTAAACGTATTTAAAATATATTTAGTTGGGTTAGGATAAAATAAATTGCTCTTGATATAATAAGGTTAGGTAAGTTTTCTAAGATTCTTTTGGTGCAAAATTAATTTTTTTTACATTAACATTAATGAAAAAAATATATCTTTAAACGTATAAGAGAAAATTTCAGAAAGGACTTAATTTTAAATGAGTTCTTGCTAATTGACCAGTTTTACGTATTCAGCACGACATATATATATATTAATATATATATAAATATATAATATATATATAATATATATATATATATATATATATAATATATATATATATATATATATAAATATATTGGGGGGGGGGTCCACCTCTGGTGTAAATTGTGGGACCCATAGCCTCGTAGAAGTGGATAAAAAGGCTTCAAGGAAGAATATTTGGATTTCTTCCTGAAGCCGTTTGAATATTCCACTTCCCCTACCACCCCATTTTTTGATATATATTTTTTTTTACCAATAGGAATTTCTCTATTCTTTCACAGTGGTTGTTTTGCATATTCTGAAATCACCTGTTTACTGTGATCTTATTGCATATATATCTATATCTATATATTATATATATATATATATATATATATATATATATATATATATATATTATATTTATATAATATATATATATAATATATTATATATAATATATTATATATATATATATATATGTGTGTGTGTGTGTGTGTGTGTGTGTGTGTGTGTGTGTGTGTGTGTGTGTTGTGTGTGTGTGTGTGTGTGTGTGTGTGTGTGTGTATGTATAATTATATATAATTATATAATAATATATATAATATATATATAATATATATATATATATATATATAATAATATATATATATATGTCTTGCCGAATAGGTCAGTTGGTCAATTAGCAAGAACTCATTTAAAAATTATGTCCTTTCTAAAATTTTCTCTTTTACGTTTAAAGATATATTTTTTTCATTTAAGTTAGTGTAAAAATTTAATAATTTTGTACCAAAAGAACCTTACAGAACCTTCAGAGAAAACTTACCTAACCTTATTATAACAAGCGCAATTTAATTCAGCCTAATCCAACTAAATATGTTTTAGATAAAATTTATAATAATTTAATGATAAACAAACACAATGAAATATATTTTTTTTGTAAGGTTCAGAATGAACCTAACGAAAATTTTCGCTTGCCTTATTCGGCAAGAAGAGCGTTGCTATTTAAGCCAAAATCGCAAGTTTTACCTATTCGGCAAGAGATGTGTGTGTGTGTGTGTGTGTGTGTGTGTGTGTGTGTGTGTGTGTGTGTGTGTGTGTGTGTGTGTGTGTGTGTGTGTGTTTGTTTGTGTGTTTGTGTAAGTGTGTGTGTGTGTGTGTGTGTGTGTTTGTGTGTGTTGGTGATATGAATGGTGGTAGCCTCAATATACCCGCATTTAGATTTTCTCTGATGTGCAAAGGAAATTTGATATCCAAGCCTTCTCGATATATATCGAAAAATGTTTTATCGTTTGTTCATCTCCTCAAAGAATTCTCTGTCGTTTCTCGTGAGTTTCTTTCCATTCTTCTTCAATCTACTTACCTAGTCTTTTATTGTCGTCTTCTGTGACTGTGAAACAGCTTCGCTTCAGTATTGCATATTCATTCATGGCCATTTTGCTCACTGTTTTTTTCGGGCCCACACTTCCTGTATCTGTTCCATGGTCTGACATTTCCTTCCTATTTTTGTCTTTCTGCATATCTGGTTGAACCACGGGCTCTTTCTTTTCTCCATTTTCTCCACTTTTGAGCGGGAAGTTCTCTGAACCTCGTACTCGGCACTTTCCAAGCAGGTACTCCATCTTATTCGTTGATTTTCCTTCTCGTTCCCTTTCCCATTGCACTGCATTCAGGGATTCCCTCATCCTTTCACACTTTCCTCTTCTCTGGTCTCTCCAGTCCCACACCTGCTATTCTTCCCTCAGTGTTTATTTCGACAAGATGTTTTGAAATTTAGCACTGTGAGGTCGCTAGCACCCAGAGGCCCGTTATAATCTATCTCACCTGTATCAGATGCACTTTTGTAAATGCTTGGTTCAGTATTGCATGTTTACCCCCTTCAGTCTCACGCCGTGTTTCTCATATGCTGAGATTTGATCACTATCTCCATCTTAGCCCTCCACGTTTCTGGTTCCTCATGTGGGATCTAATTCTACAGGTGCATTTCTTTGAGGTTCAAATCTTTCAGGATTAATAGCCTCGCTTTTGTTAGACGGGCTCTTCTTGCTACTTCAGGTATGCTTTGTTGTCTTCATATTCATATCTTGATTTCTATTATATATATTTTTGGGTAAGTTTGTAGATTAATGTTTTTACTATATCTATTCTGAATCCTACTGTCATCATTCTGGCCAGCCGCTTTATAGACATTTCTCTCGTGTCTGTATATTCCTCTCGTTTCTTCAGAACATCAATGGTTCTGATGATCAGTGCAATGCCTTCCCCTCTGCTTCTTCCTTTCATAATTGGTGTGTGTGTGTGTGTGAGTGTGTGTGTGCGTGTGTGTGTGTGTGTGTGTGTGAGAGAGAGAGAGAGAGAGTCTGTGTGTGTACTCACCTATGTGTGGTTGCAGGAGTCGAGACTCAGCTCCTAGCCTTGTGTCTCTGTACGCACTTGCGGTTCTGAAACCACGAATTCACGAAAACACATACAAATTCATGAATACCGATTAACGAACGTAAAAAATTCCAGCAACTGCGCAGGAAATTTATACCTGACACGATAGAAAATTTATTGAATCATTAAAATAGTCTTCCCGGGTAAGTCTCCATGTGGTACCATCCGAGGAATTTGTTAGCAATATCTGTCGTAGGAACGACTTCAGGCTTTAAACCTACTGCTGAAATACAAACGCGCGGCTAGACATTACTTGCTGGTAGGGAGAGGCGGCCACACCATCGCCACCGTAACTGACGGCTTAAATCACAACGCCCTGGAGTTGGATCTGCGACCCTCTGTTTGGGATTTGAAAGTTTCGAGGATGGAACTATCCCTCTTCCGCTGAGAGTATAGGAAGGTTTGGACGTTATCTGTGTGTGAACGAGTTAAGAGAAGTTAAGCCCCAGGAAATGTGGATCGGAATCGAGCACTGGGAAGACTTTTCCGGTCTTGTTGGATAAGAAGTGGCTTACTTTCCACGTTGTTTGTAAACAATATTTCCCCCTCGGGATGCTAAGTGAACACGAGAAGCATGTCTCAGGATAGAAAATGTGAAACTTGGTCTCCTCTAAAAACAATAACTTAAAAAAAGGGATTTGGGCGGGGTTGGGAAATGGGGAGGCCGGAGAGGGAGCTCTTAAACAAAAGCAAGAGCAACAAGAACAATTTCCCCTCTACCAACCCCAACCCCATATCTACCACCCCTACACTCGCTCCCCTCCTGACACCTGCAATTTCTACAATAATGCGAGAAGACCTGTCATTTAGAGAATGCAATTTAGCAAATGCCCACGTTGGCCAAAACAACGACGGGTGGATAATGAGAACTTTCAAAATAATAGAAATAGCGCCAATAGCAATACTATTCGAATCACTTGTACTCTCACGAATAAAATTTTGTTTGGTATTGACGTCTCCATTCAAGGCAGGAGAGAGATCGGAACTAGAATTTGTAGAGATAGTGTTTGCTGCCCAGTATTGCCAAGAAGAGCATTTTAAACTATTGGGAACACCTCAAGTGTCATCTCTGGAGCGAAAAGGAGGGAGAAATGCCAGATAACATATACATGGTAGACTCAAGGACCTAGTCCCAAATCTACATAATACCCTAACACGAGGATTGGCCAAGAACTGGGCCGCTGGGGCGCTGATCCCCGGAACACCGTCCAGTTAGACGTGCCGGAGTGAGAGATGCGGAAGGGCAGAACAGACCTATTGAAAAATCAGGGGGCGGCATAAACACAATAGGAGAACATCCGTGGTAGAAAACTCTTCACTCAGCTACCTGCCAGGATATTAGAAATATTTTTGGAATATGTGTAGAAGCATTCTAGAGAAAACTGAATCTCTACCTCCCCGAAGTGCCCAATCAACTAGGCCAGCAGGATGCTAACAGCAACATCCTGGTTAAACAGGAAACTCAGAGAAAAGCCTAACCCTCGGCTGGTCTGCGAAGTTAGAAAGCCTCCCGAAACCGTTCACAGGTACATCACTGGTTGCATATACAGCCTCACCATTGGAGTTCCAACATTACCATTGGAACCGCTGCCACAAAACTGAAGCTCCAGCAACACGGCAGCTCTGATGTATGCCAGCAGCAATCAACACCACTGTAACCTGAACAAGCCTATTGAAACCAGGGTAACAATATACCATATAGTAACAATGGAATAGGCAGCTCAGCCAGGCACACCACAGCAACGGCCAATTAGTGGACAGGACGAGAAGTACAGCAATATGTGGTGGGTCCTGGACCACGGGATGAGGTTGGTCCTGGACCACAGAATGAGCTGGGTTCTGGACCAAGAAAGGAAGTGGGTCCTCGATCCCGGGATATGGTGGTAGTGGAACCTCGGACTGTAGGTGATGGGAACCGGGATGGGGTGAAGTCGGAGACTGAGTGGGTAGTGGAGTCAGAGATAGAGTGGATGGAAGAATCGGAGGTGGAGTGGGTGGCAGAGATGGAGGTAATCAGTCCCTCAGCCTTGGAGGCTGAGGGACTGATTACCTCATCTTTTGTATATAGTTCTACATTCTTCCAATTGTGTCCTCGAATATGTATTGATAAAACCACTGGATGGCGAAACGTCTACAATAAAGACAGCCAGATGTTACACATGTAACTCATCCTTCATCTTGTCAGTACTGTATATCAATACATGTGCAAAAGTACGAAACTACTAACACCTGCTTTTATTTTGCTCCACGTATTATACTACTGGTCTGAATTCAAGTGAAAACAAATATAGGACGAATGACTAAGACAAACTAAGCCGAGTAGCGTTAATTTTAACGTTTCTCTCAAGGGACTCTTCATCGAGCGTAGAGTCATTATGCTAAAGACTGTTTTGTATATCTTTTCATTCACTTGTCAGTTTGCTGCCTCTCTCACCTGCAAGACGATAATGGTACAAGAAACAAGACTTTTTCTACCTGAGGTAGGTGATGACAGGTCACATTTGCTGCTGGGAAAGTACACGTTGATGATCACAAGATTGCATAATGCAACTGTTGGAACTGCTGTGCAGAGAAATGGAAAACTTAAATAAGAGGTAATACTCTCTCAAGTGTGAATAATCTTGGGAGAATAAAAGGTAATACTCCCAAGAGTATTATCTCTTATTACTTCCCTCTTAACATTGAAGACCGAGGTGGACACACTAGGGGTGAAATTTAACTCTGACAGAACTGTATACACAAGTTTGAACCTGCCCAGTTAAACAGAAATTGTTAACAAATTAATCCACACTTCTCACTTTGTTTTATATATGTGTGTGGTTTATTTGTGATTTGTTGTGGCGGCGGTATTGTGGCTCCGATTGTTCATTTGTTAGCAGTGTGAGTGGTCAGGGATCGCACATTGGACGATGGATCAAACTCACTTTTTGTTGTGCTGAAGGACCTGCCCAATCACGCGGGTTTAGCCCGTCACATCAAATAAAATAAGAATGGAGGAACATTGCAACAGGCATGCTGGCCCATGGTAGGCAACTTCATCTTACACCCACCCACACCTACTCATGCATTTGCCTAACCTATTTTTAAAGCTACACAAGGTTTTCGCTTCTATAACGCTACTCGGGAGTTTATTTCACTCATCCACAACTCTGTTATCAAATAGTTGCTTTTATATATCTTTTCTAAATTTAAATTTTCCAACTTGAATCCTCTGCTCCGAGTCCTGTCTTGGTTAGATATTTTTAGCACGTTATTTATTTCCCCCTTTATTTCTTCCTGTCTTCCATTTACAGACCTCAGTCATATAGTCCCTAATTCTACGACTTTCTAGTGAGTGCTGATTCAGTGCTCTCAGTCTGTCCTCGCAGGAAAGATTTCTGATAGACGGAATCAACTTTGCTATCCTAACTGTTGCACACATGTCTTGGTGACTAGTTTGTATTGATCTGTTGATAAGACTAGCTAATGCTTTGCAGATTTCCTCCTTATATTCCTTAATAACCCTTGAAAACAGTTCATCAGGAGGCGGGGATTTGTTTGGTTTTAATCTATTTTTCTGAGAACCATGTCACTAGTGACTTTGATTATACATATTTCCATCCTGACATGTATATTTTTTTATTTCTAGAATTTCTCTACTAGCATAGTTTAGAAAGACGCGTAAGCAAACATTAGAGCATATTTATTAGAAAACGTTTCGGTCCTGGACCTTGATCACTTCTAACAGGTTAAAGACAGTATATATAAGCGGAGAGTGCGGTGTGAGTGAGAAGAAATAAGCGTTGAAGTTTGTATACATTTCTTTGTCACTGACAGCGAGCTGACCTGAACATAATCTTACTTCAGTGTACCTGAAAGAAACCTTTTGGGATGCGACTTTAATCTCATAATCTATTTTGTCTCCTCGTTCTTTATTCTAACAAACCATTATGTGAAATGTAAGTGAAATTATATATGTACCCACCTGCCAGTCTTCCAGACTACCAATCATCCTGTTATCCCTTCTGCCAGACAACGGTCCCTATATGCCTACCACCCTATCAGTCAACAAGGCTGTCTGCCTGTCTGCCTGTCATCCTGTCAAGCAGATAGGCCACCAACCAGTCTGTCTGCCAACCTATCTGTCAACCATCCTGCCTGCCATCCTGCCTGTCATCCTACCTGCCAGTGGCCTCCGTCTCTGACACAGGAATTATTGTAATGGACAGCTTGGGCTACACTCAGCAAATGAAATAATGAACGCGCCACAAAACCCGGACCAGCACTATGATGATTAATGACCACGTTAATTGTGTTCTATATCATTTAAGTCTATTTATGCTGTTTGTGTTGCAGTTATCGTGAGTTGAATTATTTTTTAATCACGATAAACTGAAGCGATGAAAACAGTAATAGAGGTTGATAATTTCGGCATTTTCTTCGCTAATTCCCAACAAATTTGCATTTGTTTTACTCCGCATATACATATAAATAGACACGCTCACATTCTCTCAATTTGTTATATATATATATATATATATATATATATATATATATATATAATATATATATATATATATATATATATATATATATATATATATATATATATATATATATATAATATATATGATATATATAACTCAAAGTTACAAGCCCATCTGTGGCTACGCCTGAAGTACAGAAACTCATATCACCTGTCCCCGCAGGTGAGCCTGGTGTCCGTGCCTCGCCACGGATAATAGGCCATGTATGAGGGATGTGGAACAAAGCGTTTAGGCAGGACCTTAGATGCATTGCGAGACTGTAAAGTGTAATTCCGTTAAGCGTCCATATTTGGGAAACTCCGTCAGCTAACATAATGCAGTTATGCGGCTTGTTATTCGGCGGAAATCATTCAATAATTGTCTCATTGTCGTGATTCCTGGAGGAGTAAAGGGAATTAGAGGCAGGATAAGGAGAAATCAAGGGTGATGGTGGTGGGAAGGTGACTGGGAGTGTTGATGGGGGATCCATGGGCACGTAGTGTGTTGCAAACACAAAATAAGATCCAAATAATTACATGAAAAACTACACACTGAAGAAGGGGTAAGAGCCAGGAGCTAATACTTAACCCCTGCAGCCACAAACACACACACATGGGAGGGGTATGTAGGTGAGAGTTGCAATCACCAATTTCTTAAAAGTTCGAGTTTTTTTTTTTTAATGTATACAGTTAACAAGGCGGAAACAAAAATGGCGCAGATTACCTTCTTCCTCACTTTTATTCTGACACACACGAGCCTGTTGAAAGAAAATTAATAACCAGTCATTTAAACTAAATTTTGTGGAAAAGATTTACTGCTCTCTTTATTTCCCTCAGCTTTATTCAGCCATCAATAAGAAAAAAAAAGGGAATTTGATGGAGGAAGGTTTCCATGACAGCACTCAGAAATTAACGTTTTTACACACAACAATCAATTTGCTCAAATGTCGTTCTATTCAGCCTGGATTAAAAGTAATTATTTTTACCTTCACTTTTCGTGGACGAAGGACAGACATGCATCATCACTAGTCACTGCTTCATTGAGTTATCATGCGCCACTAAACTAAGTAAACTCACCGAATGTGTTTATTATTATTATGACTATAATTAACAGCTAAACCCTCAAGGGAGTGAATGTGGGTTTTAAACTCATTATGGTTACATGCTTAGCATATTCGCCCACAAGCTAAACTAGAGACACAAGCATAATGTGTTTACAAGCTTACTTTGGACGCACATCACAGCAGCTGTAAGTTTTGTGTGTTCTCTCAGGTGTCAATATACATAAGGTAGCAATTTCAACACATCTATATGGCAGAAAGTGTGGACACAATTTCTTTTTATTATTTATGTGTAATTACAGGAGCAAGGCAATGCTTATGGTGTCGTGCATTTAGTATTTGCGTTTGCCATGTCTCAGGATACGACGTACATAGCTGGCTGACACCCAGCTACTAGTTTATTGCTTGGTGGACGGGCAGCGGGTGAAGGACTTGCTCATACGTCTAGCCTTTCATGAGGTTCGAACTTGGAATCTTTATGGGTCGAAAGTTTTGATGCTTCATCTCGAAGTCGTGGCTCCATGTTTACAGTAATCTCCAACTTAATTTGGCCACTATATCACTCTGGATACGTTCCCATTGACTTGGCAGTGTTGCTACATGCTAAGATTATTCATTCTATCACTACCCAGTTTACATAAGCACTTACTCGGCACCTTTTCGCACTGGGTGAATACACAATCTCTTTTCACAATGCCCTCTAAGTTTCTCTAACTCGTCCTTTTCTTTCTTGATGGCTCTGATAACTGTGTTAAGTCGTATCCTAAAACTTAATAAGTGAAAGCGATCACTTGTTTGTTCATTCATTTACGTTTATTCTATTTCAGTGATTTAGCGACTTACGTGGCCACGTTTGTGATCCTATTCTGACCCCACCGAGACATGGGTCAGCAGCTAAGTACGAACCACAGGTCAACAGTAGTTCACACCTCCCTATTAATGGGCTAATAAATAAAATTCCACACTTTTAGGTATTAAGTCAAGACCATCCACCTTGTTACACCTTTGCCATTAACCGTACTCACTGGTGGGCATATATCACGAGTGTGGCAGGAACTGGCAGTTGAGTGTTCGCAGCAAGTTTGTTGAGATGGGCGTTTGAGTGACGGACTGAAATGAGCCGACCAACTCACAGGTCAACTTTGACACACTCATTCAAACTTTTTCCCCACAACTTTGGAGCTGCGTTTGTCATTCCCTCTTACTAAATGTTTAGTCTGGCGGACATTGGCATGTAGGTTAGTTTATCTTTTCGTCATGCGAATCGCGGTTCGCCTGGGAATGAAGGAAAGTGTATTTCTGGGTCTTTGGAAGACGAGACAGAGCTCTGCTTCCGGCCACTCAGCGTGAGTGAGACAAATCAGCTGGGAAGAGAATAGTTGGCTGTCAGCACTCGTGTGTGAGAGAGAAGAGAGATGGAGGAGGAAGAAGAGTAAAAGGAAAAAAAATGAGAAAGAAAAGGAAGAGAAGATAGGTACTAAAGGAAAGGGAAGGAATCATCAGAAAATAAGAGAATGCCAGTAAGGAGTCCTGAAAGCTCTTACTGTGTGACGTAGCTAATATATTTTCTGTGCTTTTCCTGGCGCAGAAGATGCGGAAGGGAAAAAAAATGCCAGATGGGCAAGACGTAGTGACGGAGAGCCAAGATAAAAACAAAAAGGAGAGAATAACAGCCGGGGACAAACGAAGGCTGATGATATTTGAGTATTTGAGGTTCAGGATTCTTAGAAGAAGAGAAGAGTGATGCTTCACCTTCATTCCAGCTGTCTTGTTTTCCAACCGGTAGTTCCCAACCTATTTTAGGTGGCCCCCTTCCCTATCGCAGTTGACCCTCATCCTCACAATCCCCCCTTCCCGTCTTCCTCCCCTTCCTCCTCCTTCCTTCAGATAAAATTCTAAATGTTAAAATCTATATATATATAATATATATATATATATATATATATATATATATATATATATTATTATATATATATATATATATATATATATATATATATATATATATATATATATATTATATATATATATATATATATATAATATATATATATATGATACCCTCACAGCTTCACACTGTTGTGCTCTGAATGCCCACAAACAAGCTTTTAGGGAAGAAAATAAGTGACACTGGCAGCAGAGAATCCTTTTATTTTTAATACAACATTTCGCCCAAGGTTCGGCTACCACTGTCTTTATTTCCACGTGTCGGCTATTGTCTACAAGGAAGCCCTTTTGTGTGGGCGTCCCAGGGTTGGCACCCAGGTTGTCCTCATTTCCCTTTAACCCGGCACTGTTTGTATGCACATCACAGTTATTATACTGAAATATGTATCTTGTGTTGATGTGAAGGGAGAGAGCATGTTATAATAAGTCCACAGCACAGGTTATATATGTACACCGTTAAGTGTATGTCTCTCAGTGCTGAGGTGTATGTCTCTCAGTGCTGAGGTGTATGTCTCTCAGTGCTGAGGTGTATGTCTCTCAGTGCTGAGGTGTATGTCTCTCAGTGCTGAGGTGTATGTCTCTCAGTGCTGAGGTGTATGTCTCTCAGTGCTGAGGTGTATGTCTCTCAGTGCTGGGGTGTATGTCTCTCAGTGCTGAGGTGTATGTCTCTCAGTGCTGAGGTGTATGTCTCTCAGTGCTGAGGTGTATGTCTCTCAGTGCTGAGGTGTATGTCTCTCAGTGCTGAGGTGTATGTCTCTCAGTGCTTGTCTCTCAGTGCTTGTCTCTCAGGTTTCTCTCTCAGGTTTGTCTCTCAGTGCTTGTCTCTCAGTGCTTGTCTCTCAGGTTTGTCTCAGTGCTTGTCTCTCAGGTTTGTCTCTCAGTGCTTGTCTCTCAGTGTTTGCCTCTCAGTGCTTGTCTCTCAGGTTTGTCTCTCAGTGCTTGTCTCTCAGTGATTGTCTCCCAGGTTTGTCTCTCAGGTTTGTCTCTCAGTGCTTGTCTCAGGTTTGTCTCTCAGTGCTTGTCTCTCAGGTTTGTCTCTCAGTGCTTGTCTCTCAGGTTTGTCTCTCAGTGTTTGTCTTTCAGGTTTGTCTCTCAGTGCTTGTCTCTCAGGTTTGTCTCTCAGTGCTTTTCTCTCAGTGCTTGTCTCTCAGTGCTTGTCTGTCAATGCTTGTCTCTCAGGTTTGTCTCTCAGTGCTTGTCTCTCAGTGCTTGTCTGTCAATTCTTGTCTCTCAGGTTTGTCTCTCAGGTTGGATAAGTACATGAGTGGGAGGGGTTGGATTTGAGTGGGACTTGCACATCAGAGCTTATTTCTTGGGTAGCATTGAAAATTGGGTGGGTCAAATGTTTGTTAGTGGGATGAATTGTAAAGGACCTGCCTAGTATGGGTCAACAGGCCTGCTGCAGTGTTCCTCCTTTCTTATGTTCTTATGTTCTTGTCTCTCAGTGCTTGTCTGTCAATGCTTGTCTCTCAGGTTTGTCTCTCAGTGCTTGTCTCTCAGTGCTTGTCTCTCAGGTTTGTCTCTCAGTGCTTGTCTCTCAGTGCTTGTCTCTCAGGTTTGTCTGTCAGTGCTTGTCTCTCAGTGCTTGTCTCTCAGGTTTGTCTCTCAGTGTTTGTCTCTCAGTGCTTGTCTCTCAGGCTTGTCTCTCAGTACTTGTCTCTCAGGTTTGTCTCTCAGTGTTTGTCTCTCAGTGCTTGTCTCTCAGTGCTTGTCTGTCAGTGCTTGTCTCTCAGGTTTGTCTCTCAGTACTTGTCTCTCAGTGCTTGTCTGTCAGTGCTTGTCTCTCAGGTTTGTCTCTCAGTACTTGTCTCTCAGGCTTGTCTCTCAGTACTTGTCTGTCAGTGCTTGTCTCTCAGGTTTGTCTCTCAGGTTTGTCTCTCAGTGCTTGTCTGTCAGTGCTTGTCTCTCAGGTTTTGTCAGAGGGAGAGCTGAATGATAGCTCGAAGACTTTCGTGTTGCAGCCAAAACTTTTCGAAGAGTGTCCGGGCAGGTTCATCCACTGCAACAGATGTTCCGGTGCATGAAACACGACACACCTACAGCTATCATTGATTTCTCTCCTGTGGTTGTTCTGCATCTTTTATTGCTTGTCTGCGATTATTGCGCGCGCGCACACACACACACACACACACACACACACACACACACACACACACACACGCCACCAACACACTTCCTCGTATGGCAGTTGCTCGAGGAAGCGTCTAACCAGCTAAATGACCAGCTGGCCTAAGGGTTAATGGGTACTGAACCGACTAACTTGCCTTCGCGAGTAAACGTCTATGCCAACTTAGCCACAGTGTTTTCAAAAACATCTCTTTTTTGGGGGCGGGGGGGAGGGGGTTGTAGATATCGTTCAACACACTTTTACGAAGACAGCAACCCCACACAGGGGTTGGTGGATACAACCTCAGATTATATAACCTAGACTCGTGCTCATGAAGTGAGAATCCCACTGACATACAAGGGGATTTTTCAGTGTACAGTGGGGAGAAGGGGTTTCATTTGTTTCATGAAGTGAGATGAGCTTTTATCAGTCTGTTTCTGGGTGGCAGAGACGGGATGCCCCAGAATCCACCTTAAAGATACAAACTACAAACAGGTGATGCGATTATTATTATTATTATTATTATTATTATTATTATTATTATTATTATTATTATTATTATTATTATTATTATTATTATTATTATTATTATTATTATATCATCATCATCATTTTTATTATTTATTATTATTATTATTATTATTATTATTATTATTATTATTATTATTATTATTATTATTATTATTATTATTATCATCATCATCATCATTTTTATTATTATTATTATTATTATTATTATTATTATTATTATCATCATCATCATCATCATTTTTATTATTATTATTATTATTATTATTATTATTATTATTATTATTATTATCATTTTTTATTATTATTATTATTATTATTATTATTATTATTATTATTATTATTATTAAAAATAAGCATTTGGGTGTTTCAGAGATAACTAGTAAATAAGAAAAGTGTAAGACACATAAGATAAGGCTGTGTGTTCTTGTCTGGGAGCCAACAATGCAGCAAGTTTGCTCTAGGAACCAGTGGGCTCTTCATCTGGTCCTTGTCCCCCGCCAGTTGTCTTGGGGCAGCTTTTTACCTCCCACTCCTCTCGGGTTATGTCTTCCTCCCTTGCTCTTTACTGCTCTGTTTCTTCCGCTGTGTCTAACTGTGTCGCGCCGTCTGACTCGCCAAGTTAGTTTACCGAAGAATTACGAAGCACTGACACGTGCAGTCCTTCGTGCATACCCTATCCTCCTCCCCCTTGTCCTCCTTCTCACTCTTCTTCCTGTCCTTCTCTCCACTGTCCCTCTTCTCCCTGTCCTCTTCTCTCTCTTGTTCTTCTTCTAACTCTTGTCACTGTCTCTCTCACGTATTCTCTCCTCTCCCGTGTTTCTATCCCTTGCTCCTGATCTCTCCTTTATCTCTGTCTTCTCGCTTCTCTTTTCCCTAGTCTCGCTCTTCCTCTCCATATCCCTGTCCAATCCCTATCCTCTTCTTACTTGTCTCGGTCTTTACTGAACTTTAATCTAGTAACTCAGATCTCCCCCCACCAGTGTCTTCTGCTGTCCCTGCTTTCTT
>NC_069426.1:30439905-30537405 GCF_026875155.1 Cherax quadricarinatus
ACAATAAAAGATAATTACAGGAAGACTTGGACAGACTTTAGATTGTTGCACACTGGCAACACATGTAAGATTGTTGCACACTGGCAACACATGTAAGATTGTTGCACACTGGCAACACATGTAAGATTGTTGCACACTGGCAACACATGTAAGATTGTTGCACACTGGCAACACATGTAAGATTGTTGCACACTGGCAACACATGTAAGATTGTTGCACACTGGCAACACATGTAAGATTGTTGCACACTGGCAACACATGTAAGATTGTTGCACACTGGCAACACATGTAAGATTGTTGCACACTGGCAACACATGTAAGATTGTTGCACACTGGCAACACATGTAAGATTGTTGCACTCTAGCAACACATGTAAGATTGTTGCACTCTAGCAACACATGTAAGATTGTTGCACTCTAGCAACACATGTGAGATTATTACACACTGACAACATGGGAGATTGTTGTACACTGGCAACATGGGAGAATGTTGCACACTGAAAACATGGGAGACTGATGCACACTGCCAACATGGGAGATTGTTGCACACTGCCAACATGGAAAATTGCTGCACACTGCCAATATGGAAGATTGTTGCACACTGCCAATATGAGAAATTTTTGCACATTAGCTACATGGGAGATTGTTGCACACTGGCAACATGGGAGATTGTCGCGCACTGGCAACAGGTGTGAGATTGCGTCATTTACCGCAGATAACCTTTACTCCTCCAGGTGATTGACTATTTCCCAGTGATGGCCGCCACACTCCTCTGACACCTCTCCTGTAACTTACAACCTGATGACCCTCCTGCACCTGTCTCGTGACCTGACGATTCTCCAGTACCTGTCGCGTGACCTGAAGGCTCTCCAATGTCTCGTGATCTGACAATCTTCCAGCACCTGTTGCGTGACCTGAGGACCTTTCTGCACCTGTCTCGTGACCTGACGACTCTCTTACATCTCTCTCGTGGCCTGATGATCCTCCAGTACCTGCCTCGTGACCTGACGACCCACCAGCATCTATCTTGTGACCTGACCACTCTCCAGCCCTTCTCTTTACCTGACGACTTTCCAGCCTCCCTTTCTTGACCTGACGATCCTCCAGCACCTGTCTAGTAACCTGACAACCTCTACCACATATCTCATAACCTGATGATTGTACAGTCCTTGTTTCTTGATCTGACGGCTTTCTAGCGTCTCTTTTTAACCCCTTTGTTTTCACCTGACGATCCTCTTCCTCTATCTCCTGACTTGACCTAATCCCCCATCAGCAGGTCTGATGAGAAGGACCTCTGCTGGCGGCCGAAGAATGCAGCTCCAATTTCACCCAGCGTTTCGTTCTATTTTCAGTTTTTGTATCACGTAATTGAGTTATCCAGAATTTAATGTTCAATCAATATTTCGTGTACTGGTGGTTAATTTTCTTTATCAACAAAGATTCAGTGACATTAATCTATTATGCGAGAGCTGAAGATTCAGATTCACAATTTATTTAAAAAATATGTATAAAGAACCACAGGTAAGCAACAGCATTTAGAATTCTGCACTTGTAGTCTCGGTCCTCAGTTACAGTGTGAAGTGGGGTACCAAAACTTTGTTGAAAATATTCCACTCCTGGACGAAAACCATTCGCTCGGATCTAATTTGATTACCAAGTTGAATTCAGTGTTAAAACTCCCCAAAGTAAACACACACACACACACACACACACACACACACACACACACACACACACACACACACACACACACACACACACACACACACACATACACACACACACAAACTCACAGATACATGCATAAGACAAAGTATGTTAGACCCATGATGGAGTATGCTAGACCCATGATGGAGTATGTTAGACCCATGATGGAGTATGTTAGACCAATGATGGAGTATGTTAGACCCATAATGGAGTATGTTAGACCCATGATGGAGTATGTTAGGCCCATGATGGAGTATGTTAGACCCACGATGGAGTATGTTAGACCCATAATGGAGTATGTTAGACCCATGATGGAGTATGTTAGACCCATGATGGAGTATGTTAGACCCATGATGGAGTATGTTAGACCCATGATGGAGTATGTTAGACCAATGATGGAGTAAGTTACACCCATAATGGAGTATGTTAGACCCATGATGGAGTATGTTAGACCCATGCTGGAGTATGTTAGACCCATGATGGAGTATGTTACACCCATAATGGAGTATGTTAGACCCATGATGGAGTATGTTAGACCCATGATGGAGTATGTTAGACCCATGATGGAGTATGTTAGACCATGATGGAGTATGTTACACCCATAATGGAGTATGTTAGACCCATGATGGAGTATGTTAGACCCATGCTGGAGTATGTTAGACCCATGATGGAGTATGTTAGACCCATGATGGAGTATGTTAGACCCATGATGGAGTATGTTAGACCCATGATGGAGTATGTTAGACCCATAATGGAGTATGTTAGACCCATGATGGAGTATGTTAGACCCATGATGGAGTATGTTAGACCCATGCTGGAGTATGTTAGACCCATGATGGTGTATGTTAGACCCATGATGGAGTATGTTAGACCAATGATGGAGTATGTTAGACCCATGATGGAGTATGTTAGACCCATGATGGAGTATGTTAGACCCATGCTGGAGTATGTTAGACCCATGATGGAGTATGTTAGACCCATGATGGAGTATGTTAGACCCATGATGGAGTATGTTACACCCATAATGAGTATGTTAGACCCATGATGGAGTATGTTAGACCCATGATGGAGTATGTAGACCCATGATGGAGTATGTTAGACCCATGATGGAGTATGTTACACCCATAATGGAGTATGTTAGACCCATGATGGAGTATGTTAGACCCATGCTGGAGTATGTTAGACCCATGATGGAGTATGTTAGACCAATGATGGAGTATGTTACACCCATGATGGAGTATGTTACACCCATAATAGAGTATGTTAGACCCATGATGGAGTATGTTAGACCCATGATGGAGTATGTTAGACCCATGATGGAGTATGTTAGACCCATGATGGAGTATGTTACACCCATGATGGAGTATGTTACACCCATAATAGAGTATGTTAGACCCATGCTGGAGTATGTTAGACCCATGATGGAGTATGTTAGACCCATGATGGAGTATGTTACACCCATGATGGAGTATGTTACACCCATAATAGAGTATGTTAGACCCATGATGGAGTATGTTAGACCCATGATGGAGTATGTTAGACCCATAATAGAGTATGTAGAGTATGTTAGCTGGGGTGTGCAGCTCACCATTAACAAACAATTCAGATATTCACAGTTCACAAACATACAAGGTGGATTTCCCTATTAAGAAATTTGTGCTCTGAAGACCAACTAAAGACGCTAAATGTATTGGTATAGATAAGAATGAGGCGATATAATGACTACATTTAAATGACGGTAAAACACGCTGCAAAACACACTTTTAATGGAACAACGTTTCGCTCTGTGTAGCGCTTTATCGAGCTCTGTCCTGACTTGACAAAGCTTTACACAGAGCGAAATGTTTTTTTCTTCTATAACGTAAATCTTTTGTTCACTATTGTCCGCAGTACGCTATTTATATCCATCTTTAATAAGACACTAAGACTCCAACACAGAATAAACACGTAACGTGGAATTAGCTACCGGGAGATTACACAACTTTATACTGCAGAACAAAATGAGTGAAAAGAAATGTAATTAATACTTTTTTTATAAATAGATCAGTAGAGGATGGAACTGCAACAATTACAAATGTTAAATTTATTAGTAACATTCAACAAATGGAAAAAAATACGTTATGAACATAGGTTTTATGTAGTAAGCCAAAAAAAAAAAGAAAAACTAGCTGCGCACACGGGAGTGGGTATTGACCATGGGTTTTCAACGCTGGTAAACAAAACGTTCTGTAGTAAAACAGCTGTAAATGGAGAATGAGGTGAACTGGAGCCCAAAAAGATGTAAACTATCAATGGGGGAAAAAAAACGTGAAAATTGAATAAGGTAAGAAAAATGGTTGAGCACGAGGCAGTATATTGCTGCCCCACGTGAAGAAGGAAAGTCAAATGTCAGCTCAGAAAGAAGACCACTCAACCTTTATTTATAAATGAAAAGAGGAAAAAAGACATTGAGGACACGTGTATCCATCACGGTTTTGTTTTCAGAGATGAGAACCTGTGCAAAAAGTTAGTGGGAACTACACATATCTGTCACTTTTTCTGTTTTTTGGGTCTGGGTTCATCGTCTCCGCGACGACCTGTCTTATACATGTTATTCTAGATTGAAAGGGATGTATGATCATGAAAAATTTTATGAAATATATATGAGAGGGTAAACATAAGTGTATATGAACTGCATTAGAAAATTCGTAAGTTTAACCTATCATATTGCATGTTCGTAAGAGAGAAAGAGAAGACCTGTAACCCTGCTATAGTACAGAACCCTTTAGCAGGCTTCCCTATCACACTCGTGTGTTAAGACAGTGTCAGCGTAGGTTAAATTAAATTTTGAGGGAATAACATAACGATCAATGAGATATTACGGGAAATAAGTGAAAGTGAACCAAATCTGATTGCAACTGCTCTTGAGTTTTCATGGAGATACAGAATAAACGACATAAAGGATATAAGGCATAAGGACCTAATACAAGCAGTGAAAATATATGTCTGAGATTAACGGATTATGTCCAAGATTTTGGGACAGAGCTAAAATAATTCATCACAAAAGTTGCAGCTAAAATAGAAAGCTAAAAAAAAGGCAGGGACAAACAACGGGAAAGTTTTATAAGAAAACTAGCCAAAATTTACCGCTTTAGTAATTACAGATACGAGTAAATTACTGATGTATCGATCAGCAAACGATAAATACTGACGTAATAAAATAAGTAAATGTACACAAATACTAATGGGAAATGAAGAGATAAAAGAAGAATGAAAATGAAGGAATAATTAGTCTTTAAAAGAGAGGCGAGAAGGAAAGGGGGAGATAACATGCAAGAAGAAACGAAACAAGCACCATAGAGCATGGAAGACTGTCGACAGCCTAAGAGATCAGGAATAAGACAAATGTACAAAACTTCGTTGTTTTTATTGCTGAAACGTTTCGCCTGCAGAACAGGCTTCTTCAGTTGAATACTGGCGAATTTAGAACTAGAGAAAACACTTAGCAGTTTTGACGTGGTAAATCCGTCAGCCTTGGTACAAAGTGGTTAACTTGAGGGACTGACTACCTACTCCCAAAGCTGACGGACTGATCTAGTCAAGACTACTGCAATTTTTCAGTATTTTATATCAGTAATAATGTGATTCTAAGAGATGATAGAACCGTAGCCAGGATCCATGCCACAAAGATGAACCACCACAACAGAGACATAATTAAGAATGTGCTAAATAAACTTGAAATGCAAAGATATTTGCGGGGAGTCACCATAAAGTTAGTAGAATAGAATAAATAGTGAGTACGTTCTCTCAGTGTTTGTCCTGTACATCCCAGCAGCTGCAAACGTTACTCTCGTATAAAAAAATGAGAAACCTGAGAAATATTCTAGATTATGACACACTCACATAGACAATGAGAGGAATTGACAAGGTGGACAAAGACAGGATGTTCCAGAGATGGGACACAGCAACAAGGGGACACAGTTGGAAGTTGAAGACACAGATGAATCACAGGGATGTTAGGAAGTATTTCTTCAGCCACAGAGTAGTCAGGAAGTGAAATAGTTTGGGAAGCGATGTAGTGGAGGCAGGATCCATACATAGCGTTAAACAGAGGTATGATAAATCTCACGGTTCAGGGAGAGTGACCCAGTAGCGACCAGTGAAGAGGCGTAACGAGGAGCTATGACTCGACCCTGCAACCACAACTAGGTGAGTACACACACACACATATACACACACACACACATACACACACACACACATTAAATACCATTCATTAGCATAACAGTAAAATATTTGCACTCTAAGAATTGAACGTTTTCTGCAAACTTCTCAAGAGAATTTTATTCCACATCTTCCACGTTAAGAGAAGCTGCGTATTGAAACATAACCAAGTCCAGTGAACAATTTTTTTTCATAGTTTGACTAAGGATGGTAAAAGTTAAGTTAGATAAAAAAAAACTCTTCCTCTGCACTGGCAGGAAAGGATTAAGCCAATAGGCCACAGGCGAAGGCTTTCCTTTTGTTGTGGAGATAAAAAGAATTGTGTAAACCAGAGGAAGAAAATGAAGTCAAATATGTCTGTATATATATATATATATATATATATATATATATATATATATATATATATATATATATATATATATATATATATATATATATATATATATATATATATATATATATATATATATATATATTACTCACTCAAATATTATGTTCAAAACACTCTTTTTCTCTATTAAATAATGAGGGAACATTAAATCTCGAGTTTTGTTATCCTACTTTCACCTTATTGATGACTTCTGAAGTTACGAGAATCTCCGCTTAATTTTCAATCTTAATCCCACCAAAAGGTGACTCTGATTATTAAATATCCATGAAGACAATGGTGTCACTCACCCAACTCGTTGACTTAAGAAAAGGGAAGGTTTCGTTTTGAGGATGGAGGATAGTGTATCCTTCATTCCAAGTGATGAATGACCCACAAATGTTTAGCGCCTCTCAAAAAGATAGAAGGAAAAAACGCTCATGTTTACTTAAACGGGGACACAAAAGGCACAATAATTTTCTTGTCATGTACTTCTAACATTGCTAACAATCAGAACATAATCCACGTGAATATTGACTGTAGACTATAATAACAGACTATAGCTATGTTTTTTTAGTTCAGCTGGAAATTTTCATTATAGGATGATCAGTTAATGCTGAGGAATTATTACTTTATGGGTTTGAATCGGCACGAATGTATTTATGAATTAGTCAGTTATTCGTCGGATTAATTTTGTAAGTGATAATTGCTTTGCTGTGTAGTTTTATTTATTATTAAAAAGTCATCAACTCTGGACATAATTGTAATTAATATACATATTTCATACGGTACAATAACGCATAATATTAATATACGGTTTGCCCACTATGGGATTTATCAGTGAAATACAGAGCATGAAAGAAAACACATTGTATAGAGGACAGGGATCAGGTTAATTACGTAAAGGTAGGTCAGGTACCAGTGCGTAGTCACCTGCTCGTAAAGTGTGTGGTGTTTACCTGGAGTTTACCTGGAGAGAGTTCCGGGGATCAACGCCCCCGCGGCCCGGTCTGAGACCAGGCCTCCTGGTGGATCAGAGCCTGATCAACCAGGTGTAGTAGTAGAATTGGTTCAGTGAAGACAAATGCTAAGAATTGAAGAATTCTGGGCCGCTGTGTTGGATACTGCCGTTAGGGCTGCCTCGAGACAATGATGCTTGTACAAATCATCTTCATTTGAAACTAATCTGGATTATTTTCACTTCATCAGGCGTCCCTGTGTGTCTTGTCTCTGTTGCCCGTATGTGTGTTCACTCACTCGCTGGTTTAGACTTCTGGCCGTCTCGACAGGGTATACCTCGTCGCATCCTTCGTATGGAATGACATACGCACCTGTGCTGGTTTCCATCGTTTTAACTGGTCTCTTGTTATTAGGTCCTTGATGGTGGTGACGAACTGGTAACAACATTCATTCTGTGATCTGTGAGTGTCTTAGTAACGTTGTTGGCCGCGTCTCCAAATGGAAGCACAACACATCTGATTGGTGACTGTTCTCGGGCGGACATGAAGCTGTGGGAAAGTCTCCTGAAGTCAGAGATGAAGTGTACAGTAGAGGAAACTGAAAGTGTACCAGCATTTGAAGAATATGTTCGCTCTTCAAGGGACTGTGGGCTGCAGATCTCATTGCGCTCTGAACATGAATCCAGTGAGAACCCTCTACCAGTCTGTGTCATGGAGTACAAGTGTAGTAGGTCGTCCTTGTTTGTGAGTTTCCTGTACACTCTGAAAGTAAACTTATCCCGTCGTGTGCCTAGGAGGATGTCCAAGAATGGGAGTTCACTGTTCTCCTCTAGCATGGATTCAGTGGATGGTTCCACTGTTGTAACGATGCTGCTAAAGTTGAAGGATTTGATGTGTTCTTTTTCTGAATGTTCCGGTAAATACGGTGCTGGTGGGAATCCCATGGACGCCCATGGATATCTTAATGGTTAAAATTATAACCATAATCTTCAAAGGGGTTGACCGGTAAGCCAGCGGAAGGCCTCGGATAGATGGCCAAAAGCACAGCTGCGGGTCATCATAAGACAAAGACCCGTATTAAAAACACTTGCCCTGTTTCCTGACAAACCTCACCTAACCCAACCATGGATAATCCAAAATACTGTCTACTTCTTTTCCTGAAAAATAAAGCAAGCTAAGTAGACGCAGAGCGTCAATGTACCGCAAAACCAATGACCACAGTTTAAAGTCACAGTCAATTTTATAGTCTTTATTTACAGTAAAAAACAATAGTGCCTACTTAGAAGGATGAGTTGTCGTATTCCTTAATAACCTGAGGAAAATGAGTTGTATTTGTTAATGACCTCCGGAGGATGAGTTTTATTCTTTAATCACCTCAGAATGATGAATTGTATTCATTAATAACCTAAGGATGATGAGTTGTATTCATTAATAACCTGAGGATGATGAGTTGTATTCATTAACGACCTGCGGAGGATGAGTTATCACATTCATCAGTTCCCAGAAGGGAAGATGAGAGATGATCCTGATCATTATATTGTTCTCCCAATAAAAGTGCTAAACCAGTAGGGGTCATGCAGCACTCGAGGAACAAGAAGCAATCGCTTTTGATCCGAGGAGAGGGGAAGACAGCCCCAATTTCTTGCAATCAAGAGCCCTTCACCAGCATCAAGGAACCCCGTTGATATAAGGGGAGTTCTGGATATAATTCTGCTGACTGTGACATTATAGCCGAAGGCGGCTTTAACGCCTGTGATCTTAACAACGGCTGCAGACGTAGTTATCTTAACGCTAATGTGATCTGATATCTTGGAACGTCTTCCGAAAGTGTATTATGTTGAGGATTATTTATGTGCTTAATCACTGTGGCAGTAGATAACCCAGCCTCGTCTCACTGTCTTAATTAATTTTCCCTATGAAATTGTGAGATATATATGTATACCTAGAAGAGAGAGAGAGAGAGAGAGAGGAGTGCGTGTGTTTGGGTGTGTACTTACTTATTTGTGGTTGCAAGGGTAGAGTCACAGCTCCTGACCCCGCCTATTCACTGGTGTGTGCGTGTGTATGTGTGTATGTGTGTGTGTGTGTGTGTGTGTGTGTGTGTGTGTGTGTGTGTGTGTGTGTGTGTGTGTGTGTGTGTGTGTGTGTGTGTGTGTGTGTGTGTGTGTGTGTGTGTGTACTCACCTAATTGTACTCACCTAATTGAGGTTGCAGGGGCCGAGACTCAGCTCCTGGCCCCGTCTCTTCACTGATCGCTACTAGGTCCTCTCTTTCTCTCCTACCTGAGCTTTGTCATACCTCGTCTTAAAGCTATGTATGGTTCCTCTCTCGTCTACATCACTTGCTAGGCTATTCCACTTCCTGACGACTCTGTGACTGAAAAAAATACTTCCTAACATCCCTGTGGCTTGTCTGAGTCTTCAGCTTCCAATTGTGACCCCTTGTTTCTGTGTCCCCTCTCTGGAACATCCTGTCTCTGTCCACCTTGCCTATTCCACGCAGTATTTTGTATGTTTTTATCATGTTTCCCGTGGCCCTCCTGTCCTCCAGTGTCATTGAACCCCGAGCAGGAAATTCTTCATGGCTGTGTAGTCCCCTTTCTTGTAGTTTGGTTTCATGCGTCCAGCCCTTCCTGCTTCTCTCTCCACTTGTAACTCTACTATGTATTCGAAGCTCAGAACCACATGATCAGTGGCCCCGAGGGGTCTTTCATACGTAATGTCCTCACTATCTGCAGAACTCAAGGTGAATACTAGGTCCAGTCTCACTGGCTCATCTTCTCTCTCTCTCTCTCTGGTAGTGTCCCTTACGTGTTGGTACATAAGGTTGTGTGTGTGTGTGTGTGTGTGTGTGTGTGTGTGTGTGTGTGTGTGTGTGTGTGTGTGTGTGTGTGTGTGTGTGTGCTCACCTAATTGTACTCACCTAATTGTGGTTACAGGGGACGAGACTCAGCTCCTGGCCCCGCCTCTTCACCGAGTGTTACTAGGTCCTCTCTCTCTCTGCTTGCTAAACTTTATCATACCTCATCTTAAAGTTATGTATGCTTCCTGCCTCCACTACCTCACTTGCTAGGCTATTCCACCTCCTGACTACTCTATGACTGAAGAAATACTTCATAACATCCCTTTGACTCATCTGGGTCTGCAGCTTCCAATTGTGACCCCTTTCTGTGTCCCCTCTCTGGAACATTCTGTCTCTGTCCACTTCGTCTATTCCACGCAGTATTTTGTATGTCGTTATCATGTCTTCCCTAATTCTCCTGTCCTCCAGTGTCGTCAGGCCGATTTCCCTCAACCTTTCTTCATAGGACATTCCCCTTAGCTCTGGAACTAACCTTGTCGCAAACCTTTGCACTTTCTCTAATTTTTTGACGTGCTTGATCAAGTGTAGGTTCCATACAGGTGCTGCATACTCCAGTATGGGCCTGACGTACACGTTGTACAGTGTCTTGAACGATTCCTTAGTAAGGTATCGGAATGTTGTTTTCAGGTTTGCCAGGCTCCCATATGCTGCAGCAGTTATCTGGTTGATGTGTGCTTCCGGAGACGTGCTTGGTGTTATACTCACCCCAAGATCTTTCTCCTTGAGCGAGGTTTGCAGTCTTTGGCCACCTAGCCTATACTCCGTCTCAGGTCTTCTATGCCCTTCCCCGATCTCCATGACTTTGCATTTGGCGGGGTTAAATTCTAGAAGCCAGTTGCTGGACCAGGTGTCCAGTCTGTCCAGATCTCTTTGAAGTCCTACCTGATCCTCATCTGATTTAATTCTCCTCATTAACATCACATCATCTGCGAACAGGGACACTTCTGAGTCTAACCCTTCCGTCATGTCATTCACACGTGTGCGTGTGTGTGTGTGTGTGTGTGTGTGTGTGTGTGTGTGTGTGTGTGTGTGTGTGTGTGTGTGTGTGTGTGTGTGTGTGTGTGTGTGTGTGTGTGTGTATGTGTGTGTGTGTGTGTGTGTGTATGTTCTTAGTCTACACAGACGAACATTAAACTAAAAGGGAGACTCAGACCAGCAAAGCAAAAAAAAGAACCATTGTAAAGCTAGAGTAAGACTCAAAACATCATTGTGAACTTAAAGAGGGAGACTCAGAATAGCTGGAGTGGGACTCAGACCAGCGTGGTAAAGCTGCAGCGAGGTCACTATTGTCCTGTGAGCGGCAGTGTGGTACGAGGGCTTGGTCCAGCCCCCGGACCAGAGCAACGAGAGTTGGGAACCGTGTTTTGTCCAGGAACCTCACATGGAAGAGTCCATTTACCGTGCCCCTCAGATAACTCTACTTCCTCTCCACCTTGACCTTCTCTCCATCTCTCTCTCTCTCTCTCTCTCTCTCTCTCTCTCTCTCTCTCTCTCTCTCTCTCTCTCTCTCTCTCTCTCTCTCTCTCTCTCTCTCTCTCTCTCTCTCTCTCTCTCTCTCCTCTTTCCTCTCTCTCTCTCTCTCTCTCTCTCTCTCTCCTCTCTCTCTTGGTTCCAGTAGAACCAGTAGTTAGGCTTTTGTGGTGAACGCATGATCAGACAGGCAATTGGTACTAAAAAAACAAAAAGCACAATATCGTGACTGGAACATTACATATATAACCTGCACATAGGAGAGAGAGAGGCTTTAACTACGTTTCGGTCCAATTTGAATCATTTACAAGTAGGATCGAACCTCGTCATAACCTTCTCTTTGCAATTGTGCGGGTTTTGGGTTTATTCTCACTTGCATATGCCGTATCTGTCTCTCTCTCACATTCTTGATCCCTCAGGGACGAGCGAGGGTGTTTAATAACAGCGAACCAAGGTCGTTATAGATCGGGGTTTACAGAGGCTTCATCTCTGGCTCGGTTCACGTCCCCTCTAATGATAGGCTCACATTTTTGTCACGGTGAAACGCTAAACTAGTAAGGGATACTCAGGTCCCTGGGAACGGAAGAGAATCAGGAAGAAAAGGAATCGCAGCTCCAAATTTCCCATAGCAGTCCCGGCCTGGCGAGGAACCTGTCAAGAAGCACTCGTAAGATATCTGATGATGGTACCTTATCAGGGCGACCTACAACACTTGTTTATGTAGTATTTGAGAGGAGGAAGAAAAAGAGGGAAGAAGAAATACATGGAGGAAAAGGAGGAGGAAGAGCAGGAGCAGCAGTAGGATGAGGAGGAGAAGCAGCAGCAGCAGTCGAAGCACCAGCACCATCACCATCACCAGCAGGAGCGGCAGCAGCAGTAGCAGCAGCAGGAAAAGACTGATTTTCTCGGATTATCATCAGTGTGGCTCACTGCCATTGAGATGTATTAGTCCTCTTCCTCAGGATGCGACCACATAGGTCATATGCCACCCAGGTGAGCAAGGGGCAACAAAAATAAAAAAGTATTATTACTAACGGAGATCGAACTCGGGTTCTTCCACTGTAAGCCAAAAACGCTATCACAGACCCAGAAGCCGCTCAATGAAAGTATATATACTTTACGGAAGAACCTTTTCCCCCTGGTGTTCGGGTGGTTGCGCTAAGAGGCTGCCCCTTTTACCATCTGTCTTTAAACAAATTTATTCTCTCTTTCTCCATCTCCATCCACTCGTCTTTACCCTTCCACATCCATCTGTTTTTTTCTCTTCCTCATTCGTTTCTTCTCCCTTTCCCTCCCTTTTCGAGTACGTCAATGAGAGAATTACCAGGATCCTCAAATATATTGATTTCTAATCAATCTTTTGTTACTACGTAAGAGAATTCCTGCGTCAGTAGTTGGTCAGGAGAGAGAGTACTCTCTGAAGGTCTGCCCAACCAGCAACATAACCCAAGAAAGGTCTTTATGGATAATCACTACCATGTTCTTGCGTTCACACTTCATATATTATGTGACACATGGAGAGGCGCTAAACCCGCCAAGGCCAGTGCCTGGGAAATGGGAGGCAATCAGCCTTGACTGAAGGAGAGAGAGCACTTCACCATAAGCTGGGCATTTGTTAAATTTCGTTATTACCCGTTAAATATGTAGAAAATAGGGTATTAAAATAACCAGGTGGATTACCAGTAGACAGTTTCGAGGGTCATTGCTGCTGCTGCCCGGTCTCAGACCAGACCAGAAGGGAAGGATTAATGCATATAATTTTTTATTAAGCTTACATTATGTTGCTAGGTAAAGTTTACTTCAAAATTATAAATTTGGAGACTATATTAGATCATGTAAATATGTCCATCAAAGCATATAATCAATTTTCCGGAAAAGATTTATGATACTCACATTACGTGATTTCAGGTTTATGGAAAATCTATCGTGATATAACAGTAAATATTTTCTCTCTGTAAGTTTTCTCCTCAGGGAGAGACCTTGTTTACCTGACTAGTGACCTTTGTTACCCTTAATGTCTTGGTGTGCTAAAATACTTTAATAAACTCGGGGTTACTCATACCTTTAATGTCTTTTAGTGCTAAGATAATTTAATGGCGTTAAGGGTTACTGGCAGCCATAATGTCATGGAATGCCATAACACCTTAATATCCAAACTCCCTGTCACTGACACCCTTAATGCTTTTGGGTGCCATAAGAACTTGATTATTGACTACTAATATAATTCACGTTTAGTTTTCACCAGAAGTCTGAACTCTATCCTCAATATCTGACGCTGTAATAACTGATAGCAATATTAATCTAGTTCTCCATTACCTCCTGTCATGAATTTTTTACACAATGCGCTGTCGATCTTCTGTAAAAGCATTGTCAGGCATGAGTAAAATGTAGAAGTATTGAAGTCTCATATATATATATATATATATATATATATATATATATATATATATATATATATATATATATATATATATATATATATATATAATATATATATATATATATGGGAGTGGGTGTGTGGATGTGTGGGTGTGTGGGTGTGTGGGTGTGTGGGTGTGTGTGTGTGTGTGTGTGTGTGTGTGTGTGTGTGTGTGTGTGTGTGTGTGTGTGTATGTGTGTGTGTGTGTGTGTGTGTGTGTGCGTTTGTGTGTAAATTACCTTGTACATTAACATGAAGACGTATTTAGGTAAACTCTCAGTGCATATACACAGATATACACCTCACTATGTATATACCTGGTGTTCATTATATTATGGTGCTGAAAAAACGAAAACCTTTAAGAAATGATACTCTGGGTACAAGTACAGTAGAATCCTTGAAATTGATGTAGGAGTTAACACATCTGGTTATGAAGCCATGAGCTTGAGCAGTGAGTATTAATATTTCCTGTCGATCAATCTTCACTGGATGAGTGATAGAACTTGATTGGCTATTGCTTCTTCAATAAGAATATAGAATTAGTTTCGTACGTCCGAGGCGTTACACCTAAAGGAGGAATTCCTTCATCAATATTTCACGTCTGATTCTGTTAAATAATAGTGTGAGTGACTGGACAGTAGACAGAAATCACCACAGTCAACTGTAAATTATATTCTTGAACGCTTTTGTGGGCTTGATCAATGAGAGCGCTAAAGTCTTTAATTTATAATTCACTGTTGTGATTAGTGGGTTTAAACAGTATACTGTTGACAACGGTGAAGCAAAAACAAAAGTTACAGAAGAAGCTTTTACTTGGGACATTGTTTCACTATGTAGAGCTTTATCAAGTCATACGCTAATAAACTTTTTCAGAGACACATGCTGTCCCGATTAAAGCTTGTTTTGCCTTTGTCTTTGCTGTTCTGTTGTGATCCCTGTTACGCTTGATGACACGTTAATCCTTTATGTGACATGCTGGAGACTTTACGTCTATGATGTAATCGAGATTATATAAAGCTATTGAACTATGATATTAAGAGAACGTTATTGATCAAATGAAAGAGGACTGTACAATGAAATAATCCATTTTACGAGGATTTCTAACATCTTAGTGTGCTAAATCATCTTTTTCTAATGTTACCCTAAACGATGCCCCGAGCAAACTTGGCTTTCACAAGATGCAAAGTTTAAGCCCTTCGTCTAAGTCATCAGCATAAACTTAACGCAAAAATTCACCTCTGTCGATCGCTTTCACAGACGAAACTACAACGCCGAGTGTCAAAAGAAAAATTCTAAGTGTTTTAGCATGACGAGAAACCAAGAATTCACGTCCTTCAAGACTCATTTCCATCTAAATACCTACACTGTAACGAGGGAAGTTACCTGGTGACTTAATGCTGATTGACGTCTTGAAGCAGCTTGAAACAAGAACCCAAAAAATGTGTCTTAGAAAGGGAAAGGCTAAAGGCCCCCAAAAAGGCCCTCTGTGTAATAGTGTGGAAGGGGGCGCGTTACGGACAGGGTTTTTGGGGAAAACGTTTCGCTCAGCGTGGGGGTTTATAAGGGTTAAAAAGGGCCCAAAAACGTTTTTTTCCCCAAAAACGTCTCGCCCTTCCACCCCAGCGCGCCCTACGTCATGCAAAAGCCCCCTGAATTAATGATGCAGAATGTAAATAATTTTTAAGTTGATGGTTTAATGAGTACACTCAGGTCGCGAGAATAAAAAGCCTTGGGTTCCTCAAGATTTTTATGGGAAAACTTTTGTCTCAGGCCCCGATTTTAAACAACGCCCCACGCCAGTGAGACTAGAAGTGGAAGAGACTTCCATCGGGTTTTTGGGTTTTGCATAAGAGGTGTACTGTGATCCGTATGATGCTAACCCTTGACTTGAAAATCTCCTGGGGGTTTTGGGGGTGGTTGTTTGGGTCTATGGCTTTAGTGGGGTGTTTTTCTTTTTGTGTATCCTTCCTTTAGTGAAGTGGTTTTTAAATGGTGTCGTCCGTTTGGGGGGGTGATTGTTAATGGTTTTTATCACGCGTTAGGGGGATGGTTGTTAAGGGTTTTGTCGCTGGTGTTGGAGTGGATTTTAAAGGGTCTTTGGTATTTGGGGTTTGCGGGGTAGTTTTTAATTCGTTTTTTTTTTTTATGGGGTGTTTGTTATGATGTCGTTTGTTTTAGTGAGGTGATTTTAATGGTGTCTTATGGCGTTAGCAGGGTGGTCGTAAATTTTCCGTAAAGATTATTTTTCCCCGTGTTATAAATGTTGGTGTTTCCCAGGAAGCGCGCAGTGTGGCAAAAAGTTGCAACAGTAAAGGTTAGGAAAAGGGAACGGGTTGCAGCTAATGGACATTTTATTGTGGAAAGTTTCGTTTCCAGGAGTTTTTGTCAACCGTAAGGGCTTTGCCGAAACCCTGTGTCCTTTTATAATAGAGGGTTTTTAATTCTATAAAAATTTCATACGCAGTAAAGTTCCCTACCCCTTGTAGAAACTCTCATGTGCCCTTCGTTAACTGATTCGTAAAGTTCCCAACCCGGGTTTTCGTGTTCGTGAAAAAATTATGTTAAGTGTAAAGTTCATTCAGGTAATTTTGTGAAAAATTTTGTTTTTCATTTTTTTGCATAGCGTTGAATGTTATTAATTGCGTTTGGAAAATTTTCCCTTCACGTTCTTGCTAAAATAAAGACGCTTTCCCCCCTTTTTAAAAAAAAATGGGGGGGGAGGGGGGAAAGATTGTTCTGTGTGGGGGAAATAAAATGGGCAGGGTGGATGGTGGGGGGAAGAAGACGTAGGTGGAAAAAAAAAGGGAATGGTGGTGGGGGGAAAAGAGACGTAGGGCCAGCAGTGGGACGGATGGGGGGGGGGTAAAAAAAAAACTTAGGTAGCCAGAATGGGGATGGATGGGGGGGGAAAAAGACATAGTAGCAAGCCAAGGACTATATGGGGGGAAAGAAAAAAAGGTGCCCCTTTATTGGTATGGATGGTGGGGAATAAGACACGGAGCTGTCAGTTGTTTTGAAATGTGTCGGCCAATTTGCAAAAATTTTTTTGAAATGTGACATGACAATTTGTAAATTTTTTTGAAATGTGTCAGGACAAAAGTAAATTGTTTTGAAATGTGACAGTGACAATTTGTAAAATTGTTTTGAAAGTGACAGTGACAATTTGCAAAAAATTTTTTTGAAAAGTGACGTGACAATTTTTTAAAAAATTTTTTTGAAATGTGACAGTGACAATTTTTAAAATGTTTTGAATGTGTAGTGCCCAAATTTGCAAAATTGTTTTGAAATGTGTCAGTGCCAATTTGCAAAATTGTTTTGAAATGTGACAGTGACAATTTGCAAAATTGTTTTGAAATGTGACAGTGACAATTTGCAAAATTGTTATGAAATGTGTAAGGGACAAATTGTAAAAAAAAAAAAAAAAAAACAACAGCTTTTTTGGTAAATATAAAAGTTATCCCAAAATTTAATTTTTTGAAAGCAAAAAAAAAAAAAAAAATTTCAGGAATTGAAGGTTTTTGACACAGAAAATAACCGGGAAAACGAAAAAATTTAGAAAAACTGAAAATTTTATATATGGCATTTTTTTAATTTTGATTACAGTCAGATTCAAATTTTTAGTAAAGGGTGGGGAAGGCGAAAATTTTTAGTTTTACAAAATTATTCCTGAGGTCCCCTGCCCTGAGATACCCGAGATGCCTTTCCCCTCGGCCTCAAACTTTTAACCCGAAAAAATTTCCTTTAGGAGGCTGCGAAACTTTTGGGGTGGGTAAAAAACCAAATTTGGAATATTATTTTTAAAAATTTGTTGATTTAAATTTCCCCTAAATAACTAAAAAATTTTCTTATCATAAAATTAAATTATGAGGGGCATGGAATGATATTTTTAGTTGTTAACTCGTGTATATATGATTTAACATGGTCTATTTTTATGTTTGAAAAATATGCCTGATTGTGTGGGGTGTAGGTTGTGTGTGTGTGTGTGTGTGTGTGTGTGTGTTTTGGTTTTTGTTGTGTGTGTGTGTGTGTGTGTGTTGTGGTTGTGTGTGTGTGTGTGTGGTGTTGGCGTGTGGTGTGTGTGTGTGTGTGTGTGGTGTGTGCGTGTGTGTGTGTGTGTGGTGGTGTGTGTGGGTGTGTGTGGTGTGTGGGTGTGTGGTGTTTTGTGTGTGGTTGTGTGTTGCGTGTGCGTGTGTGTGTGTGTGTGTGTGTTGTTTTGTGTGTGTGTGTGTTTGGTGTGTGGTGTGTGGTGTGTGTGTGGTGTGTGTGTGTGTGTGTGTGTGCGTGTGTGGTGTGTGTGTGTGTGTGTGTGTGTGTGTGTGTGTGTGTGTGTGTGTTGTGTGTTGGGTGTGTGCGTTGTGGGGTGTTGTGTGTGTGTGTGTGTGTTGTGTGTGTTGTGTGTGTGTTGTGTGTGTGTGGTTGTGGTGTGTGTGCGTGTGTGTTTGTGTGTGTGTGGTGTGTGTGTGTGGTGTTGTGTGCGTGTGTGTGTGTGTGTGGTGTGTGTGTGTTGTGTGTGTTGTGTGTGGGGGTGTGGTGTGTGTGTGTGTGTTGTTGTGGTGTTGTGTGTTGTGTGTGTGTGTGGTGGTTGTGTGTGTGTGTGTGTGTGTGGTGTGTGTGTGTGTGGTGTGTTGTGGTGTGTGTGTTTTGTGTGTGTGTTGTGTGTTGTGGTGTGTGTGGGGGGTGTGTGTGTGTGTGTGTGTGTTGTTGTGGTGTGGTGTGTGGGGTGTGTGTGTGTGTGTGTGTGTGTGTGTGTCTAGCACAATTTAAACCAAAGGGTGGATCCAGAACTTTTCCAATTCTTCCGGTTTGAAAAAAGTTTTGTCTTAATTAACCGAGGATTACTGACGATCCTGAGATGCTTACTGGTTCTCATTACTGTCTGTGCTGACTTACATCCTACCATCCTGAGCTAGGATCATCCCTGTCTGTGTTGATCCTACTAGGATGAACTATGCTCATCCCAGTATATGTAGTGATTCTTTAATTCCGAGGTTTGTTAATCCCAGTATGTGCAGTATCATTACTTTCTGTTTTATGACGCTTCCATCCTGTGTTATGACGTTTTCCATCCTGTGTTATGACGCTTCCATCCTGTCTTATGACGCTTCCATCCTGTGTTATGACGCTTCCATCCTGTGTTATGACGCTTTCATCCTGTGTTATGACGCTTCCATCCTGTGTTATGACGCTTTCATCCTGTGTTATCACGCTTCCATCCTGTGTTATGACGCTTCCATCCTGTGCTATAACGCATCCATTCTGTGTTATGATGCTTCCATCCTGTGCTATGACGCTTCATCCTGTGTTATGACGCTTCCATCTGGGGTTATGACGTTCCACCCTGTGTTATGACGCTTCTATCCGTGTTAGACGCTTCCATCCTGTGCTATAACGCTTCCTCTGTGTTATGACGTTTCCCATCCTGTGTTATGACGCTTCCATCCTTTTGCTATGACGTTCCCATCCTGTGTTATGACGCTTCCATCCTGTGTTATTGACGCTTCCATCCTGTGCTATGACGCTTCCATCCTGTGCTATGACGCCTCCATCCTGTGTTATGACGCTTCCATCCTGTGCTATGACGCTTCCATCCTGTGTTATGACGCTTCCATCCTGTGCTATGACGCTTCCATCCTGTGTTATGATGCTTCCATCCTGTGCTATGACGCTTCCATCCTGCGTTATGACGCTTCCATCCTGTGTTATGACGCTTCCATCCTGTGTTATGACGCTTCCATCCTGTGTTATGACGCTTCATCCTGCGTTATGACGTTTCCCATCCTGTGTATAACGCTTTCTCCTGTGTTATGATGCTTCCACCCTGTGCTATGACCGCTTCCATCCTGTGCTATGACGCTTCCATCCTGTGCTATGACGCTTCCATCCTGTGTTATGACGCTTCCATCCTGTGCTATGACGCTTCCATCCTGTGCTATGACGCTTCCATCCTGTGCTATGACGCTTCCATCCTGTGTTATGACGCTTCCATCCTGTGCTATGACGCTTCCATCCTGTGTTATGACGCTTCCATCCTGTGCTATGACGCTTCCATCCTGTGCTATGACGCTTCCATCCTGTGCTATGACGCTTCCATCCTGTGTTATGACGCTTCCATCCTGTGCTATGACGCTTCCATCCTGTGTTATGACGCTTCCATCCTGTGCTATGACGCTTCCATCCTGTGCTATGACGCTTCCATCCTGTGCTATGACGCTTCCATCCTGTGTTATGACGCTTCCATCCTGTGCTAGGGACGCTTCCATCCTGTGTTATGCGCTTCCATCCTGTGCTATGACGCTTCCATCTGTGTTATGACGCTTCCATCCTGTGTTATGACGCTTCCTCCTGTGCTTGACGCTTCCATCCTGTGTTATGCGCTTCCATTCCGTGTTATGACGCTTCCATCCTGTGCTATGACGCTTCCATCCTGTGTTTATGACGTTTCCCCATCCTGTGTTATGACGCTTCCATCCTGTGCTATGACGCTTCCACCCTGTGTTATGACGCTTCCACCCTTTGTGCTATGACGCTTCCACCCTGTGTTATGATGCTTCCATCCTGTGCTATGACGCTTCCATCCTGTGTTATGACGCTTCCATCCTGTGTTATGACGCTTCCAACCTGTGTTATGACGCTTCCATCCTGTGTTATGACGCTTCCATCCTGTGTTATGACGCTTCCATCCTGTGTTATGACGCTTCCATCCTGCGTTATGACGCTTCCATCCTGTGCTATAACGCTTTCATCCTGTGTTATGACGCTTCCATCCTGTGCTATGACGCATCCATCCTGTGTTATGACGCTTCCATCCTGTGCTATGACGCATCCATCCTGTGTTATGACGCTTCCATCCTGTGCTATGACGCTTCCATCCTGTGCTATGACGCTTCCATCCTGTGCTATGACGCTTCCATCCTGTGCTATGACGCTTCCATCCTGTGTTATGACGCTTCCATCCTGTGCTATGACGCTTCCATCCTGTGCTATGACGCTTCCATCCTGTGTTATGACGCTTCCATCCTGTGCTATGACGTTTCCCATCCTGTGCTATGACCCCTTCCATCCTGTGCTATGACGCTTCCATCTGTGTTAATGACGTTCCATCTGTGCTATAACGCTTCCATCCTGTGTTTGTGACGCTTCCATCCTGTGTTATGACGCTTCCATCCTGTGCTATGACGCTTCCATCCTGTGCTATGACGCTTCCATCCTGTGCTAGACGCTTCCATCCTGTGCTATGAGCTTCCATCCTGTGCTATGAGGGCTTCCATCCTGTGTTATGACGCTTCCATCCTGTGCTATGACGCTTCCATCCTGTGATATTGACGTTCCATCCTGTGTTTATGACGCTTCCATCCTGTGCTATGACGCTTCCATCCTGTGCTTGACGCTTCCATCCTGTGCTAGGGACGCTTCCATCCTGTGCTATGACGTTCCATCCTGTGCTATGACGCTTCCTTTCCTGTGCTATGACGTTTCACCCTGTGCTATGACGCTTCCATCCTGTGTTATGACGCTTCCATCCTGTGCTATGACGCTTCCATCCTGTGCTATGACGCTTCCATCCTGTGTTATGACGCCTCCATCCTGTGTTATGACGCTTCCATCCTGTGCTATGACGCTTCCATCCTGTGTTATGACGCTTCCATCCTGTGCTATGGACGTTTTCCACCCTGTGCTATGACGCTTCCATCCTGTGCTAGGGACGCTTCCACCCTGTGTTATGACGTTTCCCATTCTGTGCTATGACGCTTCCATCCTGTGCTATGACGTTCCATCCTGTGTTTGACGCCTCCATCCTGTGTTATGACGCTCCATCCTGTGCTATGACGCTTTCCATGTGCTATGACGTTTCCCAAACCCTGTGCTATGACGTTTCCCACCCTGTGGCTAGGGACGCTTCCATCCTGTGCTATGACGCTTCCACCCTGTGTTTATGACACTTCCATTATGTGCTATGACGCTTCAGCCTGTGTTTGACGCTTCCACCCTGTGCTGTGACGCTTCCATCCTGTGTTATGACGTTTCCCCATCCTGTGCTATGACGCTTCCATCCTGTGCTATGACGCTTCCATCCTGTGCTATGACGCTTCCATCCTGTGTTATGACGCTTCCATCCTGTGCTATGACGCTTCCATCCTGTGTTATGACGCTTCCATCCTGTGCTATGACGCTTCCATCCTGTGTTATGATGCTTCCATCCTGTGCTATGACGCTTCCATCCTGTGTTATGACGCTTCCATCCTGTGTTATGACGTTTCCCAAACCCTGTGTTATGACGTTTCCCATCCTGTGTTATGACGCTTCCATCCTGTGTTATGACGCTTCCATCCTGTGTTATGACGCTTCCATCCTGCGTTATGACGCTTCCATCCTGTGCTATAACGCTTTCATCCTGTGTTATGATGCTTCCATCCTGTGCTATGACGCTTCCATCCTGTGCTATGACGCTTCCATCCTGTGTTATGACGCTTCCATCCTGTGCTATGACGCTTCCATCCTGTGTTATGACGCTTCCATCCTGTGTTATGACGCTTCCATCCTGTGTTATGACGCTTCTATCCTGTGTTATGACGCTTCCATCCTGTGCTATGACGCATCCATCCTGTGTTATGACGCTTCCATCCTGTGCTATGACGCTTCCATCCTGTGCTATGACGCTTCCATCCTGTGTTATGAGTTTCCCATCCTGTGCTATGACGCTTCACCCTGTGCTATGACGCTTCCATTACTGTGATGACGCTTCCATCCTGTGTTTTGCGCTTCCATCCTGTGCTATGACGCTTCCACCCTGTGCTATGACGCTTCTATCCTGTGTTATGCGCTTCCATCCTGTGTATGACGTTTCCCATCCTGTGCTATGACGCTTCCACCCTGTGCTATGACGCTTCCATCCTGTGTTATGACGCTTCCTCCTGTGCTAAAACGCTTCCATCCTGTGCTATGACGCTTCCTCCTGTGTTATGACGCTTCCTTTCCTGTGCTATGATTTCTTCATCCTGTGCTATGACGCTTCCATCCTGTGCTATGACGCTTCCATCCTGTGCTATGACGCTTCCATCCTGTGTTAGGGACGCTTCCACCCTGTGCTATGACGCTTCCATCCTGTGCTATGACGCTTCTATCCTGTGTTATGACGCTTCCATCCTGTGCTATGACGCTTCTATCCTGTGTTATGACGTTCCACCCTGTGCTATGACGCTTCCACCCTGTGTCTGACGCTTCCATCCTGTGCTATGACGTTTCCATCTGTGTTATGACGTTCCACCCTGTGCTATAACGCTTCCATCCTGTGCTTGACGCTTCCATCCTGTGTTATGACGCTTCCATCCTGTGCTATGACGCTTCCATCCTGTGCTATGACGCTTCCATCCTGTGCTATGACGCTTCCATCCTGTGTTATGACGCTTCCATCTGTGTATGACGCTTCCCCCTGTGCTATGACGCTTCTACCCGTTTTTATGACGCTTCTTTCCTGTGCTATGACGCTTCCACCCTGTGCTATGACGCTTCCATCCTGTGCTATGACGCTTCCATCCTGTGTTATGACGCTTCCATCCTGTGCTATAACGCTTCCATCCTGTGCTATGACGCTTCCATCCTGTGTTATGACGCTTCCATCCTGTGCTATGACGCTTCCATCCTGTGTATGACGCTTCCATCCTGTGCTATGACGCTTCCATCCTGTGCTATGACGTTTCCATCCTGTGCTATGCGCTTCCATCCTGTGTTTATGACGCTTCCACCCTGTGTTAGGGACGCTTCCATCCTGTGCTATGACGTTTCCCATCCTGTGCTATGACGCTTCCATCCTGTGTTATGACGCCTCCATCCTTTGTGTTATGACGCTTCCATCCTGTGCTATGACGCTTCCATCCTGTGTTATGACGCTTCCACCCTGTGCTATGCGCTTCCATCCTGTGCTATGACGCTTCCATCCTGTGCTATGACGCTTCCATCCTGTGTTATGACGCCTCCATCCTGTGTTATGACGCTTCCATCCTGTGCTATGACGCTTCCATCCTGTGTTATGACGCTTCCATCCTGTGCTATGACGCTTCCATCCTGTGCTATGACGCCTCCATCCTGTGTTATGACGCTTCCACCCTGTGCTATGACGCTTCCATCCTGTGTTATGACGCTTCCCATCTGTGCTATGACGCTTCCATCCTTTTGCTATGACGCTTCCATCCTGTGCTTGACGCTTCCATCCTGTGTTATGACGCTTCCATCCTGTGCTATATCGCTTCCATCCTGTGCTATGACGCTTCCATCCTGTGTTATGACGCCTCCATCCTGTGTTATGACGCTTCCATCCTGTGCTATGACGCTTCCATCCTGTGCTATGACGCTTCCATCCTGTGCTATGACGCTTCCATCCTGTGCTATGACGCTTCCATCCTGTGCTATGACGCTTCCTCCTGTGCTAGGGACACTTCCATTATGTGCTATTGCGTTTTCCAGCCTGTTTTATGACGCTTCCATCTTTTGCTGTGACGTTTCCCATCCTGTGCTATGACGCTTCCACCCTGTGTTATGACGCTTCCATCCTGTGCTATGACGTTTCCCATCCTGGGGGCTATGACGCTTCCATCCTGTGCTATGACGCTTCCCATCCTGTGCTATGACGCTTCCTCCTGTGCTATGACGCTTCCATCCTGTCCCTATGACGTTTCCCTTTCCCTGTGTTATGACCCCTCCATCCTGTGCTATGACGCTTCCATCCTGTGCTATGACGTTTTCCATCCTGTGCTATGACGCTTCCATCCTGTGCTTTTGACGCTTCCACCCTGTGTTATGACGCTCCATCCTGTGTTATGACGCTTCCATCTGTGTTTATGATGTTTCCCATCCTGTGTTATGACGCTTCCATCCTGTGCTTATGACGCTTCCATCCTGTGCTATGACGCCCCATCTGTGTTATGACGCTTCCATCCTGTGCTATGACGCTCCATCCTGTGTTATGACGCTTCCATCCTGTGCTATGACGCTTCCATCCTGTGCTATGACGCTTCCATCCTGTGCTATGACGCTTCCATCCTGTGTTATGACGCTTCCATCCTGTGCTATAAACGCTTCCATCCTGTGCTATGACGCTTCCATCCTGTGTTATGACGCCTCCATCCTGTGTTATGACGCTTCCATCCTGTGTTATGACGCTTCCATCCTGTGCTATGACGCTTCCATCTGTGCTATGACGCTTCCATCATGTGCTTTTGACGCTTCCATCCTGTGCTATGACGCTTCCATCTGTGCTATGACACTTCCATTATGTGCTATGACGCTTCCAGCCTGTGTTATGACGCTTCCATCCTGTGCTGTGACGCTTCCATCCTGTGCTATGACGCTTCCATCCTGTGTTATGACGCTTCCATCCTGTGCTATGACGCTTCCATCCTGTGCTATGACGCTTCCATCCTGTGCTATGACGCTTCCATCCTGTGCTATGACGCTTCCATCCTGTGCTATGACGCTTCCATCCTGTGCTATGACGCTTCCATCCTGTGCTATGACGCTTCCTTCCTGTGTTATGACGCCTCCATCCTGTGCTATGACGCTTCCATCCTGTGCTATGACGCTTCCATCCTGTGCTATGAAGCTTCCATCCTGTGCTATGACGCTTCCATCCTGTGTTATAACGCCTCCATCCTGTGTTATGACGCTTCCATCCTGTGCTATGACGCTTCCATCCTGTGCTATGACGCTTCCATCCTGTGCTATGACGCTTCCATCCTGTGTTATGACGCTTCCATCCTGTGCTATGACGTTTCCCACCCTGTGTTATGACGCTTCCATCCTGTGCTATGACGCTTCCATCCTGTGTTATGACGCTTCCATCCTGTGCTATGACGCTTCCGTCTTTTACTTTAATATGTTCTATATTCCGCACAACTGTAACCACGATTATTTACGGTTCTTGATTCCACTGGGAATTTTCTTTTGTGCAATAATTATTAATCCATAATCATATTTTGATCAATTAATTGATATGGTTCATGGCTAACTTATTGCTTAATAGAAAAGTCATTAAAATTGCTTTATACTAATTATCCTATTCACTGACATGCAATTTTATTATTGCAAATGATTAGATAACCTCAGTTAGGGCTCGTTCATGCCACAGTTTTCCCCAGTAGTTACAAAATTCCACTCAGAACTGTTAGGGGATCAGAAGTAATTATTGTTTTTTTTTTAGTTTGTCAGTGTGAATGTGTGTGTGTGCCAATTAAGACGGTATAATTGTTTATTATAACGACTTTTGGGTCAAGGGAGCGTGACCTAAACTTCATAAATATTCCGGTCAGGTAACGAGTGAGGTGAGGACCTGTCTCGAGGCTGTATCTTGTGTTTCTGTGTATGTGAGGTTACTTGCTGGAAACGTCGCCGGAGAGTATGGACAAGAGGTTTTCCGATCGTGACGACGCCTTGGTTTTGCTCTATAGTATCGTAAGTCCGGATGACCTTGGTTTTGCGCCATAGTAACGTGGGTCTGAATAACCTCTTATATAGTAAAACTAAGGTGCATTCATACTCTCAAAACCTCTCGAATTGTTGCCATCGCCTGATCTACTTTCCTGTTTACCTGTCTACGTAGACTTGTATCTCCTCGACCTCCCTTATCTGTGTTTAATTCAGCTTGTGTCCTCTCCTTCTCTACATGTTTACGTCGGTTCGTGTCCTCTCTTTTGCCCATGTCCCACTTGCCCTGCTTGAGTATAAGTCAACCAGTGTTCTCGCCCCGCCTCCTGTATCCGTATCTACGCTGGCATGTGTTCTCTCCATGTCGCCTGGCCGTATGTCACTCTGCACGTATCAGATGCTTGAATAATTTAAACATCTAAATCTGCTGAACACAATTTGTTGCCGTGGATCGCTTGGACCAGAGGTATTAGATTTCCTTCATTTTCTCATAAATCTTTGCAATTTCCTAAGCTAAACTTTATGGTAGGGAAACACCAATTTTTACGAGTGTTTGAAGCCAAGTGAAGACGCTCTTACATGTGATCTGCTTCACTCTAAATTACGATCAATTTTTAGATCTTGAGCAACTGAGAATTTTATATATATATTGCTGCTGAACCTGGAAGGTGATGGAGGACAAGCGTGTGGTCAGTCAAAATGAGATGACAATCACCCTACACCTGACACAGAGTTCCACACCTGTCAAAGCCCCCCACACCTTACACAAAACCCCCACAAACACACACCCTGCATCAGTCTTTTGATTAGTCTAACCTAAAAAAAATACTTACATAACGCAAGAGGACCAGGAAGATTACCTTAAACCTATTTCACTCGCGTTTCGTAACATAACACAAACAAATATTACGTGGAAAAGTTGAACCGGCTTTCATGTTATCAAGTCTGGTAATTGTGAATATACAGAGACGGTAGAAAATAACAAACACATTATTTTTTTATCCTTTTTTTAATACGCTGATGTGTGGGTCATTAAGTGCAAAGAGCTGATGCAGTGGCGTCCTGCCTTCAGTAATGAAGAGGCATACAAGTACTGAACAAGCTTTTATTACGATAACTTTTGGCTCTTTGTTAAACTTTTGTCAGGCTTGACCAAAGTCTGCATTGAGCAGAACGTTTCGACCAATATAAGCGTGATTTGCACCCGTGTCGTTTCTTCAAGTGCAACATACTTCTCCGTGTATTCCGCTGATATACAAGGTGACTTGCCTATTCGTCAGCAGCCGCCCGAGATTGATCCTGGATCTTTCTGTTTAAGGATGTTGCCGAAAAAAAATAAATCCTGTAATAAAATATTTACCCGCTAAAAAAAACTGCATGTAAAATTACTATAAAGAATAAAGAATATTACATGCTACATGCAGTAAATTATAGTCATAAATTTAAATGATATATTCGATATTTCTTATATTTGGAATATTTTTTTTTAAAAACTTCATGAAGTTAACAAAATCATATTTACAAAATCAAATGCTCCACAATATTTTTGTTTCTTTAAATCAAAAAGTGACACGAAGGGGTCATTGACGGAGAGGTCACGACACCTGACCTTGTGACCCGTAGATGACTCACAGATGAGTTACAAGAATCATTACTAACATTTTTATTATTTGTATTTTATTATTATTATTATTATTATTATTATTATTATTATTATTATTATTATTATTATTATCATTATTATTAACCATACCCCGGCCGGGATTGAACACGCGGTCAGAGAGTCTCAAAACTCCAGCCCGGTCAGAGACTCTCTGACCGCGGGTTCAATCCCGGCCGGGGTATGGTTTGTTTGCAATCGTGTCATTACGATTTCGTGAGTCATCATCATATTATTATTATTATTATTATTATTATTATTATTATTATTATTATTATTATTATTTCCACTATTATTATTACTATTATTATTTCCACTATTATTATTACTATTATTATTTCCACTATTATTATTATTATTATTATTATTATTTCCACTATTATTATTATTATTATTGTTGTTGTTGTTGTTTTCATTATTAGTATTACTTCTTCCACTATTATTATTATTGTTGTTATATAAAACGTATTATTTCAGTAGGAGCCATACAGCACGAATTATGAAGGCTCGATCCTTCGTTTACTAGTCGCAAGACAGACGCTACCTGACCGAGGGGAAAGCATCATTCACATTATTATTGCATAAAGTAACAACATTTATCGATAGAGCGACGAAGTATTAAGCTCAAGGCGCAATATATTTAGTATTTTGTCTTGTTCTTTAGATTCGAGAGAAGAAGAAATAGAGTCGTTGCCTTCAGCCGACACAATCACGGTACAATTACAGACCAGCAACTCGCACACAGACAAACACCGCCCCATGTCACACACACACACACACATACACCCACACAAAATACTTCCAACCCCCGCACAAACAAAACATACAACAATGCCTCCCCTACTCACAGGCCGTCAAAAAACCTCCCCCGCCCCTCACATACACAAACTATAAAACACATTTGCTACCCCCACACACACCATCATATACTCCCTCCCCTGCACAAACCGAGTGGCGACTAGCTTTGTAATGTTCGATTAACAGCTTCAGCAACATAATGACGGTGTAAATGCAACGGTGTAAACGTGGTGGTGTGAAAGTGACGGTGTAAACGTAAAACAAGACACAACCGCCTGTTATAATGGATGTCCCAGCATTAACGGTCAGGTGAAATTGTTATGCCGTCGAGGATAAAGTGGAGAGTCGTTTGATCATCCACGCCAACTGGACGCAGTGCTATGTGCGAAGTGGAGACTGCGGGAGAAAGTATGAGCTGAAGTATGAAATACGGTGGATTTATTGTAAGGAAAGAGGCTATATACACAGCAAATCTTAATTTACTGACGACTTCTCGCTCTGTGTAGAGCGAAACATTTGTAAATAGTTGGCCTGCTCTTAACATAGTGTCTTCTTGCCACACTCGTGGGCAAGTCATGTCAAGCGACACCTGATAGCGGTCAGTGTGAGGTGATATACAGTACTCACCTATTTGTACTCACCTATTTGTGGTTGCAGGGGTCGATTCTTAGCTCCTGGCCCCGCCTCTTCACCGGTTGCTACTGGGCCCTCTCTCTCCCCGCTCCATGAGCTTTATCAAACCTCGTCTTAAAACTGTGTATGGTTCCTGCCTCCACTACGTCATTTTCTAGGCTATTCCACTGCCTTACAACTCTATGACTGAAGAAATACTTCCTAATATCTCTCTGACTCATTTGTGTCTTCAACTTCCAATTGTGGCGTCTTGTTTCTGTGTCCCCTCCCTGGAACATTCTGTCTTTGTCCACTTTGTCTATTCCACGCAGTATTTTATATGTCGTTATCATGTCTCCCCTGACCCTCCTGTCCTCCAGTGTCGTCAGGCCGATTTCCCTTAATCTTTCTTCATAGGACATTCCCCTTAGCTCTGGAACTAACCTTGTCGCAAACCTTTGTACTTTCTCTAGTTTCTTGACGTGCTTTATCAAGTGCGGGTTCCAAACAGGTGCTGCATACTCCAGTATGGGCCTGACATACACGGTGTACAGTGTCTTGAACGATTCCTTACTAAGGTATCGGAATGCTGTTCTCAGGTTTGCCAGGCGCCCATATGCTGCAGCAGTTATCTGATTGATGTGTGCTTCCGGAGACATGCTCGGTGTTATACTCACCCCAAGATCTTTCTCCTTGAGTGAGGTTTGCAGTCTTTGGCCACCTAGCCTATACTCTGTCTGTGGTCTTCTGTGCCCTTCCCCTATCTTCATGACTTTGCATTTGGCAGGATTAAATTCGAGAAGCCATTTGCTGGACCAGGTGTCCAGTCTGTCCAGGTCTCTTTGAAGTCCTGCCTGGTCCTCATCAGATTTAATTCTCCTCATTAACTTCACATCATCTGCAAACAGGGACACTTCTGAGTCTAACCCTTCCATCATGTCGTTCACATATACCAAAAATAGCACTGGTCCTAGGACCGACCCCTGTGGGACCCCGCTCGTCACAGGTGCCCACTGTGATACATCATTACGTACCATGACTCGTTGTTGCCTCCCTGTCAGGTATTCTCTGATCCATTGCAGTGCCCTTCCTGTTATATGCGCCTGATGCTCTAGCTTCTGCACTAATCTCTTGTGAGGAACTGTGTCAAAGGCCTTCTTGCAGTCCAAGAAGATGCAATCAACCCACCCCTCTCTCTCGTGTCTTACTTCTGTTATTTTATCATAAAACTCCAGAAGGTTTGTGACACAGGATTTGCCTTCCGTGAATCCGTGCTGGTTGGCATTTATACTCTTGTTCAGTTCCAGGTGCTCCACCACTCTCCTCCTGATAATCTTCTCCATAATTTTGCATACTATACACGTCAATGACACAGGTCTATAGTTTACTGCCTCTTTTCTGTCTCCTTTTTGTGTGTGTGTGTGTGTGTGTGTCCCACTGTTATTATGAGCAAGCGTTAAGCCAGTAGCGGGTCATACAGCGCTTGGAATTTAGCAGATTATCAAGTTCAAGCCAAGAAGGGAAATATAACTCTATTTCCTAGGATCAAGACCCCTCCCTTACTGGCCTCAGGGCACCTCGCTTGAAAAGTGCGTGTAGGAAGCCTATATTCTGAAGGATGACTGGGGATGTTGACGTTCTGAAGAAGGGTAGTAGAGTACTTGCACTCTGAGAGATGAGTGGGGACGAGACAAGTCGGAGGGTCATTCGATGTGTTGTATCCAAGCATTTCTGACAAGGCAGCTGTTGACTGAATGATGGCGAATGCATTTTTCTTATATACGCTACATTAATGAGAGGCGACCCGCATGTTGATAATATCAATGAACATAATTATATTCATAAAAATAGATGAACCTTGAAGTTGAAAATTACAGAATAAGTCTTTATCACCATGAAATTTCATGAATTTGTAGAGATCTATTATGATAATTGATAAATATTACCCCGGAGCCCAATAAATTATCAATGTAGTCAGCGGCAGAGCTGTTTACAGAGGTTAAATAATTTCGTTGAAAGTAATTGAGTAAATACCCTGGGATTTAGATGCCTTTCCAATGTAAAATTCCAAAAAATAAATATTAATAAAGTAATTACCACATTCGTAATATTCTCTCAATAGTTCTTGCAGTGGTTATGTTTGTTAATGAGGTAGAGGGAGCTTAGCTTGTTGCAACGTGTTTGTTGATGAGTTAGTGAGCTTGCCATGCAGTGACGAGTTTTTTTAATTAGTTTTTTAGTGAGTTAAGAGTGAGCTTATAAAAGCGCCTGTGAGGAACAGTCAGTGCTTTGATTAATATGACTGGAGCTGTGTGTTCTGAACCATTAAAGGGTTTAGAGGATTATGAGAGATTATGAGAGGTTATGAGAGGTTATGAGGGATGAGGGATTACAAGGACCTAGAGACCCTGAAATGCCAGATGCTCTTAATAGGAAAGGACCATGAGAAGAAAAGAGCCTCGAGGAGCTAGAGCCCATAAAGTGAGAACAATAAATAAGTGAAAGTCGAGAACTTTAGGACAAGGAATTAGAAAATGTTAAGAATTTAGGGGTCCTAAAATTTTTGAAGGTCACAAACTTCAGAGCCAGGAATGAGTAAAGGGTAAGAACCAACGGTCCTGGAATAAGCAAAGATTGGGAATAAAAGGGGTTAGGAATGAGGCTAGGTTAGGTAAGGGATATTAAGAAACACGACAAGTGTTTGTTGACGTGGGTTTTATTCTTATGATGACCCACAGCTGAAGGTTTGGTCATCTAGCCGAGGTTTTCCGCTGCCATACCGGCCCAACCCTTTAAGAAATATGGTTAGGACTCAGGAATGAGATGACTGAACCTTACCACTCAGTGGTTCATTCGTGTCCGGCTCCCCCCAGCTCCGTCAAGAACAGATGTTCCAGCTTTGAATCATAAATTTGGGCTATAAAGTTTATTTGTTGTAACAATTGATTAGACGTACATAAGAGCCTTAGAGATTGATCCAGATTTTAATATAACGTTTTATTACTCTCTGCACGCCAGTAGAGAATTCCTTATTAAAAGCTAATTTTTTTTGGTCAATTTTATCGCATTAATGTTTTTATTTACCGATAATATTCCCTTTAACTTTCTCCTCCATAAACTGGGCCGTAAAATATCTCCAAGTTTTAAAACAGTCACGAAAAGTTTGCTCTTCTGGAGGACCCGCTGTGTGAAGCAGTGACGGTGGTCCTCCAAGGTGGTCCTTCAAGGTGGTCCTCCAAGGTGGTCCTTCAAGGTGGTCCTCCAAGGTGGTCCTTCAAGGTGGTCCTTCAAGGTGGTCCTCCAAGGTGGTCCTTCAAGGTGGTCCTCCAAGGTGGTCCTTCAAGGTGGTTTTTCAAGGTGGTCCTTCAAGGTGGTCCTTCAAGGTGGTCCTTCAAGGTGGTCCTTCAAGGTGGCCCTTCAAGGTGGTCCTTCAAGGTGGTTCTTCAAGGTGGTCCTTCAAGGTGGTTCTTCAAGGTGGTCCTTCAAGGTGGTCCCTCAAGGTGGTTCTTCAAGGTGGTCCACGAAGTTGGCCTTCTAGTGACAGTGTTACACTGAGATGTAACATTGTGTGACCTTGGTTTAGATATTTATAGATTTTTTTATTAGCTTTGTTAAGTACAACATTTATGATCAATGTTCTGCTATTGCTTTTGAAATAAAAGTTATTGTCATCCTTCCTTGCTGTTATTCCGTTTGTTAACAGTGTTGTTATTGATTTTATTGCTAAGTTCTGTTATTGTTAACACGGATCTCATTTCATCTGAAGAATGTTATTCGTTATACTGTTATTATTCAATGATATTCGTCGTTTTTTTTTTTTTTTTTTTTTTTTACCAGTTGATGTTTCGACAACCTTATGGCAAATTTTAACACTTCGTATTTTTGGCAAACTATTTTTTGGCGAGTTAATAATTAATTCAGTTATATTCAGTAGGCTCAACAAATTCCCGGGTCCTCGTACTCGTCCCAAAAGTTAATGCTTCTAATTAATTTCGTCTCATGAGTACCAGTGTAGGAGCCGGGTCCAACTCTCCATGTGCAGTTTACGGCACATATTGAAAAGGTGTTTGGCCCGCCAGAAATTTTATCAGTGTTGAGGCTCTGTTAATTCATCTGAATTGATATCTCGCTAGTGGACGAAACGTCTGCTCAGTCAAAGCCACAACCCATATGTTCTGTCTTTTTCTCAAGCTTATAATAAATAATAATAATAATAATAATAATAATAATAATAATAATAATAATAATAATAATAATAATAATAATAATCTTTATTTCTACAAGTATATGATACAACTTATACAGACCATAGTTGATATCAATGAAATACTATATAGAAAGCTCCTAGTTATGTAGAGCATTTCGATACACAGCTAGATGAACAGGTGCAGCAGGAACACCTTCTCAGTACATTCTCCCATTCATAGCCATCTCTTCTTGAACACAGTTTTTTTAATTTTTGTCGATACATTAGCATTTGATAGTTTGAACGCGATATGAAGAGGCATTCTCAAGTTAACACGCGGAAACCAACAGTCCCTATTTGTTCAATAAAATTAGTTAATTAGCACCTACACGGCGGGGGAAAATCCAGTGACGAGAGTTTGATGCTTATCGGAAGATGCATCGGAAGAAGCACAGGAGTGGTGGTGAAGCACATGAATGGTGGTGAAGCAAAGGAATGATGGTGAAGCACAGGAATGGTGGTGAAGCACAGGAATGAGATTGAAGCACAGGAGTGATGATGAATCACTGGAGTGGGGATGAATCACAGGAGTGGGAGTGAAGCACAGGAGTGGGGGTGAATCACAGGAGTGGGGATGAATCACAGGAGTGGGAGTGAAGCACAGGAGTGGGGGTGAATCACAGGAGTGGGGATGAATCACAGGAGTGGGAGTGAAGCACAGAAGTGGGGGTGAAGCACAGGCGTGGGATTGAGGCACAGGAGTGGTGGTGAAGCACAGGAGTGGGACTGAAGCATAGGAGTTGTGGTGAAGCACAGGAGTGGGAGTGAAGCACAGGAATGGTGGTGAAGCACAGGAGTGGGATTGAAGCACAGGAGTGGTATCGAGGCACAGGAGTGGTGGTGAAGCACAGGAGTGGGATTGAAGCACAGGAGTGGTGGTGAAGCACAGGAGTGGTGATTTAGCACAGGGGAGGGATTGAAGCACAGGAGTGGTGGTGAAGCACAGGAGTGGGATTGAAGCACAGGAGTGGGATTGAAGCACAGGAGTGGTGGTGAAGCACAGGAGTGGGATTGAAGCACAGGAGTGGTGGTGAAGCACAGGAGTGGTGATTTAGCACAGGGGTGGGATTGAAGCACAGGAGTGGTGGTGAAGCACAGGAGTGGGAGTGAAGCACAGGAGTGGTGGTTTAGCACAGGAGTGGGATTGAAGCACAGGAGTGGTGGTGAAGCACAGGAGTGGTGGTGAAGCACAGGAGTGGTATTGAGGCACAGGTGTGAGGGGTGAAGCACAGGAGTGGTGGTGAAGCTCAGGAGTGGGGGTGAAGCACAGGAGGGGTGGTGAAGCACAGGAATGAGGGTGAAGCACAGGAGTGGTGGTGAAGCACAGGAGTGGGGGTGAAGCACAGGAGTGGTGGTGAAGCACAGGAGTGGTATTGAGGCACAGGAGTGAGGGGTGAAGCACAGGAATGGTGGTGAAGCACAGGAGTGGGATTGAAGCACAGGAGTGGTATCGAGGCACAGGAGTGGTGGTGAAGCACAGGAGTGGGATTGAAGCACAGGAGTGGTGGTGAAGCACAGGAGTGGTGATTTAGCACAGGGGTGGGATTGAAGCACAAGAGTGGTGGTGAAGCACAGGAGTGGTATTGAGGCACAGGAGTGAGGGGTGAAGCACAGGAGTGGTGGTGAAGCTCAGGAGTGGGGGTGAAGCACAGGAGTGGTGGTGAAGCACAGGAGTGGGGGTGAAGCACAGGAGTGGTGGTGAAGCACAGGAGTGGGGGTGAAGCACAGGAGTGGGGGTGAAGCACAGGAGTGGTGGTGAAGCTCAGGAGTGGGGGTGAAGCACAGGAGTGGTGGTGAAGCACAGGAGTGGGGGTGAAGCACAGGAGTGGTGGTTAAGCACAGGAGTGGGGGTGAAGCACAGGAGTGGTGGTGAAGCACAGGAGTGGGGGTGAAGCACAGGAGTGGGGGTGAAGCACAGGAGTGGGGGTGAAGCACAGGAGTGTCGGGTGAGGCACAATGGACAAGGTGTTGTAACATGAGACCATTATACTCGCTAATTATCCTCGCTAATTAACATTGCTAATTACGTCACTAACTAGAACATCGTTAACCCCTAGTTCCAGAAGCTCTATAATTAAAAAACACGTACATGCACCTTAACTAACCTCAATTATTATCTGTGTCCAAAGGATTCAGTCCAAATTTATATAAATGTTAAAGTATAAAATTTGACAAATTCTTGGTTCACATGATAGTGTTATTCACATCAAGTTAAATTTTATTTTTAAAAAAAGTTCAACAGAACTGCCAGTTAGGTTAGGTTAAATTAGGTTAGAATATGTTGGGTTAAATTAAGGATGTTTGGTTGAGGTATGGCGTACGTGTATGTAAATGTGCTGTGGAGGTCAAACGTTTCGTCAGTAATGATACCCAGGTACTGTACATGTGTCTCATTCATCTATGTCAGGGGTCAGCAGCGACGCAATTCACCTCTTGATCGTATCAGCAAAACTGATGTTTTTAAAGTATCTCAGTTCTGTTGCTGTCTTTCAGTAGCCATAGCGAGGCAGTTGTTTGTCTAGCCTCTCAGCGAGGCAGTTGTTTGTCTAGCCTCTCAGCGAGGCAGTTGTTTGTCTAGCCTCTTAGCAAGGCAGTTGTTTGTCTAGCCTCTCAGCGAGGCAGTTGTTTGTCTAGCCTCTCAGCGAGGCAGTTGTTTGTCTAGCCTCTCAGCGAGGCAGTTGCTTGTCTAGTTTCTCAGCGAGGCAGTTGTTTCTCTAGCCTCTCAGCGAGGCAGTTGTTTCTCTAGCCTCTCAGCGAGGCAGTTGTTTGTCTAGCCTCTCAGCGAGGTAGTTGTTTGTCTAGCCTCTCAGCGAGGTAGTTGTTTCTCTAGCCTCTCAGCGAGGCACTTGTTTCTCTAGTTTCTCAGCGAGGCAGTTGTTTCTCTAGCCTCTCAGCGAGGAAGTTGTTTCTCTAGCCTCTCAGCGAGGCAGCAGTCTGGAGAAACCTAAGGTATACAGTCACGAAGCATGGTCCTTGCAAATGTTTTCAAATAGTGTTAGGGTGTAATTGACATGTGTCCGGGGCTCTGGACTCACTACGACAGATCACGCGAGACAGGATACTTGTACTCCCAGCTCAGTCTTAATGACAAACTACGAGAGGCAAAGAGAAAAGAGTTTTATTGCTAAAGACTAACCGAATAGACCGGATCCACATCCCTAGAGGTATTTGTCTCTCGTATATTTAACGGCCAGCTCCTTGTAAACAATACACATCCCTATGCAATGGTTTCCTCCTATACAACGATTACCCTAGTGCAATAACAAGATTCCCATGCAACGATTACCCCAATGCAATAACAAGATTCCCATGCACCGATCGCAACCCGATCATGGTATGAGATCCCCCATGCTGTGTGGACAGCGGCCACGTACCCCTCACGGACTCTCCAGATGACGTCCGTGCCTGCGAGGAGAGCTTCATGTCATTAACTTGCTCCAGCCAATATGTGTGTAAATTGCTTGTTTACTGACCTAGACGAAAAGTGGTAAAAAAAGAACTAGTTGAAGGCTCGAGTGGGGGAAGGAGGGAAGGGGATGGAGACTGGAGGAGAGAAGGGATGATCTGTGAGGGGGCGGTGTGGAGAGGCGGGGGTGAGTGGAGTGTTTGTAATGGTGGCAAGGGGGGCCGGGGGATGGGGCTTCAATACCACGCACCACCACCCATCACCAAACTACGTCTCTATTACCACCACTCGTTACCACACCACTACTACCATCACCACCACCATTACAAACGCCATCCACCAACACCACCTATCCAGACCACATACAAAAACTACACACAACCACCACCACACACCACCACCCATTTAGACCACAAATAATCACCATTCAAGACACAATCACCACCAACGCCCATGTCGATCACACCACCATGACCATCACCACATAACAATCACACTCCAACACAAATGCACACACCACACACCCAAACCCACACACTAACACCACCACTCACAATCCACCACCATCACACACACACCACCATCACACACACACCACCACCACTACAGTAATTCTGCCTAAATAATAACAGATCTTTACCTCGTTTTCACGACATTTGAACTTGCAAGTTTTAATTTACGTTTTAAATGAGGCTAAACCTTGATATTTCTGTTCTAATGTAACTCAGTGATATTAATTTTATGAAAAAATGTCATATTCCATCAGCAATTATAAAGTATCTGAGTGATGCATATGTTTAAAACTGTCTATTTAGCAATGAGTACACGGAGGATCGAACCTTCACTCTCTCAAATGTTGCATTAAAGTTGATATAACATTGTAATGATGATGACCTGGGGAGGGAGACTGCTGGTGAGTAAGTGGGTGGTGAGGGAGGACGTTGTTGGTGACTTAGTGGGTGGTGAGGAAGAACATTGTTGGTGAATAAGTGGGTGGTGAAAGAAGACATTGTTGGTGAGTAAGTGGGTGGTGAGGGAAGACATTGTTGGTGAGTAAGTGGGTGGTGAGGGAGGACATTGTTGGTGACTTAGTGGGTGGTGGAGTTAAGGGAGAGAAAGGGAGGAGTGAGAGGAGTTTAATTAAGTGAGAGGGGAGAAGGGAGGATGTAGGGAAGCGATAGTTATATTTCTGGATAAAAATGAAGGAAGGGAGAGACGGAGGGATCGAAAGTTACCTTATTGGTAAAGAGAGAAGGAGAGAGATACACAGACAGAGACAGAGACATAGACAGACACAAACATAGACAGAGACAGAGACAAACTCATATAGACATCTAATCAAAGAAGAGGTCTGCAGACACGTCTAACCAATCCTATAACAAGCAGCGCCAGTGTTGAGCAAAAGCAAAATTGGACATTAAGAAAAGTAAGAAGCTCTGATGAGCTAAGTTACAAAAACTGGAACATCCAGTATTCGTTACACTATACCAACGCTAAAAAAAGAGGAGACATGTTCACAACATGCAGGATACTCAGAGTAAAAGACGGTCTTTGAAGCATGAGTTATTCCAGAAAGACGATTAGTATTATGTTTACGGGGAAGCGCTAAACTCGTATGAGGAATAGAAGGTAATCACGTTTGATCCAAGGAAGTAAAAGATACCTCCTATTCCCTGCATCAAGAGCCCCTCATCGGCATCAAGGCCCCCATCAAAGGAAACGTTGCAGCATATCCATTGCAAGACAGGAAGAATGCAGTGAAAAATGCGCCGGAAATTTTAAGAGGACGTAGCTACGAGGTGATAATATTGGTAAAGAATGTAAGAGAGGAAGAGGAGAGACGTGAACAGAGGATAAGGAGAGACATGAAGAGTGGATAAGGAAGCTGGGAGTGAGGAAGCAGCAACTAGCACTGCTCCGGCATCACATAAAATATTACCACAGGTGGTGGACGAGACAGCTGGCGCTATACTCACCCACATTTTTTTTCCCCTTTTGCTGATTTGCTTCTGTCGATAAGGACAAAAATAACAATAGAAAAATACCAAATAACAGACTGCAAAGACTGCAATAAATATATATATATATATATATAAACACTGATCTCTGGCTGAAGGAGACTCGAACCTACAAACCTTAGGACAAGGTACGCAGTGCTTTACCAATCTACCCACATTGACAATACCTTGGCTCTCGCGAATTCCTTGCATATATATATATATATATATATATATATATATATATATATATATATATATATATATATATATATATATATATATATATATATATATATATATATATATATATATATATATATATATATATATATATATATATATATAATATAGCTTGATTACTTAAAAAAAAGGGTACATAACGACAGCCACTCAACAAGGTCTTGCAAGACCTTCTCTGCAACTTTGCAGGGAAGGAAAGTTGAGTGTAGGTCACTCAGCGCACTGGCAAGAAAAAATATATAAATAAAACGTGCAATAAAGCAAAGATCAAATTAACATTCAATAATACCTTTCATGAATAAAACAGTTAACACAACTATGCATTATTAGGCTAAGTTAAAGGTGCCAGCATCAGTTAAAATTCCAGATTGTCTGCCATGACAGGTCTGAGCTTCAGTGACAGCAGTGTAGCAGGGATGAGTTTCAGTGAGAGCAGTGTAGCAGGGATGAGTTTCAGTGAGAGCAGTGTAGCAGGGATGAGTTTCAGTGACAGCAGTGTAGCAGAGATGAGCTTCAGTGACAGCAGTGTAGCAGGGATGAGCTTCAGTGACAGCAGTATAGCAGAGATGAGTTTCAGTGACAGCAGTGTAGCAGGGATGAGTTTCAGTGACAGCAGTGTAGCAGAGATGAGCTTCAGTGACAGCAGTGTTTCAAGTATCACGCACCTATTATTAACAACCACATAAGGTAAGTTTAACTCACTGAAGCGTCAGAAGTAAGCACATCCTAAAGTTATGGTTAGAATAGTGACGCACATCTCTCGTTAATAGTGACGTATATCCAACGGGAGTGTCGTACATCCTATGATAGTGACGTACATCTTACGGAACAACACTGACGTTGTAAACACGAACGAAAGTCTGCGAAGATGGACGATCAAACGTCTTGGCTCCCTCCATCCGTCTTCGTGGAGATCTTCAGCAAGACTTTGCAGAGTTATATATTCTGAGACGTAAACTTCGATCGTGGCCAAAAAGACTCTTTGTTAAGTGGAATTATAAATCTTGGCGGAGTTATTGGCCCTGGAGGTGCTCTCAGTTCCCTACCTCCCATAAACTGCCAGAGTCATTTTCTTAATGATGATGACTATAAAGTTTCCAGAAAGAGTTTCGGGTGAAGTAGCTTTCTGTGGACCTAAGAAAAAAAAAAGAGGGAAATCTGCGTAGTGTATGTAGGCTAGACATTCTGTTTACATTTCTTGTTCACAGACATGTTTCCCCGCAGGCAGAAATGGGCTTGTAGGCTCCCTATCCCCAGACATCCCAACATTCATCCCCAAAATCTCAACACTTTCTCAGTTGCTAACAACTTCCTGTACTTCCACTGAGCTGTCAAACAACTTTGGCTTTTCTTGCAATCAGCGAGTGTTGAACTGACATTATCAGAGGCAAGTAGTCACAAGAAAGATGCCCCAGGACTGTATTCAGGGCACGTTTCGACGTTCAAACTTTTCGATCTAACCTTTTATAATTAACAGTTATTGTAATACGTTCTAGATACTAAGAGTCTGCTTCACAAACTTAGAAGAAAGACGGTAGACACTGACCAGACACCCCAGGACTCTAATTTCATCTCCCACACATTATCATAAAACGGTTACAAAATGAAGGTAAGACGTTGCTGCTCTTGACACATTGTGTTACTAGAGTCATGAACATTGCTGCTATTGCACCTTAATTCATTTCACTGTTTTATTTCTCATGTTCGAGAATTTCGTTTGTTGAGTTTTATGAACGATCTTCTCTTTAAACGATTTATATCATTGTTTAGCCGGTAAAATTTTGATGTAAATTAAACATTCCACTCAGCATCGTTATGCAAGAATAAATGTTAAACAATCCAGTTAAACTATTTTAATGAATTGTAAATAGGAACGTAAGAACAGAAGAGTATGACAGCCGGCCATCCTGTCCACGCAGGTTTCCCTTACACCTTTAATGAAAGTACTTGGCAGTTTGCTCTACGAATCCACAACTTTCTTACCAAAAAAACGTTCTTCCCTATATTCTTTCTAAATTTTAATTTATCCAACTAAATATAAAAAAAAAAATTATCCAACTTGAATCCACATATTGTACTGTTAAATTGTTTCTTAATATTTTAGTCTTATAAAAGCACAGACTTCTCGAATTTCCTTCGCTAAGTAATAGGTGAGGGACACCCCTGGGAGACCTTAAGCTGACCTTAGCATTATCGTTTCTTCAGTGTCCAGATTTAACATTTTGGTTTCTTATAGCACAGGATCAAGGAATATCAATACCCACAAACTGTGAAATAGACGAAAATGTCCCATACACAGGTGTTTTTAATTTACATTTCTCGCGCCTAGTGTGTCTGTCTTTTGTGCCTGCCGTGCCTGATGTGTCTGTGTCTTTAGTGTCTAATGTGTCTGTGTGTTTTGTGTCTGTGTCTTTCGTGTCTGATGTGTCTGCCGCGTTTATTTTCCATCCGTGCGTCAGCATCCAGAAAATAATCCTTGATTCAGCATCCAGAAAATAATCCTTGATTCAGCATCCAGAAAATAATCCTTGATTCAGCATCCAGAAAATAATCCTTGATTCAGCATCCAGAAAATAATCCTTGATTCAGCATCCAGAAAATAATCCTTGATTCAGCATCCAGAAAATAATCCTTGATTCAGCATCCAGAAAATAATCCTTGATTCAGCATCCAGAAAATAATCCTTGATTCAGCATCCAGAAAACGTCTTTGAATCGGCATCTGGTATTAAAAACTTTCTATGTCCTATTTCCAGTATTTTCTTCATTTCAACTGTCATATTCAAAACAGTGTCAAACTCACATGGGCAATGCAGCGCTGTGTCTCAGTCACTGTATAAGACAAAATATATCGAAGAAAAAAAAAACTTAATCACACAGATTTTTTTTCACAGGAAAATCTCGAGAGCGTCTTCAGTGCTGGTCAAATAAAATCCCAGCAAAAAATCCTTAAATGAGAAGCATTTATTTTTGTTCTGCAAGAGAGAAAGCTGGATGAAATAGGATTAGTGGTATATGGCCAACTCACTATCATGATGAGGGTCTCTTAATCTCAAAATACGTGAGAGAGATCACAGAGATGGTATACACTTGTTTTGCCAAATCAAGGTGGTATTTTTTTATCTTGCTCAGTCAAGGTGTGTTTTTTTTCTGGTTTGCTCGGTCAAGGGTTTTTTTTTTTTTTCTTGTTATTTTGCCCAAAAATAATTTTTTTTCGTGTCTAGTAAATCAAAGTATTTTTTTAGTGCTTGTTTTCGTGTCTTGCCCAGACAAGGTAATATTTTTCTTGTCTTGCCCAATCAAAAGTGTTTTTTTTTTGTCTTGTCATTTCCACTCAAGGTAGTATTTCTTCCTATCTTGCCTAGTCAAGGTGGTGTGTGTTCTACTCTTTGGTACTCTCTTGATTTTGCAACAGCCAATAACGGTAATAACGGTCGTTCACAGATATAACAGTTAAAAACGGTTACAAATCAATAACATTTATAAGTCAGTAACGGTTGTAATAGCTGTAACAGTAACGGTTATAACAATTACAACAGTACTGGCTTGAGAGTTTAGTAACTATTATATCAGTGGCTGTTGTAACGGTCAGTAACGATTGTAACGCTATAATCACTCAATATTCGTCTTAACAGTCAGACGCGGTTATAACAGTTAATACTGGTTGTAAAAGTTACACTTGTAGACTAACACTTGGAAACAATAATGGTTACAACACTAATAGTTGTAACAGTAATGAGTTTGACAACGAATAACGCATGTGACAATAACGGTATCAGTTATAAGTCGGTAAGAGTTGAAAAAAATAATGGTAGCAACTGTCAGCAATGACTATAATAGTTAGTAACGGTCAATAATGACTAAAACAGTCAGTAACGGTAGAAATAGTTAATAACGGTTGTAACAGTAATGGTCGTAACTGTCAGTAACGGTTAAAACTATCAACATTCGTTATAGAGATGGTACAGTAGTTGTAATAACTAGTAACTGCTGTAACAGACAATAATTACTAGAACAGTAAGGGTAGCAATGGTCGCTAACGCTGTAACAGTAATGGCTGCAACACTCAGTAATGGTCTTAACCATCAGTAACGGTTAAGACAGTCAACACCCGTTGTTAAAGATGATAATTGTAACACTCACTAACGGTTGTTACAGTCAATGTTGATTATAACGGTTAGTAACGGTCAAAAAACAGTTATTCGCTGCGAATGGTCAGTAACGGTAGTAACGGTCAGTAACGGTCATTAACGGTCAGTAACAGTCATTATGGGTCATTAGCGATCATTAACGGTCGCTAACGGTCAGTAGTGGCTATTAACGGTAGTAATGACCATTAACGCTTAGGTGTTCTGCTTCCCAGTGCTGAATTCGAGAAGCACTGGATAGACGTAGCTTCAAAAAAATCACCTCTGTACATGTTATACCGTTGTAACAGAAGCTCTAATATTTATGTCAGCTCAGACTACTACGGCTGACAATGGTTTCTATTCCGCTTCTGACGTTAAACTTTAAATTTGGCTCTAAACATGACTTTTTAAACTTTACAACAAACTTTTGAACTAAACTTTCCCTTTCCTATTGTCTATTAAAACTGAGTTTATTTATTGTCAGGTGCTTAGACTTGTTGAGTTTAGTTTTTGCGTTTAGCGTTTGCGTACATTATTCGAATCCATTTCAATGTTCCTTTCAGTATACGAGTCCAATCTTTGCGTTCGGTATTTGCGTATAATGTTTGTTTTCATTTCGATGTTTTCTTTCAGTATATGCGTTCAATATTTGCGTTCAGTATTTGCATCCAATGTTTGCGTTCATTTCGGTACTTGCTTTCAGTACATGAGTCCAATGCTTGCTTTCAGTATTTGCGTTCCAGCTTCTGGGAACGCAAACACAGTTGACTAGGGATAGCTTGACGCTAATGAAGGCCTTTTGAGTCAAAGAATATGAGCTACCCTTCCCTTCCTAGGATCAAACCCGACTATTCCCCCCCCCCACTCCTATTTCTTCTCCCCACGCGTTCCACTCTCCAGAAACCATATAGCTCTTACGGATTTAGCGCTTCCCAACGATTATAATAGCAATCTTTCCCTTCTTTAACCTCCATTATTTTTTCTCATTGCTTTTTCCTTATTATCAGCTAGATTTTTCTCTCTCCATTACGAGTCTACGGAATCTAATTCAACAACATTCGCGAGTTTAATTGAATATAAGAAGAGATTTTCGCTCATTGGAGAATTTGCATTGCATCCTTTGGGATATTTATTGAAAATGTTGCAAATGGAACAGTATTAGCTGGCATATCTATGTAAATCTGTGTTCTGCAAAACAACCTGGTGATAAGATTGTCTTACTTGAAGGAAATTATGAGAGTCTGATAATTTGTAGGTGGTTATCTTGCAAGAGTCCAATAACCTGGTTGTGTTGTGTCGTGTTATCCTTTGAAGAATGTATGTGAGTCTGTAATTGTGTGGTGTGTTTAATGTTGTGTGAGGAGTCGATATTGGTGCATGGTGTGTGTGTGTGATGTGTGTGTGTGTGTGTGTGGTATCATAGTTTGTATGATGTTTGGTGTGTGGTGTTGTGTCTGTAGTCGTGTCTGTGCGTCTTTCTGCTTGTACTAGTGTGTCGTCCTGTGTGCCGTGAGTTTTATATGACTTGTTTGTATGGTATGTGTCTGCTTCAGTACATGTTCCTAACTAATGTCCATTGCTTGCTACTCTGTGGCTGAAGTGTTGCTAGTCGTGTGTGTTTGTGTGTTGTGTTGTGTGTGTGTTGTGTGTGTGTGTTTGTGTTTGTATGTGTGTGTGTGTGTGTTGTGTTTGTGGTGTGTGTTGTGTGTGTGGTGTGTGCGTGTGTGTGTGTTGTGTGTGTTTTTGTGGTGTTGTATGTGTGTGTGTGTGTGTCGTGTGTGTTGTGTGTAGTGGTTGTGTTTTGTATGTGTGTGTGTGTGGTGTGTGTGTGTGTGTTGTATGTGTGTATTAGTTACCATTTTGTCCTAAGCACATGTCGATTGTGTGTGTGTGTGTGTGTGTGTGGTGTGTGTGTGTGTGTGTGTGTGTGTGTGTGTGTGTGTGTGTGTGTAGGTATATTCACAGTTAGGTCTGCCATTCTGGCAATCGTAACTGGCGCCAAATACCTCCCGCTGGCGTCTTCAGACTTACGAGGTTAATCTCATTAGAGATCATTTCTTGAAGGGCGGTCAGCTGGCGTGTAATCTTGACTTGAATAAGATAAATGCATCATGACTCAACTCTCACTCTATTAAAGGTGATGCGAGATAATAATGCACTGCTGTCCTTCAAATTACTGTTAACCCTTGCTTGAGCTCATCGTGGAAATATATCTGCATTTCTGTACCTCAAGGTTGACTAACAGATCCAATTAGGGAAAATGTAGTCACGTGTTTTTTTCAGGCAGTGTTTATGAATGTGTAAATATGTGTGTGTGCTGTGACATAAAGAGTGTTCTTCCTCATGTATTCTTGATGCCGGTGAAGAGCTCTTGATTCAGAGAATTGTATATACCCTCCCATTCTTTGAATCAACTCTATTGTCTCCTAAACTCATAAAGCTGTATGATCAGTACATATTCTAGGGCTTTCCTGATTGCTGGGAGTAAAATTGAACCATCAGTAAATAACATAAAGGTATCGTTGCAGAGTGAGGTCATGGTCTCGTAAGCATGTACTGAGCTGGTGATGATGCTACACAAGTTTGAGTAACTTACTCGACGGAACGCTGGAATGTCTGGGTCAAGTCTAAGTAATGTCGAGTCTTGATTAGCACTGGAGGCCTGCAACTGTCCGGAGACTGTAAGTGAATAACCCCAAGTAATATGGCCGGGAAATAATATACTCTGATATATTCTAGTATTATTTTAACAAATTGCTTAAAAATCCTTAAATAAAGCCTTTTGTTGCGTCACTTACGCTGTCATGGAGCACTTTATGATACGCCTCTGCGTCACTCTCTCAGAAACACACTTTGCCAAGGACAGTTATGCTTTAGCCAATATGATATAATTTTCCCGACATACTGAGGGAAAAGGCAGGTCCATAATAAAATAGGGAAGCAACATAATGTAAAAATGAAAAAGCTGTCCTTTTAGCATCTCTCTTTTCCTCCTGGTAGAGACACTGGGCCCGGACACAGCACGTTAGTGTGCCACTATCCATCAGGTTTCTACGCTAGTACTCTCAGCGCTACTGAGATAATCCCTACGCTTCTGTTGTCCAAAGCTTCAACAGTAGAACAAAATTGCTGCAACCAGATAAAAGACACGTTGCATAACAGGATTTTTAACAGCTGCTGTTAACACATTTGCTCGCCAAATGTCACAGCCACCCGGCCACAGCCGCCATCTCAGCCGCCTCCGCCACTGGTAGCAGCAATGTCAACAACGCCGCTCTTTAACGCTTCTCCAATTATTACGACGCGATTTTTTTGCAAACGTATATTGCAAAGTCAATTTACATGCATAAAAATAAGGAAGGTGTTCGCAGCAGAGCCGTGTTTTACCTGTGTGATGGTGGTGAAGGTGACGCAAGACCAGGCACTACATCCCCCCTCTGGTCTAGCGCTCATGTTGACGAGGATGTTAGTGCTTAGGCTGTCCCAACCACACACAAATGCACGAACGCAAAATATACACAAAATACACACACCAGGAGCTATGAATCGACCCCTGCAACCACATATAGGTGAGTACACACCCATCACATTCACAAATAAAACACACACATACTTAAGCAATACAATAATGAGCCGTTTCTGAATCATCGCCCAGCAGGCGGGTCCTAGACTAGTCCTCTTAAAGAGAGAATGACATAGCAATAAAACCTATTAAGAATCACACAGAAACGTAAATGTGTACACTGAATGCAGGTAAATGTCGGCAATAAACGCCTGATGCGCATGTCTAAGAAATACACCTGAACAAGGCGTTCTTCCGGTCGTTCATACACGTTTTATTATATGTCGAGGCAGCATCGTTCATCCGTACATAATCTGGTGTTATTATAGAAAAAAGGGTTATCTATCATTTTTTGAGAGCTGAGATAATATCTATTCTCTCCGTTGTAACGCGTCATATAATTTTCTCTAAATTTATCATTTTGATAATATTGCATGAGATGCATGATAATTTGTAATGCTGAGTGCTTTTCAACCTTACATTATTTACATACGAGGTGAGCGTCGGCTGGGTTTAACTACCAGGTGCAGCCTTCTATTGTTAACATTTGTGGGTTGAATAACTTCCATCTGTCATATACTGGTTGAGAAACAATGTTATCGGGTATTACTCCAGTTTTGTGTTGCGCGGTAGCTGCTATTTTCCACGCAGACTGAAAATATATTTGTATTATTATTATAATCAAAAAGAAGCGCTAAGCCACAAGGGCTATACAGCGAATATATTTGTAAAAGACGTCTTTGTTCAGTATAAATAACTGCTTATTACCCTTCTTGTTTTAACAAACTCCGGGACCGTCAACTAGAAGTACGTTCTCGGTTTATAACCAAGATATGTGTATATAGCATGCCTATCCCATTTCTGTTTCCCATAACTATAACCACGGGCGCTGTCTTCTAGACATGTGCTGCCATCTGTCTGTGAGCATAAGCCTACCTTCAGTTCACCCCACTACACACGAATGTTCTCACTTACCCGGCAAACAGCCTACGGAAAAGAAGTACCTCCTCTCTCTCTCTCTCTCTCTCTCTCTCTCTCTCTCTCTCTCTCTCTCTCTCTTTTTTTTTTTTTTTTTTTTTTTTACACAGGGTTTGACAAGGTTAAGGATCCCTAGCTTTATTGACAGCTATTTACAGGTTAAGGATTCCTAACTTTATTGGCAAGCTAAGAGCTGTTACCTACATCAGCTCATTTGAAAGCATTTTTGTTATGAGACATACAAGTAGGGAACAGGATGAAGTTGGAGCCATCTGTGGGCCAGCATTTCATTTGATCAACTGACGTTATCTCGTTGACATCATTATGCTGTACGAATGTGTTCCATACTCGAGTCATCCTGGGTATGTATGATCTCAGATGGAGTGATGTTTCTGGAGAAGGGTACAGCCAGAGTGAAGTTGCTGCTTTCTGCCCGTCTTGTGGCATAAAAGCTTGTTTCACGCTGTCCTCGAAGTGGATCCAAGTGTGGTATTTTGACAATATTGGCCTTGTACATAACAGTAAGGCCACCCACATCCCTCCTATGTTGAAGGCTCTGCTGAAATGACAGATCTATCCAGGATGGGTCCAGGCGAGAGATGAGACGTCTTGCTCTGTTCTCTACTCTGTCAAGCAGTCGCAGATGAGAGGGGGGGCAGGCAAACCAAGAAATGGAGCATACTCAAGGTGTGAGCGTACTTGTGCCTCGTACAGGATCTTGCAACCCCTACTGTCAAGCAGATGCGAGATACGGCGAAGTGCTGTAAGCTTCCTGGCTGCCTTGTTTGCAAGATTTACAACATGGTTCTTCATGGTTAGTTTGGAGTCAAATTTCACCCCAAGGATATCAACTTCTTCTCCAGGTGCCAACATCGTCCCATTCATCCTTACTAACTGCGCCAGCATTCCCATCATGGTGCCTAGAGACGAACATCATTTGCGTTTTTTCGGGTGCAAATGTTACTTGCCATCTATTTCCCCAAGCTGAATAGCTCTCACTTGATGATGTACTTAGAGCAGCGGCATTTCTTTTTGGGATAATGAATGTCAGTTACAGTCGTCTGCATATGCAGTGATTCGGGGATGAGATGAAGAAGGTCTTGAAGTAAAATTTCCCATAACAGTGGACCCAGCACACTTCCTTGGGAACGTTTTGCCCAATAGGATGCCTTGCTGATTCCGTTCCATTGGGGACTACACTTAGAGATCTACCATGAAGGTAATCACTGAGGAACATAGCGTAGAGCCTGCAATTCCCAGTGTTTGAAGTTTTGCAAAAGGGGCCCCGGGGTGCCACACCCGGCGAAACGCCAGCAATGTCCAGTCTACCACACACTGACTTTGGATTCATCCAGTGACTGGTGCCACTTAGTGGAGAGGTTTAAAAACAGATCACAGCAGAGAAACCCTTTCCCCTAAAGCCATATTGACGATCACAAAAGTAGAGTGGTAGCAAAAAAATCTGTCATTTGTCTTGAATTTTTTGTCTCAAGGATCTTTCCCGGATTGACAGGAGTGACACTGGCTGTAGTTGCTGATTTTTGCTCTGCTCTTCTTTTTTTGAACAGGGATAAATTTTGCCCTTTCCATGGGAGGCCCTTACACTGTACTAGGGATGCTGAAAGATGCGAGTTAGAGGGGCTGCAGCTGGTCGCCATCTTCCAACAAACTGGGCTCAACTTTCGGGCCCACACCTTTCTTGGGCAAGGATTTAAGAAGGAAAAGCAAAACCCCTCCCGCCTTATTTTCACCCCGACAGTTTTGAACAGTTCTTCAGCTAGCCAAGGGGGGCCCTTGCTGGATCAGGAACTTGCTTTTTTGGGACAAAGTTTCACAAAGAGGGCCGCCTTTTTACACTAGTAAGGTGGTCCCATCCTTCGATTTTAAAGGGGAATAAGTTCATCAGGGAGATAACCTTTTTCTTCCTTGACCGGGACCCACCAGGTTTTTTAGCCTACCCCACCTGATGCTAACTTTTTTTTATGTCCCCCCTCCCATTTTATAATGGGCCCACTTTTTTAACATCACCCATATGCCTACAGGCTTGCATGTCAAGTTCCTGTTTTAGTGGTAGGGGTTCTTATACCTTCGCCATGCTTGTACTTTTCAGTACACCTCTCTACAACGAAAGCCCAAAACCCAAGGGGACTGTAGGCTTTTTCCCCCATATTGCCCGGGGGGGGGAATGTTTTGTTGCAGATTTAAAGGGTGTGTCCATGAAGGCTTTCAACCCTCTCTCCCCCCTTTTCCCCCTCTTCCCTCTCTTCCCCTTCCTTCCCCTCTCCTTTTCCTTCCTCCCTCTCCCCTCTCTTCCTCTCTCTCCTCCTTTTCTCTCCTCTCTCCTCTCTATCTCTCCCCTCTCCTCCTCCTCCCCCCTCTCCCCCTCTCTCTCTCTCCTCCTTTTTTCTCTCTCTCCTTCTCTCATACATTATTTACTCGAGTGAGCGTCGGCCTGGGTTTTAACTACAGGTGCAGCCTTTATTGTTAACATTTGTGGGTTGAATAACTTCCATCTGTCATATACTGGTTGAGAAACAATGTTATCGGGTATTACTCCAGTTTTGTGTTGCGCGGTAGCTGCTATTTTCCACGCAGACTGAAAATATATTTGTATTATTATTATAATCAAAAAGAAGCGCTAAGCCACAAGGGCTATACAGCGAATATATTTGTAAAAGACGTCTTTGTTCAGTATAAATAACTGCTTATTACCCTTCTTGTTTTAACAAACTCCGGGACCGTCAACTAGAAGTACGTTCTCGGTTTATAACCAAGATATGTGTATATAGCATGCCTATCCCATTTCTGTTTCCCATAACTATAACCACGGGCGCTGTCTTCTAGACATGTGCTGCCATCTGTCTGTGAGCATAAGCCTACCTTCAGTTCACCCCACTACACACGAATGTTCTCACTTACCCGGCAAACAGCCTACGGAAAAGAAGTACCTCTCTCTCTCTCTCTCTCTCTCTCTCTCTCTCTCTCTCTCTCTCTCTCTCTCTCTCTCTCTCTCTCTCTCTCTCTCTCTCTCTCTCTCTCTCTCTCTCTCTCTCTCTCTCTCTCTCTGTCTCTCTAGGCTGAAGCCTAACCCTAGGGCAACATAGACACACTGCCTGTACACAACCTAAATAAGCCTTAATTGTCGTGGGGTAACCACTGCAGAGTTCACTCAATCTGGGACATATCTGGTTGCCTTCAGTAGGTCCTGTACTGGAGAAGCAGAGACAAATAGTCTCCCAGGAACACACGTCTAATAAATACGGAGAATATATAGAAATGCTAAGGTTCGCTCCCAGAATAATACCAGATCTGTGAAAGAAAAACTTTAAACTTTGACTTCCAACTAGATTTCATGACGCGACGGTCTGGAGTTTTAAGACTCTCTGACCGCGGGTTCAATCCCGGCCGGGGTATGGTTTGTTTGCAATCGTGTCATTACGATTTCGTGAGTCACGTTAGATCTCATGACGCTGGAACTAGATCTCGTGATTCTGGAACAAGATCTCATGATGCTAGAACTAGATCTCAAGATGCTGGAACTAGATCTCCTGACACTGGAACTAGATCTCTTGACACTGGAAGTAGATCTCTTGACGATGGAACTACATCTCATAATGCTGGACTAGACCTTATGAGATGGAACTAGACCTCCTGACGGAAGAGAAGATATGAATATAACTTCCGAAATATTCTGAGAAAACGACACGGAGTGGACGTTACAGTACCGAATACGGAGCTTGGCTTCAATGTTCATTAGGTTCTTCAAGAAACAACAACAATTGTTACATAGCCCATTACAAAACCTCATACTCGCATCACAACAACCCAAGCAAATAAGATGTGGTACCCTAAAAAGGAGAAACGAACAACATTGGTAAAAGTTCAGAATTTTATCCAGGTCAAACTCAGCACATAAACACAGGCTCCAGGCACGGAAGGCCTAACCCGGAAATATAAATAATATCGTTAAAACTGGCACAATACCCCTGGTGGGTTATAGGGAAAGTAAGAGAATATTTGTCATTTATGAGCTGGTTAACCTCCACATAGAATACCAGACTGCTCTGCTATACCAGGCGTCTATATCATAACAGGCTGCTGTACCGTACCGGGTTTCTATATCAAACCAGACTGTTCTACCCTACCAGGCTTCTATATCATACCAGTCTGTTATACCATACCAGGCTTTAATATCGTATCAGACTGCTATACCATACTGCTTTACAATACCAGCCTTCTATACTATACCAGGCTGCCTTACCATGTTATTCTTCTGTATCATACCAGGCTGCCTTACCATATTATTCTTCTATATCATACCAGGCTTTTATTCCATACCTTAGCTGCTATTCTCAAACTTGGAGCAACACATGAAATCATTTAGGTAGATTACCCGTGTACTTTTTATGTGCTTGAGAGAGAAGCTTAAGCAGTACAATATACTCTGATTGTTTTAGGAAGACCCATATACTCACAATGTAGTTGACCCCTGTTCTGTAATGTGGTCAAGCGTACCCCGATACTTCTGTGTGCTCCATGGAAAGTCTTTCTAGTCTCTGGGACTCAAATATGATTAATGCCAGTTTACTTGTGATTTTTGACCTTAATGACCAATGTGCAGTTGGTAGACCTTAAACCAAATAGATTAACTTCAGTGTATATTGGCATTTCGATTCGGGCACATTTCAACAGGTGGCCGGCCAGCGGCACCTGCCCATGTAGTCCTGACCAACGAAGTATTACCTACCAGTGTATTCTTGAACGACGGAAGCACTATCTACCATTGTAGTCTATAACCAAAGGAAGTGCCAACTACCAGTGTAGTCTTAACCAAATGAAGTACTACCTACCAATGTAATCTTAAGCAAAGGAAGTACGTAATACCTACCAATGTAGTGTTTAACCAAAGGAAGTACTACCTACCAATATAGTCTTAAACAAAGGAAGTACTACCTACCAATATAGTCTTAAACAAAGGGAGTACTACCTACCAATGTAGTCTTAAACAAAGGAAGTACTACCTACCAATATAGTCTTAAACAAAAGGGAAATACTACCTACCAATATAGTCTTAAACAAAGGAAGTACTACCTACCAATATAGTCTTAAACAAAGGAAGTACTACCTACCAATGTAGTCTTAAACAAAGGAAGTACTACCTACCAATATAGTCTTAAACAAAGGGAGTACTACCTACCAATATAGTCTTAAACAAAGGAAGTACTACCTACCAATATAGTCTTAAACAAAGGAAGTACTACCTACCAATATAGTCTTAAACAAAGGAAGTACTACCTACCAATATAGTCTTAAACAAAGGGAGTACTACCTACCAATATAGTCTTAAACAAAAGAAGTACTACCTACCAATATAGTCTTAAACAAAAGAAGTACTACCTACCAATATAGTCTTAAACAAAAGAAGTACTACCTACCAATATAGTCTTAAACAAAAGAAGTACTACCTACCAATATAGTCTTAAACAAAGGGAGTACTACCTACCAATATAGTCTTAAACAAAAGAAGTACTACCTACCAATATAGTCTTAAACAAAAGAAGTACTACCTACCAATGTAGTCTTAAACAAAGGAAGTACTACCTACCAATGTAGTCTTAAACAAAGGAAGTACTACCTACCAATATAGTCTTAAACAAAGGGAGTACTACCTACCAATATAGTCTTAACTAACGAAACCACTACCTAACAACATAGTTCTAAACTACGTAAGAACTACCTATCTTTCAACACAGCTTCCACCAAAGACAATTTGCAGCGTCGTCAAAAAAAAAAGGAATATTAATTAGAATTCCGAAAATTTGGAAATATTTAAGGCGACTAAATATGCAGATCATTTAATCTCGCATGCAAATTTCACGCCATGTCCGAAGTGGCTGCCTCGTGTGGTAATTTTCTTCAAAAATATTAATGAGGGTATAAGAGCTCATCTGAAGTTCTCATTTACTTTTAAGTTAAGTCAGAATTTTTGCCCGTAAGATACGAGTAATTCCAGATAATGCCTAATGACAAACCTCACAGAAAAGAAATGTGAGGAAAAAAAGAAATAATTTCCCCCAGCAGGTAATGAGTGAAAATCCTGAAAAGAAGAGAAAGAGAATGTATTCACACAAGTTTGAAAACCTCTTATCTCAGTACGACATATTAATGATTAATAAGACACGTGTAACACTTGGATGTTTTTATTGAGAAAACGTCTGCTTGTACAGCAGGCTTCTTCAGTAGTAAATAAAAGTAGAGACAGGATATGAAGTAACTCTGAGGTAGTCGGTCCCTCAACAATATTATTAATTATACAAAGAAATATATTATCATATGCTAATCATAGATTATTACGTCACGTGATACTTGTGAAAGAAGACAAACAGTTGTTCTTTGAGATTCCTGGAAGACATGGGAGATATCACGTGTGTGTTGGTTAAGATGTTCGTATACTGAGCATGTGTACCGTTAAGTAGTGTGGGACACAATCTGGTTAGTAGAGTATTGCAGCGTGATTCATTAGTGGACTGAGCATCGAGCCTCCAAGAGTCCTAGTGCTGAATGACCCACATGGAAGCAACGTTTCAGATATAATAATAATAATAATAATAATAATAATAATAATAATAATAATAATAATAATAATAATAATAATAATAATAGAAATAATAATAATAATAATAATAATAATAATAATAATAATAATAATAATAATAATAATAATAATAATAATAATAATAATAATAAAAATAATTAGAATAATGTCGGTCGCTGCGGGAACCAAGAAAGATAGTCCTGCTATTCCTTTACCTCGGCCTCAGGAAAACTTTTTTTCTTTATTGTGAACGCAAAATTTTCGCCGCTTTTTGACAAGTTATAATTTTCACAGCTCTCAGTGTCAATACACGACAATGGCATATTCTGTCACACCCTGATTAAATACGCTGAAAATAATTAGCATATATAACGCTTTGTCGTTCACTCTGAGGAGCTCATTTGCATGCTAACTCAATAAATGATATGCAGAGTTAATGTCGACAAAATGCGCTTTTGTGCAGTATGTGAAGTTTGATACAGACGGGTCACACACGCCTTGGAATGTACCAGATGTAATAACAGACAATTCATTCATTTATTTGTATGTACAGGTTTCAATATCGTATCTGGAAGTTTCAATATCGTATCTGGAAGTTTCAATATCGTATCTGGAAGTTTCAATATCGTATCTGGAACAATTCACAATTAACTCAAGCGGTTTGAAGCATTTTCTGGCAAAGTTAATTTTTAAGCTAAAATACGTAAATTATCACACTTTTAATCAATATTGCTGCTACTGCACATGAAGGACAGGGGGGAGAGGCAGCAGACATCCCTGCACATGAGGCGGGGGGGGAGAGGGGCAGCAGACATCCCTGCACATGAAGGGCGGGGAGGGGAGGAGAGGGGCAGCAGACATCCCTGCACATGAAGGGCGGGGAGGGGAGGAGAGGTGCAGCAGACATCCCTGCACATGAAAGGCGGGGAGGGGGGGAGAGGGGCAGAAGACATCCCTGCAGATGAAGAGCGGGGAAGGGGCAGCAGACAACCCTGCACATGAAGGGTAAGGGGGAGAGGCAGCAGACATCCCTGCACATGAAGGGCAGGGGGAGGTGCAGCAGACATCCCTGCACACAAATATGAGATGGAGCCTGATCTTGTTTTGCTCTTTCTTGGACTCGACAACGGACCAGAAAGGGCCGAAATGTCGTCTAGTTTCATCTCAAATTCTTGAATTAGTTGTCAGTAGCGCATTTCTTATTCCGACACTAGAAAGAGTGCAGGTACTAGGATTTTTTTTGGTACTAAAGACAGGAGAAAACCAGACCTGGAACTAGTAGGTAAACAATTGCTGGGTCGTCCGCTGGGGACAGCTTCCAGCCACTATAAGAATAATTAGGCGGAAACTCTATATGCAACACGGAAAGTCTATTGTTAGCAAGAGAATAGACGCCGTGGCACTGGTGAGATTAATGATGATGCTCTCTCTTAATGGCTACTTTGGCCCGGCAGCTTGTGCTCACCAGTTGCTGTGTTCCAGCTAAAGGATTTTCTAGAGATGCTTCACTGATTTTATTTCACCATCCAGACTGTTCGTGGATGAGAGTTTAAGTTTAATCAGGCATCCAGACCTTCCAGAGAGTACCAGATTATTTTCCTGATATGCCTCTCTGACTATGACGCAGCATCCAGGCTTGTTTAGAGGGGAGAGAGAGAGAGAGAGAGAGAGAGAGAGAGAGAGGAAGAGAGAGAGAGAGAGAGAGAGAGAGAGAGAGGAGAAAGAGAGAGAGAGAGAGAGAGAGAGAGAGAGAGAGAGAGAGAGAGAGAGAAAGTTCAACTTTGCGGAGATGCCAATTTGACTTTGTTCCAGCATCCAGAATTAAAAAATTTAATTTTTATTATTAAATATTATCTTTGCTTTTAAATTATCGTTATTAATTGTTATCTATGTTTTAATAATAATAATAATAATAATAACTATTATTATTATTATTATTATTATTATTGTTATTATTATTATTATTATTATTATTATTATTATTATTATTATTATTATTATTATTATTTTTATTAGTTATAGTAGTAGTAGTAGCACTATTATTATTATTAAATCAAGAAGTAGGAGGGTCAACTTGACTATCCAGTAAATGTAAAAATTATTTGTTTGAGCATATTTCACTCAGAGAAAAAATGCAGTAATGCACTAAGGTGATATATTAAATTAACTCTGATTAATTCTTTAGTCATTGTATCTGTGAAAGATTTGCTTCCGAGTGGGAAAAAAATTAACTTTTTCTTGTCTGTTTCCTGTCCTTCATTCACATGGTCGTACTAAGAGGAATGCATAAAAAAATATTTGGAAACCAGATGGCCAAGCCAACACCGGGCACTACCACCTCTGCCACGAGTCACCTTCCCCACCACAACCATCACCAGTGCCTCTGTCAGTGAGACAAATCAGTTGTTCCCTGTAAGTTATAATCATGTCATGGGAACTTATAAATAGTTAAGTTGACGGTCAAGTTTATCATCACGTCGGCAGAGGAGGAGGACGAGACACATTCAGTGATCAAATTATTAATAAGTTCCATACGTGGGAGAACTCATTAATGTTTTGATACGTCTAGTGTGGGACACGTTACTCTCTCTCTCTCTCTCTCTCTCTCTCTCTCTCTCTCTCTCTCTCTCTCTCTCTCTCTCTCTCTCTCTCTCTCTCTCTCTCTCTCTCTCTTTTCTCTCTCCCCTCTCTCTCTTTTTCTCTCTCTTCTCTCTCTCTCTCTCTCTCTCTCTCCCCTCTCTCTCTCTCTCTCTCTCTCTCTCTCTCTCTCTCTCCTCTCCCCCTCTCTCTCTCCTCCCCTCTCTCTCTCTCTCTTCTCTCTCTCTCTTTTCACACACACACACACCTGATGCCGTACATCACTACCTTAGTCTCCTAACGCATTAAATCACTTCAGAGGTCCACTACACTTTATTGCCAAACGATTCCATGTTTCTCTAACGAGCTTGGCACCAGCGTTTAGGCAATATAGCAGGCAGCTGATTACCCGCGGCACGTACCTACGGCCGGGGATGCGCGCACCCTGTGATAAAATTTGCATAATGAATGAGGAAGCTAGAATCAACCTTAATGTAGCGTATAAAGCTTGCACAGCTAATTACTGGGTAGCTGTCAGCCTGGCTACCACCGACGCCGAAGCTGACGCCAATGCTGACGCCACCATGGTGCAATATTGCTAGTCTTGAATTATGCAACATCTACAGAGTTATAACACATCTTCTTGCAAACACGTAACATTCCTCTTGCAAACCAAGTAATTTCACAAGCCCGTACATATCTTTTAGACAATAAGGAAGTGAAATAAACTGGATATGGATGGGTAGAGGGAAACTCCATACACAGCTTTAAGAATAGGTGTCACAGGGCACACGAACCCACAGGTATAAACGCCGGCGTCAGGACCTAAAGCCTCAACTCCAACAAAAGCAACTAGGTGAGTAACAAATCCAAGCTAAAATAAATCCTCCCCAACACAAAACCAGCATCAGAGAAAATCCCTCACAAAAGCATCCTCGCAAACTCGGCCCTACATGAAAGTCCTTAACATCACTTCTCTCTTTTATATCTCTATATTTCTCACTCTATCTACAAATATTTCTATCTTGATCTATCCCCCTCTCACTCAACATATGACTACGCTGTATATGAGTCTACTCAAGTTTGTCTATCCCTCACTGGCAACAAAAAACTATCCTTATGAAAAAAATCTCAATAACTCACCACCACACAAATGCCCCCATACAAACACAACACAGAAACATTCCCCACTCAAAAACAATCCCACGTACAAAAACACCCCACATACAAACATCCCCTCCCACAAAACACTCAAAACACCCTCACAAGAAAACACCCACACTGAAAATCAGTCCCACACCAACAAATCGTTCAGATAATAAGTCTTAATACTTCAAAGAAAATGAAAACAGACTGAATTTGTTGTCCACAGCATAATTCGTAAGTTAATGTTTCTCATTTGAAATTATTATTAATTGTATTATTATTATTATTACTATTATTATTATTAGTAGTAGTAGTAGCAGTAGTAGCAGTAGTAGCAGCAGCTGCAGTAGTGGTAAAAGAAGCAGTAGCAGAAGTAGCAGTAATATAGCAGTAGTAGTAGCAGATACAGCAGCAGCAGCAGCAGCAGTAGTAGTAGTGGTAGTAATAATAGAAGTAGTAGTAACAATAGTAATAATAGCAACAACAGCAGCAGCAGCAGTAGTAATAGCATGTTTATGTGAAGAGAAACACTAAACTCACATGGATCATTAAGCACTTGGAGTTCTGGAAGCTTGATCTTCCATCCGCTAAGCGCAAGACAAGCTACCTTCCTCTCTACTTGTTGTCTGATTAACTACTGTGTGAAACTAAAATTAGTTTTTTTTTTAACTTTAAATGAGTCAGAGATTAAGTTAACACGGTGAATATTTTCTAAACTCTAACTGAACTATAATAGGTGTAATTATGCGAGTTTTTAATACTAAATGCTTTGTTATTCAGGATAGGAGTTGTCACCTAAGTCAGGTTACTTAGCTAGACAGATGAAGTTGTTTACATTTAAAATACCCTAGCTTAGGTTAATGTTCAACCTCTGAAGTTGTTAAGCCTTGAAATGCCCTAGCTCAAGTCAGCTCTACTCTCAACCCTTGAAATTATTTACCCTTGAAATACGATTCACTAAACAATTTGCAATCGGACCTTCACTCAGAGCTGGCTACACAGCTACGATTAGGACTCAGCAAGGTAGAGGTAACATAACTCACATTCTATGTTTAGCGACGTTGGATCAAGCCTCGACCAGTCCTTATTGACAAACTAAGAGCGAATGGCGTAATTACACTTAACCAAAAACTATTCCCGATTTCCCTGGTTTGTTAGCGAAAAATGTTAGACACAGATCCTCGCAGCAAACAAATCATTATAACAACTCTGGGAACGAGCAGGATTCAAATGCAGAATAGACCAGTGTTATAGAATACTTGTTTTAAGCTGAAAAAAATACACAGAGAGAGACTGGCTATAAGAAACGATGCCCTAGAATTTCAAAAATAGACAGACGCAGGTTTCGAGGAGATATACACACTAACAGGAAAGCGGGATATAACACATTTGCAATGAGAGATACCCAAAGGGTGCAAGAAAAGATATAGTAAGTTTGTAAGGAGTAATGCACAAAGATAACGACTCGCTGAGATCTTTCCAGACTTGCATTATGAATATATAACTAGAGCATTAGAGTTACGTGGCAGGAGTTAGAAATGAAGAGGTATCTACGTGTTCTGCACTCGAAGAGTTTTATTCCAAGAAATACTGAGTGATAAAGCTTGTATAGCAATACGTTATTAGCAAAATGACTTCTCAGCGCCAAGTATTTTTTTATTTATTCAATTGTCTTCACTTGATATCTCTGAGAACTCAATAAATGTTGTTGTTCTGTGGCTGAGAATTTCGTGTGATGGGACTCATTTATAACCCTCATCAGCAGATGAGGGTTATAAATGAGAACTTTTAACTTTACAACTAAGGACTTTGAATCAGTTTCTTAACTTGATAGCTCAAGACCGTAAACAAAGACCCTCATTCCACAGCTAAGGGCTGTAAATCAGGTCTCCTACTCAATTAACTTAGGACTATAAATCGAATTTCCTAACCAGACATCAGCTCTAACCAGATCATCTCTCACACGGTATAGCAATAGTTGTGGCCCGCCGCTGTACAATATCCCAGAATCAACATAAACTTATTGGACATTGCACATACGAAGTCACCCGAGTGGAAAACCCAACACACAGTGCTTGGTCATCGGTACAGGCAACCTCCCTCATTACAGATAATGTACACATCCGCAAGATCCTCTCTCTATATCTTCCTTATGTAAATTGTATACCCCGGGAAGGCTGTGCAGAAAATTTCGTCTCTGTGAACTTCAGATTCCAGGTTCTCTCCGGAGAAGGCTAAGATATATGACGTTCAGCTGAATACCGTCGGAGCGTGGAGGTTGAGCTCTCAGGCGAGGCGCATCAGAATGGAAAATATTTTATTATTACTGCATGAAGTAACTTTAAAATACTTTGGGTAGAAACCAAATCTGATTTTTTTGTGATGAATTACGAGGTTTATCAGCCGCTATATAGCAAGTTCAGGTGAGGCAAACTGTCATTTCTCATATTGTATACCTTGAGATATTACGAAAATTATGATTCATAATGCTTTAGTTACGGCACCTCATTATAGCTACGACACAAACAAGTATTTTGACTCACGAAATCGTAATGACACGATTGCAAACAAACCATAGCACGGGTGGGGATTGAACTCGTGGCGAGTCCGGGCAGGTGGTATGTTTTTTTTCTGGAATGTTTTCTTACACATGGTATGATATTTTTTCCCTAATACGACCCATGCTATTCGGGTAACACACAGGTGTCTATTTTTTTACAACTAAGTGAGGAGTGACAGCGGGGGGGGGGGGGTAAAGAAACTTTCTCATATGTTTCTCCCTGCCAGGGAATCGAACCCGGGACCTTATGATTGTGAGTTGACTGCTTTCACTAGTGTGCTACGCTGTACCAAGAAAAGTGTTTAGTATAATGTCTCGTGGAAAGCGTACGATAATCACCATAAAATCGAACGGTAGTATTGTAAACGAAGTAATGGCGTCCTTAATGGCTTCCGATAAACAAAAAAATATATATAAAAGTAAAACGCAAAAAAAAAGTATAATACAATCGTGCATGTTTGCGATTTTTTTTTAAATCAAGATACAAAATTCTACATTATTCCATAGTCTTTCACTAGAATTATGGGATAAATGGTATCACTTGGACATGTACAAAGATAAATAGTCTATCACTATGGGCATTGACAATGATATGTCTTTCCTCGGGCATTGACATGTAAAGTCTATCACTCTGGGCATTGACAAAGATAATGTAACTCACTTGGGCATTGGACAATGATAATGTCTATTACTCTGGGCATTGACAAGATAAAGTCTATACTGGGCATTGATATGATAAATGTCTATCACTCGGGCATTGACATTGATAAATGTTCTATCACTCGGGCATTGACAAAGATAAATGTCTATCACTCTGGGCATTGACAATGATAAATGTCAATCACTCTGGGCATTGACAAAGATAAATGTCTATCACTCTGGGCATTGACAAAGATAAATGTCTATCACTCTGGGCATTGACAAAGATAAATGTCTATCACTCTGGGCATTGACAAAGATAAATGTCTATCACTCTGGGAATTGACAAAGATAAATGTCAATCACTCTGGGCATTGACAAAGATAAATGTCTATCACTCTGGGCATTGACAAAGATAAATGTCTATCAATCTAGGCATTGACAAAGATAAATGTCTATCACTCTGGGCATTGACAAAGATAAATGTCTATCACCCTGAGCATTGACACTGAAGATTTTGCTCAGCTGTTAAGTTTAGAGATTAAAGTATTCTTGACGTTGACGCTAGTGAGTTGTGGCCTTAATGATTCGTAATTAATAGAGTTTAGACACTATAAAATAACAATGGTGCGGGAGAACGGCTCAACATGGAGCATCATAGTGTCGACTGGGTACAATCAAGTCTTGGAGAATATGTGATTTTGGGCTGTGCTCAGAGCAAGTCACAGACGCTCACACCAGAGAAGCTGTAACAGATGCTCACACCAGGGAACCTGTGACAGATGCTCATTGTAACCCTAGCTACTTTCCATCACATCTACGAAACAACCTAAAATATTATTTCTGACTAGAAACGTGTGTAAAAAGGAATGCATCGTGAAACTCTACGGTTACCAGTACCCATGTTTCACTATAAACTGCACTCGCAGTAACATAAAGGGACCCTTCATGAGAACAGAAACAATAATAACATAACAATTTAACTTTCATGTCCAATATTTTTCTCCGTTAAATTCTTCACCTAAACGTTTATGAAATATTGGAAAAACTTCCTCCAATAAAAAATAATAAAAAATAATTATAGATAATTCCATCATGTTTTACGTGGTGTAAACTCCAAGTGATGAATATCTCTGGGTTAATATACCAAGAGATAAATATCTCTTGGTATGCTAACCGAGTGTATACTGAGCGTATTACCACATATTCGCAGAATACCAAATGCGCGTTTCGCAAAACTAATGTCAGTTCTCAGAACTCTTAACGAAGAATCATTCGTACCCTTGTGTACAACGTATGTCGGGGAATATCTTGGAGTAAACAGCACCAGTATGGAACATACACTTGAATAAATATATTAAGAAGCTGTAAAAAGAGAATTATAGAAAGAACAACAGGACGCAGCAACAAGTGAAATACCAAGATCGTATGAAGATTAGATAGGAAGATAGAAAGAAGTAACAGTAGACAATGAAAAAGAGGACGATAACGACAAAGAAGGAACAATGAAAAAAAGAGGGTCATTTTAAGAGAAATAAGGGATAAAAATATGTATCGTGACAGTCTATGGGTTTCACTGTCCATAATATATATATTTTAATTATATATATATATATATATATATAAATATATATAATATAAAATATATATATAATATATATGTATGCATGTAAGTATGAATGGATGTATATATATATATATATATATATACATATATATTGTATATATATATAATAAATAATATATAATTATATATATAAATATATATATATATATATATATATATATATATAAGCAAAACAACCACTGTAAAAGAATAGCGAAATTCCAAGCGTTTTCGTGACTTCTCACATTGTCATATAGTTCCTTGATAACGGAGAAGACACAAAGCGCTTAAATTTTGCTATTCTTTAAAATAGTTGTTTTGCATATTCTCATATCATCTGTTTACTGTGATCTTATTGTATATAATATATATATATATATATATATATATATTTTATATATATATATATATATATATATATATATATTTATAATATATATATATAAATAATATATAATATATATATATATATATAATATATATATATAATATAAAATTATATATATATATATATAATATATATATAATATATATATATATATATTGTTAGTAGGTTGGTAGACAGCAACCACCCAGGAAGTACTACCGTCCTGCCAGATACTGTGAAAAAAAAAACCTGAAAATTGTTTTTGCATGATGGTAGGATTGCTGGTTTCTTTTTCTGTCTCATAAACACGCTAGATAACAGGATATCTTGCTACTCCTACTTACACTTTGGTCACACTTCACAGACACGCACATGCATATATTTTAATACATACATCTAGGTTTTTCTCCTTTTCTAAATACTCTTGTTCTTTTTATTTCTTCTATTGTCCATGGGGAAGTGGAAAAGAATCTTTCCTCCGTAAGCCATTTCGTGTCGTATGAGGCGACTAAAATGCCGGGAGCAATGGCTAGTAACCCCTTCTCCTGTATACAATTACTAAAAAAGAGAAGAAGAAAAACTTATAAAACTGGGTTGCTTAAATGTGCGTGGATGTAGTGCGGATGACAAGAAACAATGATTGCTGAGTTATGAATGAAAAGAAGTTGGATGTCCTGGCCCTAAGCGAAACAAACTGAAGGGGTAGGAGAGTTTCAGTGGGGGGGAAAAAAAGGGATTAAAATCTGGAGTATCTGAGAGAGTTTTGAGCAAAGGAAGGGGTAGCATTTAAAGTTAAATGATCAGTTATGGAAGGAGAAAAGAGAATATGAATGTGTAAATTCAAGAATTATTGGGTTAAAGTAAAGGTTGGATGCGAGAAGTGGGTCATAATAAGCGTGTATGCCACCTGGAGAAGAGAGGAATGCAGAGGAGAGAGAGAGATTTTGGAGATGTTTTAAATGAATGTATAGGGGCCTTTGAACCAAGTGAGAGAGTAATTGTGGTAGGGGGCTTGAATGCTAAAGTAGGGGAAACTTTTAGAGAGGGTGTGGTAGGTAAGTTTGGGGGGCCAGGTGTAAATGATAATGGGAGCCCTTTGATTGAACTTTGTATAGAAAGGGGTTTTGTTATAGGGAATACATATTTTTAAAAAAAAGAGGATAAATAAGTATACACGATATGAATGTAGGGCGAAATGACAGTAGTTTGTTGGATTATGTATTGGTAGATAAAAGACTTGAGTAGACTTCAGGAATGTACAGTTTATGAGGGGCCACAGATATATCAGATCACTTTCTAGTTGTAGCTACACTGAGAGTAAAAGGTAGATGGGATACAAGGAGAATAGAAGCATCAGGGGAAAAGAGAGGTGAAGGTTTATAAACTAAAAGAGGAGGCAGTTAGGGAAGATATAAACAGCTATTGGAGGATAGATGGCTAATGAGAGCAAGGCAATGGGTCGAAGAGGGATGGGGGAGGTTTAAAAATGTAGTGTTAGAGTGTTCAGCAGAATTTGTGGTTACAGGAAAGTGGGTGCAGGAGGAAGAGGAGCGATTGGGGGATTTATGATGTAAAGAGAGTAGTAAGGGGGAAAAAGTTAGCATATGAGAATTTTTACAAAGTAGAAGTGATGCAAGGGGGGAAGATTATATGGAGAAAAAGAGAAGGTTTAAGAGGAGTGGTGAAGCAATTAAAAAGAGAGCAAATGAGAGAGTGGGTGAGATGTTATCAACAAAATTTTGTTGAAATAAAAAAAGTTTTTGGGGTGAGATTAACAAGTTAAGAAAGCCTAGAGAACAAATGGATTTGTCAGTTAAAAATAGGAGAGGAGAGTTATTAAATGGGAGAGTTAGAGTATTGGGAAGATGGAAGGAATATTTTGAGGAATTGTGTTAAATGTTGATGAAGATAGGGGAAGCTGTGATTTCGTGTATAGGGCAAGGAGGAATAACATCTTGTAGGAGTGAGGAAGAGCCAGTTGTGAGTGTGGGGGAAGTTCGTGAGGCAGTAGGTAAAATGAAAGGGGTAAGGCAGCCGGGATTGATGGGATAAAGATAGAATGTTAAAAGCAGGTGGGGATATAGTTTTGGAGTGGTTGGTGCAATTGTTTAATAAATGTATGGAAGAGGGTAAGGTACCTAGGGATTGGCAGAGAGCATGCATAGTTCCTTTGTATAAAGGCAAAGGGGATAAAAGAGAGTGCAAAAATTATAGGGGGATAAGTCTGTTGAGTGTACCTGGTAAAGTGTATGGTAGAGTTATAATTGAAAGAATTAAGAGTAAGACGGAGAATAGGATAGCAGATGAACAAGGAGGCTTTAGGAAAGGTAGGGGGTGTGTGGACCAGGTGTTTACAGTGAAACATATAAGTGAACAGTATTTAGATAAGGCTAAAGAGGTCTTTGTGGCATTTATGGATTTGGAAAAGGCGTATGACAGGGTGGATAGGGGGGCAATGTGGCAGATGTTGCAAGTGTATGGTGTAGGAGGTAGGTTACTGAAAGCAGTGAAGAGTTTTTACGAGGATAGTGAGGCTCAAGTTAGAGTATGTAGGAAAGAGGAAATTTTTTCCCAGTAAAAGTAGGCCTTAGACAAGGATGTGTGATGTCACCGTGGTTGTTTAATATATTTATAGATGGGGTTGTAAGAGAAGTAAATGCGAGGGTCTTGGCAAGAGGCGTGGAGTTAAAAGATAAAGAATCACACACAAAGTGGGAGTTGTCACAGCTGCTCTTTGCTGATGACACTGTGCTCTTGGGAGATTCTGAAGAGAAGTTGCAGAGATTGGTGGATGAATTTGGTAGGGTGTGCAAAAGAAGAAAATTAAAGGTGAATACAGGAAAGAGTAAGGTTATGAGGATAACAAAAAGATTAGGTGATGAAAGATTGAATATCAGATTGGAGGGAGAGAGTATGGAGGAGGTGAACGTATTCAGATATTTGGGAGTGGACGTGTCAGCGGATGGGTCTATGAAAGATGAGGTGAATCATAGAATTGATGAGGGAAAAAGAGTGAGTGGTGCACTTAGGAGTCTGTGGAGACAAAGAACTTTGTCCTTGGAGGCAAAGAGGGAATGTATGAGAGTATAGTTTTACCAACGCTCTTATATGGGTGTGAAGCGTGGGTGATGAATGTTGCAGCGAGGAGAAGGCTGGAGGCAGTGGAGATGTCATGTCTGAGGGCAATGTGTGGTGTGAATATAATGCAGAGAATTCGTAGTTTGGAAGTTAGGAGGAGGTGCGGGATTACCAAAACTGTTGTCCAGAGGGCTGAGGAAGGGTTGTTGAGGTGGTTCGGACATGTAGAGAGAATGGAGCGAAACAGAATGACTTCAAGAGTGTATCAGTCTGTAGTGGAAGGAAGGCGGGGTAGGGGTCGGCCTAGGAAGGGTTGGAGGGAGGGGGTAAAGGAGGTTTTGTGTGCGAGGGCTTGGACTTCCAGCAGGCATGCGTGAGCGTGTTTGATAGGAGTGAATGGAGACAAATGGTTTTTAATACTTGACGTGCTGTTGGAGTGTGAGCAAAGTAACATTTATGAAGGGATTCAGGGAAACCGGCAGGCCGGACTTGAGTCCTGGAGATGGGAAGTACAGTGCCTGCACTCTGAAGGAGGGGTGTTAATGTTGCAGTTTAAAAACTGTAGTGTAAAGCACCCTTCTGGCAAGACAGTGATGGAGTGAATGATGGTGAAAGTTTTTCTTTTTCGGGCCACCCTGCCTTGGTGGGAATCGGCCGGTGTGATAATAAAAAAAAAAAAAAAATAATAAATATATATACATATATATATATGCAATAAGATCACAGTAAACAGGTGATTTCGGAATATGCAAAACAACCACTCTGAAAAAATAGAGAAATTCCAAGCGCTTTCGTGACTACTCACATTATCAGAGAGAGAGAGAGAGAGGGAGAGAGAGACAGAGACAGAGACAGAGAGAGAGACAGACAGACAGACACAGAGACAGAGAACGAGCGAAGAGGAATGGGAAGAAAAGAAGGCGTGGATCGGGAACTTCCTCTGGCACACACCGTTTAGGAAATCCAACTCCGGTCGGGGCAGTAAAAATAACCGGTGCCATCAATTAGAGCTCAGTGCCGCCCGCACCTCTCCACCTGACGCGGCTAAATTACCCAAGAGCAAAACTGGTCATGTTTCTGCTGGCGGCGACACTTTGGCTAATTACACCCCTGACACTCGCTGAATGACGGACCGGACGTGGATGGTCCGTGGTCACTCCCGATGAATATCTCTACTCTGTACACACACACATATACATATATAATATATATATATATTTTATATTATATATAATATATATATATATATATTATATATGTATATATATAGATATATATATATATATATATATATATATATATATATATATATATATATATATATTATATATATGTATGTATATATATATATATATATATATATATATATATATATATATATATATATATATATATATATATAATATATTATATATATATATATTCGCAGGTTGTGAAAAGATAAATTTTGTGGCAGTTCTACCAAATGGGTGAAATAAACCGTGGATCTCTAACAATTTTACTTAAAAATTGTCCGAGAAAAGATTCATGAAGACGCTAGAGTCATGTACGCGGCTGGATATTTTGTTTCATGGAGTTAAGAGTTGACTAAGACGGCAGACAGATTCACAGGAGGTCAGTACATTGAGATCCTAGGAAAAGTGACAAGACAATCAGAACATAAGAAGGAAGGAGCACTGCAGGAGGCCTACTGGCCCAAGCTGGTCAGTTCCAACTCACACCCACACACGCCCACTCATGTATTCGTCTAACCTATTTCATTGAGTATATGCAAGGTCGCTTCCCAGGGAGGATAAAATTTATTCAAGGTAACTGTACTATACACAAGACTAAAGAAGTGAACCATTGGTTTCATTCGCAAATTCTGATCCATTTTGTTGACTGATTAAGTGACAGCTGAGATTTTAATTCCCTACGAAATATATAGGGAAAATATTGTGAATGTATGGGAACTCCAACCAGAAGCAAACGCTGGAATAATTCTGTTCTTCATACTTACCTGATCTGAGGACAAGTGTTTTTGACATCTGATAACTAGCACACATACACGCATACTCTCTCTCTCTCTCTCTCTCTCTCTCTCTCTCTCTCTCTCTCTCTCACTCACTCATTCACACACCCACACCCACGCACCACTTCAGAATTTACTGTACACAAAAGCCTTGCATGTAAGCATAATCCTTTCAGATTCATCGTAATAGGACAATGTTAGGATAACGATACAAGCATCAGATTTTCCTGGCTGCTTTGTCGTGGAGGTCAGGTTATCGACGAGCACCAGCGAGTAATGTCTTAGTAAGTGCCTCGAAAACCACGTTAGTTTAACCTATCTGAAGAAAGCCTCGAAAAAAGGAGCAGGTGAAAGGACCTCCACTCACGGGAGAAGTTAGCTTTGATGCAGAGGAAGGGCTCTTGTTCTAAGAAATTAGAGCTATTCTTGCTCTTCATTAAATCATTTCTGTTACCCAGGCGCTGTATGGCAGCGGCTTTGAGTGAGTATGTTGGTCGACATTATTATTATTATAATCAAAAAGAAGCACTAAGCCACAAGGGCTTTACAGCGCTGCAGGGCAGGAAGGAAGCGAGGGCATCAGGTGGCAAAAGGGAGATGGATGAGTAATAGGTTACGGATAACAGCGGGGTAGTGGATAGTGAAAGGGTAAAGGGCAGCAAGAGACTGAACTAGAAAGGGCTGAGGGGAGTGCGTAAGGTATCATCAGAGTTTGTGGAGTAAATCAGTCGTTGTCAAGAAGTCAATGAGAGAGTCAGGATTAAAGGAGGGTCCATCAGCAAGAAGGGAAGGTAAAGAGAGAGTAGTAGAACGAAGACGACGTTGGAGGTATGTTGGTCGACAGGTAAGCTAGACATGAAGTGAATGAGAGAGAGAGAGAGATATTGTAGGTAACAGCTCTTAGCTTGTAAATAAAGTTAGGAACCTTAACCTAACATTGTAAAACCCTGTGTAAAAGAGAGAGTGAGAGAATAAAGAATAACACTCGAGTTATTCTCGTGATGTTTCTTTTGTTTCCTTATTCATAAACTATATATTTTATCCTATGATGCACAGTACGCTCTGCTACGTAGTTCACGGGCTTTCCTCTATGTAGCACACAGGTCCTCCTCTATGTAGCACACAGGTCCTCCTCTATGTAGCACACAGGTCCTCCTCTATGTAGCACACAGGTCCTCCTCTGCTACGTAGCGCACAGGTCCTCCTCTATGTAGCACACAGGTCCTCCTCTGCTACGTAGCGCACAGGTCCTCCTCTATGTAGCACACAGGTCCTCCTCTATGTAGCACACAGGTCCTCCTCTATGTAGCACACAGGTCCTCCTCTATGTAGCACACAGGTCCTCCTCTATGTAGCACACAGGTCCTCCTCTATGTAGCACACAGGTCCTCCTCTATGTAGCACACAGGTCCTCCTCTATGTAGCACACAGGTCCTCCTCTATGTAGCACACAGGTCCTCCTCTATGTAGCACACAGGTCCTCCTCTATGTAGCACACAGGTCCTCCTCTATGTAGCACACAGGTCCTCCTCTATTTAGCACACAGGTCCTCCTCTATGTAGCACACAGGTCCTCCTCTGCTACGTAGCGCACAGGTCCTCCTCTGCTACGTAGCGCACAGGTCCTCCTCTATGTAGCGCACAGGTCCTCCTCTGCTACGTAGCGCACAGGTCCTCCTCTGCTACGTAGCGCACAGGTCCTCCTCTGCTATGTAGCACACAGGTCCTCCTCTGCTATGTAGCACACAGGTCCTCCTCTGCTATGTAGCACACAGGTCCTCCTCTGCTATGTATCACACAGGTCCTCCTCTGCTATGTAGCACACAGGTCCTCCTCTGCTACGTAGCGCACAGGTCCTCCTCTGCTACGTAGCGCACAGGTCCTCCTCTGCTATGTAGCACACAGGTCCTCCTCTGCTATGTAGCACACAGGTCCTCCTCTGCTACGTAGCGCACAGGTCCTCCTCTGCTATGTATCACACAGGTCCTCCTCTGCTATGTATCACACAGGTCCTCCTCTGCTATGTAGCACACAGGTCCTCCTCTGCTATGTAGCACACAGGTCACTCCTCTGACTACGTAGCGCACAGGTTCCTCCTCTGCTATGTAGCACACAGGTCCTCCTCTGCTATGTATCACACAGGTCCTCCTCTGCTATGTAGCACACAGGTCCTCCTCTGCTATGTAGCACACAGGTCCTCCTCTGCTATGTATCACACAGGTCCTCCTCTGCTATGTAGCACACAGGTCCTCCTCTGCTATGTAGCACACAGGTCCTCCTCTGCTATGTATCACACAGGTCCTCCTCTGCTACGTAGCGCACAGGTCCTCCTCTGCTATGTAGCACACAGGTCCTCCTCTGCTATGTAGCACACAGGTCCTCCTCTGCTATGTAGCTCACAGGTCCTCCTCTATGTATCACACAGGTCCTCCTCTGCTATGTAGAACACAGGTCCTCCTCTGCTATGTATCACACAGGTCCTCCTCTGCTATGTAGCACACAGGTCCTCCTCTGCTATGTAGCGCACAGGTCTCCTCTGCTATGTAGCACACAGGTCCTCCTCTGCTATGTAGCACACAGGTCCTCCTTGCTATGTAGCACACAGGTCCTCCTCTGCTATGTAGCACACAGGTCCTCCTCTGCTATGTAGCACACAGGTCCTCCTCTGCTATGTAGCGCACAGGTCCTCCTCTGCTATGTAGCACACAGGTCCTCCTCTGCTATGTAGCACACAGGTCCTCCTCTGCTATGTAGAAACACAGGTCCTCCTCTGCTATGTAGCACACAGGTCCTCCTCTGCTATGTAGCGCACAGGTCCTCCTTTGCTATGTAGCACACAGGTCCCCCTCTGCTATGTAGCACACAGGTCCTCCTCTGCTATGTAGCACACAGGTCCTCCTCTGCTATGTAGCACACAGGTCCTCCTCTGCTATGTAGCGCACAGGTCCTCCTCTGCTATGTATCACACAGGTCCTCCTCTGCTATGTAGAACACAGGTCCTCCACTGCTATGTAGCACACAGGTCCTCCTCTGCTATGTAGCACACAGGTCCTTCTCAGCTATGTAGCACACAGGTCCTCCTCTGCTATGTAGCACACAGGTCCTTCTCAGCTATGTAGCACACAGGTCCTCCTCTGCTATGTAGCACACAGGTCCTTCTCAGCTATGTAGCACACAGGTCCTCCTCTGCTATGTAGCACACAGGTCCTCCTCTGCTATGTAGCACAGGTCCTTCTCAGCTATGTAGCACACAGGTCCTCCTCTGCTATGTAGCACACAGGTCCTCCTCTGCTATGTAGCACACAGGTCCTCCTCTGCTATGTAGCACACAGGTCCTTCTCAGCTATGTAGCACACAGGTCCTCCTCTGCTATGTAGCACACAGGTCCTCCTCTGCTATGTAGCACACAGGTCCTTCTCAGCTATGTAGCACACAGGTCCTCCTCTGCTATGTAGCACACAGGTCCTTCTCAGCTATGTAGCACACAGGTCCTCCTCTGCTATGTAGCACACAGGTCCTCCTCTGCTATGTAGCACACAGGTCCTCCTCTGCTATGTAGCACACAGGTCCTTCTCAGCTATGTAGCACACAGGTCCTCCTCTGCTATATAGCACACAGGTCCTTCTCAGCTATGTAGCACACAGGTCCTCCTCTGCTATGTAGCACACAGGTCCTCCTCTGCTGTGTAGCACACAGGTCCTTCTCAGCTATGTAGCACACAGGTCCTCCTCTGCTATGTAGCACACAGATCCTCCTCTGCTATGTAGCACACAGGTCCTTCTCAGCTATGTAGCACACAGGTCCTCCTCTGCTATGTAGCACACAGGTCCTCCTCTGCTATGTAGCACACAGGTCCTTCTCAGCTATGTAGCACACAGGTCCTCCTCTGCTATGTAGCACACAGGTCCTTCTCAGCTATGTAGCACACAGTCCTCCTCTGCTATGTAGCACACAGGTCCTCCTCTGCTATGTAGCACACAGGTCCTCCTCTGCTATGTAGCACACAGGTCCTACTCAGCTATGTAGCACACAGGTCCTCCTCTGCTATGTAGCACACAGGTCCTTCTCAGCTATGTAGCACACAGGTCCTCCTCTGCTATGTAGCACACAGGTCCTCCTCTGCTATGTAGCACACAGGTCCTCCTCTGCTATGTAGCACACAGGTCCTTCTCAGCTATGTAGCACACAGGTCCTCCTCTGCTATGTAGCACACAGGTCCTCCTCTGCTATGTAGCACACAGGTCCTCCTCTGCTATGTAGCACACAGGTCCTCCTCTGCTATGTAGCACACGGATCCTTCTCTAGCAGACAATGGTAAGTGGTAAGTGGAAATCAAAACAGTGATAGCAGAGAATCCCATTAATACAACATTTCGCACAAACCTGGGAGAAACACTGGATTAAAAAGAGAGAGAGAAATCTCTGCTACCACTGTCTTTTTCCACCGCCTCCTGTGCTACGTAGCCCACAGTGCCTCGTCTGTGAGTCCACTAGAGCCATTCACCAGTATCTGAAAAGATGTAGTCTCTCCCCGCCCCACACACCACCTCCTCGGCTGCCTCCATCACCTAGCAATTCATATGGAGATTCGCCTCCATCTCTCCACTACATTCTCTTTTTCTCTCTTCTTCACCCACTTCCCCGCTTCGTTTACCACCATTTTCCTCTTATAATTTCCATAATTTGTTCTTCTTATCAATTTCTTCTCCTCCCCCCTTCCCATTGATTAAATTTTCTAGTTCTTTAACTAATTCCAGAAATAGGTGAAATTCTGTGAGCCATCTGTCTACCTTCCATCTTCGCATTTTCATTCGTCAAAATTCAAATGTTGTATGATCCCAACGGGTTTAGTGTTTTTTACTAAACTAGAAAATATATATTTATAAGCTGTATAAAAGAAGAAATTTTGATATTATCCTATAGATTATTATTATTATTATTATAATCAAGGGGGAAGCGCTAAACCCGTAGGATTATACAGCGCCCAGGGGAGGGGGGATGTGGAAGGCATTCAGGCTTAATTCGGGGAACTGGAGCACAGATCCAATTCCTTAAATCAAGAGCCCCTCACCAACATCAAGGAACCTTCCATGAGGGGTATTATCCTATAGAACGAGGCGAATATAACTAGGTAGCGTGTCCGTTTCCCGTTCCGGACGGTGGATCGAACCTTAATGCCTCTGACGGGTTCAGGCCTCATTGATGTGTTAAGACTTAATTAAGCTTGTAAGCGTTTTTCTGGAGAATTTTTGGTTTTAATGTAAAAGCATACTGCCTGTCAGCCTCCCCTTTCCAGTTTCACTTCCTTCAAGGAAGTGGAACTGGAAAGGCTTTTGATCCGCGGAACTCAAGCTACCCTCGCCTTTCTTTGAGCTAATTTTATTGCTTGCCATTCCTCCTAGGCACTTGACATGTGCATCTCCTACAGGTTTAGCAGAATAAGCTGTATTTCGGCAAAGTTTCGATCTATGTATAGCTTTCTCAAGTCATGGGAAAGTTCAGCTTAGGACGATACATTGTCTCGAAGCTTATTCTTCATATGTGCCTCATTGTCCACGTATGTGAAATTAGTATTAAGAAGAATACTGATTAAAGAGTTTCAAGCCTATCAACTACTCGAGGTCATTAAGGCTCCATGTAATTGTTTATTACCTGTCAATTGTACTTTATTCCTTAAAATAGGAATTAAAATAAACTCTAAGCTTCCAGCGAGGATATGGAAGTATATATGGAGTGGAGGCGAGTGAACTTTGGGATTTGACGTGTTGTTGGAGTGCAAACATAGCAATGTTTAGGAAAGTTATCAACCAAATCTGTCAGTCAGAGCTGAGTTTTGGGTGTGGGAAACGCACTAACTGAACTTTTAAGTTAGCTCAGCCACATTTTCTGTACCCTTCTGGAAAAGCAGGCAGAGAGCGAGTGATGGTGAGTTTGTTTTCTTCTTTTATTCGCCTTGTCTTGGTGGTAAAAGAGATATGTAGTAAGAAAATGAGTTACAAGGACGTTATCTAAATGTATTCAGTGAATTTCCAAGCTTCTGTACTTTTATCTTGACACGCGGGGCTCCACTTGTATGTCAGCAATAAAACTTGTTGACACTTAATTTACACACACCATGACAGGAAAAGAAAAACTACCCGGGTGAACATATTTTAGTCCTTTACCCCCAGTGGTGAGAGTCTTCAACCCCGGTGGTATGAATCCTCACTCCAGTGGTGAGAGTCCTCTCCCCAGTGATGTGAGTGTTAGCTCTCCGTAGTGTGAATTCTCACCCCAGGTAGTATTAGTCTCGTGTGGTCTGAGGGGATAAACCAACACACATTCCTTTTAACAGAAAAAAAACAATTACTTAATACAAATAATCTAAATAATAAACCGTTGTCACGAAGAGTCAGTAATCTAAACTAATGACCACCACTTCCTTGCCAACACCTCCTGGGAAACACACTAATAACGCATACACAAGTAAACAAATATGTAATCCACGTAACAGGAGCTGCGTAATGAATGAACGCCACTGACGCTAAGCTTGTCAAATTATGATACTGGAAGATAAAATCCCCGGAGATTAACAACACAACTGTTCAAGAGAAAATAGCAATAACTGTATCTTAATGATCGTCATGACCATAAGATTCTTCCCTGAGCTCATTAAACATGATCTCCGGAGAGCTATAAGGGATTATTTACGCGCTGCTGCACTCTACGAAAGGAGTTAGATTATAGGATGCAAAGCATTAACGCTTACGTGATTCAGTTTCTTATTGCTATTGTTATATTCGCGGGATAGCTCAACTCGTCCGGGTTAGGCAGCTCCTGGGATATGGAAGATAATCCTGTTTGACCCATGGAAGAGGATGGTACTTCAAATTCCAAGGATGAATAGGTTTCGGCATCACAGAAGATTTCAGGTGTGTGCTTCGTTAACCTTGCAATATATTTCAGAGGAGTTTTTGGTACATCTCCAGTTTGATAATAATGTTTCGTAATTAGATACTATCAACATTACACTGATGAAAAAGACTTCATATCTTTAAATGCACTTCATAGCTGTCAATGTCTCGGTAAAAATTCTGATGGTGATTGTTAAATTTAAAACAATGTACATTATGAAAAGATAAACACAAACAAATTACTTATTCAACAACTCGGTTAGCTTCTTTGTCTTCTTTCGCTGGTCTCACTCACATGGTATTCCTGACATGTCTACCATTCATTGTGATCTTATCCCTGCTCTTTTTTTTTAATAAACACCACCTTCCTTGTCACTAATCAGCTTGCTAAGAGTATGTAAATCTGCTACCGACACTTATCCCCTTCACTGCTAAACACTGAGTCCTTGCTCTCTAATTCTTGCATCTACACTACTCTTGTTTCTCTCCACCTGATTTGTATGATGTTCCTAAAACACACAAATCTCTTGTTTTTCTTAAGTCATTCGTTTCCTCTAATGGTTTTGCTTCTCATCCACGTTCCTCTTAGCTTTCTAAAACTCTATCTTTTTTCCCCACTACTGCTGCTCACCACTGTTTCTCTGATGACTTGACTCAGTGCTGGAACAGCCCACCTGTAACATACTAAGTCTTGTATACAGAAGTCTATCGTTGATTTTTATCACTTGAACGTGACTGATAACTGATAGATTGTCTTGCGTATGTCTTACAGATCTCTTGTTAAGTTATTCTAGTGACTACGCTGCTCTCTGTTTCTCCTGTGTATGACCGGACGTAATCCTAACAAGAAGTTTCATATTAATGAGGTCAAAACTGCTTTTTATTTATTCCATTTTCTACTCAGTTACCCCCATTTCCCTAGGTAAAAAAATATGAGTTAGAATTAAATTATTCATGCTTTTTCTCATGTTATCGTAGTCAGGAATTTGCAATTTATTGCCACTGATACTGTAGAACCAATAAGGATGAAAGTAACTTATTGGCTGATATGCATTTGGCCTTTAAAAAATTTAAAGGATTTAGGTCTCCAGACTGGTTTATACACAAAGAGAGTCTTTACATTCCCGAGATAAATTAAGTAAAATTTCCAGAGAATCTTAACAGATATATTAAAGAAAATTTCTTGTAAGACATAAACCACGTCAGTGGTCCATTAGCTCAGCTCGGGCAAAAAAAAGATTCGCCAACAGTGGTAAAAGTGGAATTTGTTTATTTAATACTTATTATTTTATGAAGCACTAAACCCGTGTGTACTAGACACACTCGCTGCCACTCAGTGAACACTTTACAAGGAAGCCTATTTTTTACACAAATGAATTTACATGCCAAGAGCTGTTATTCAACTTCTGTTCATTTACAGGCTAAGAGCTGTTATCGTTTCTCAGTTCATTTACAGGCTGGTTCCTAAACTCATTTCATTTACAAGCTGAGAGTTGTTATCTTACCTTATCTCATGTCAAACCCCAACTCTGAGTTGCAATATCCCCATGTGGGATGAGATTTACAAAAAATGGCCAGTTCTCAGGTATTTTTTTACTACTAGGTAAATAGGGACAACTAGTGAGGCTAGTTATCTATAGCTGCCACCCTTCTGGGATTGAACTCGGGTCCTACGACTGTGAAATGATATCACTACCAGTAAGCAAATTGATACCTATTTTTTCCCTGTCATCCATCAAATTTATTGAGTCTTCAGGGTACTAGGAATGCACTGTCTGGAACGGAGAAGTGGGAAATACGTGATAATAAATACATAGGAGATAGATGAAAGCCTGGTTCCAAAGCCACACACTACCATAACTTATTTGAGTGAAATATGGAAGGAAGTGTAAAATAAACCTAGTGAAAAGCCAAGTCCATTTCTTTTTATAAATTTCTTACATTTATCTAACTTATTTTTGAAGCTACCCAAGGAATAGGCTTCACTGGTGCAGGCATCGCATTCCGGAACATGATATAAGAAGTCTCTAAATCTCATAATATACGTTGCGACACAAAAAATTCTTATAACGTTACAAAAATTGAGTTAAGATAATCTCTGTTTGGTCACTGGAGTTATCGTGAGAACCAATTTTAAGAATTATAAAACCAAAATCTGTTCGATATAAAAAAAATTGTAGGAGGAAGGGGTTATTCATTTCTTGCCAATGCATTTGAAAAAAATCTTAATAGAAAATATATGGTACCATCATTTACAAAACGTGTGTAAGTGCTGGAAAATTGGAAACTGTAAGTAATAAAGCCATGAATGTTGTTAATTGTAGTTGGTAAACCCTTGCTTGGCACACCCCAAGTTGCAGAACACATCTACATGCAAATACCTTCATAAACTTCATATATTGTTTCCATAAGAGCGGCTACAGTGTGAACTAGACGCACTTTCCTCAACACTAATCGTGTATAATGGTAATCATTGATGACCAAATTACTTTCCAGATTTTAGCCTTGGTGGTTATATTGTATTCACTTTAGAAAGATAATCGCTTTTCTCAAGTTTCAGAAATGGACTTTATCAAGTTTTATCCATTTCTCTATATTGTTGCAAACTGTATATTTTACAATTTGTTGATAGTATAATGCATATATTTTCGGTATATATTTTACTTGTTTATAATGGAAATGAGAGTATATCGACTACCAGCTGGAAGTCAATAGTCTCATTGTCATTGTCGCCTTCTTGTCTACATGTGAGATACCATCATTCAGCATCGACAATTGGTTATATATATATATATATATATATATATATATATATATATATATATAGTATTTGTATGTATGTGTGTGTGTGTATTATTATGATTTATGTGTGTGTGTGTGTGTGTGTGTGTGTGTTATGCATGAAGGTCTTACGTTATTACGTAGGATTATAAGCATCCTGTAGTTTATTCCTTCCCGTCACCACTATCACCAATAACATTGAACAGACTGTCTCACATCGGGCTTCCGGCCAATACATCGACTGTCTCTTCCACCAGCGATGATGAAACCAAGTCGAATCCAGTTTCTGTACAATGTAGATGTTACACAATAAACATATGATGATAGAGTGTCAGAAGTTGGCATCCAGGCACCACAACACAGGCGAATCTAAATCTTTACTACCCAAGTGTACGACAAACTCAAATAAGTAAACGAGTATGGGATGTATTGAGGCTTCAGGCGTTGCCATGGAACTTGGTAAAAAAAAATAATATCTTTGATGAGCGCTAAACTCGTTGGAGTCATGCAGAGCCCTGGGAATGAAAAAGTATTTAGTTTTGACCAGATGAATGTGAGGGTAGCTCTAACTTTTTGAATTAAGAGTTTCACCGGCCTTAAGGTCACACCTGACCTCATTCACAGGGTTTTAAGTGAAGCTTTTGTAAGTGGAAGCTCTCCCACTGGGTATATATCACTGTGAAGTACATGTCTCTCAGTATATATATACTGAGAGTTTAATCTTTACTTAGGGAATTAAAAGTATTCTTGACTGATGGTGAATAGGTGACATGTAGCCTTAATGATCCTTGTGTAGTCAACAGACTTTAAACCCCATTAATCAACTATGCTCACCCACATTCAGAGTCTTTACACAGATTTCTCTTGATATCTATTCATGTACTGAATATTTTTCATGAGAAGTACAGATGCCTTCCAGAGTAGGGAGCAAGTCGCAAGTCTCCCCCGAGCAGCAGACCCCCGCCTCGGGTGTCCCTTCATGGTGGCTACAAATAGCTTATTGGCTTTACTTTATAGCTCAGAGAGTGAGAGTTGCCTTTTTTGGGATGAGGCATGTGAATTCTGGAGGTATGTCTTGCAACTTTCTTTCCCCCCTCGATCTTAGTGCAACTAGGATGCTCTCAGTACCTGGGATACTCAGCACTTTTTCATGATGTCCATTTTTAAGTCAAATACTGACTGCTTAAAACATAAATATTACAATTAATGAACTGAAACAATAATATATTCGTTGGAAAGCATAAATTCCGTAAGCAAGATTGATGCAAGGAAGCTGAGGGTAGCTCCAATTCACTGAATCATGATCCTTCACCAGCATTAAGGAAGCTCAGGGTAGCTCCAGATCACTGAATCACAAGCCTTTACCAGAATCAAGGCATATTATTGAAAGATCTTTAAAGTAAACGTCCAGATTGTCCAAGGGTTGCATCCCTGAGATCTTCTTTGATGAGAACCTCAGCTAGTGGTCGAAATAAACGAAATGCAATTCTTCCTCGCTCTTGCCTGCAGTAAGTTGTCTTCTCTCAATGATCAGTGTTCATTACATTTCGTTGCTGTACGCATTGTGTTTGCCGTCTGGGTACAGGGGCTCTCACAGACCTGCTGGTGCTGCCTGATTCAATTTTAGACTGGGTAGCTGCTTTTGGATATGCCATGTTAATCCCCGTTGACTCGGTGTTGGCACCGCGTACAGAGGACTCTTGACTCTCACACTCTCTGCTGAATTATATTTTCCAAGCTTCTGATGATTCACATCCACGAATCTCACGCTCCTTTAATTTTAGAGGAAATCTTATAACAAATAACATATCCCTGCTACGTATACCAGATGTTTGTAAAATAAAGTTTGTACTGCATAACATGTCTTTTTAACACTAGCCCAGTTACTCTGATCAAGTTTACTTAGATAATTTATGGATAATTATGTGAAACCCTACAACCGTCTGAGTCATTCAGTGCTATGAGAGACGGAGGTTCGAGCCTCTGTAAGCTGATCGCAGCCCTGTCTCGGTTCCCATGTGATAGTAACTTCAGTTAGGCTAGTACGGAGCCTTGGAAGCCTGGAATATTTGACGATATCCTCATTGCCTTGCTAGAGTCTTCAGCTCAGTCTCACACATTTCAGCAACTAGTATGACGGAATATGGCAAAAACGTCAACATAAATTACTTTCTCTATTGTGCTGGTTATTTGTGTACAGAGAATAATAGTTAACTTTTGGTTCCACTTTGTAACCATCATATAGAATAAAGTACCAGCACACTGCGGATGTATCCAATTTTAATCAAAAGAAAGGCGTCTCCAGAGGTTTTTCCCTATTACTCCAACAGCATTTTCCAGCCCCAGGAACCTTCTATAATTGTACAGGTATAGAAATTCCGCCAGACTGTGGAAATAAGACACATGTGTATGATCATGAAGGATTATCAATAGGAATGATAAAACTACAAGTGGCAAAACGTCTCTTTCAGCAAATGCTTTGACTGTACATTTGTCTCTCATTCCCACGATATTTATACTGCTGGAAAAGGGCGTTTTTTTTTTATTACATCAGTTTGAGTATTTGTGTGTTGAGTGTTTGTGTCTTGAGTGTTTGTGTGTCGAGTGTTTGTGTGTCGAGTGTTTGTGTGTCGAGTGTTTGTGTCGAGTGTTTGTGTGTCGAGTGTTTGTATGTCGAGTGTTGTGTGTGATGTTTGTGTCGAGTGTTTGTGTGTCGAGTGTTGTATTCGAGTGTTATGTGTCGACGTTGTGTGTCGAGTGTTGTCGATGTTTGTGTTCGAGTGTTTGTATGTTGAGTGTTTGTGTGTCGAGTATTTGTGTCGAGTGTTTGTGTCGAGTGTTTGTGTGTTGAGTGTTTGTGTGTCTAGTGTTGTGTGTTGAGTGTTTGTGTGTCGATTGTTTGTTTATGGAGTGTTTGTGTTTTGAGTTTTTAAGTGTTGGGCAATGAGTGGGCATATGAGATACTACCTACCTGGAGTCTACCTTTAGGGTATTCCGGGGATCAACGCCCCTACCGCCCGGTCCACGACCAGGCCTCCTGGTGGATAAGGGCCTGATCAAAGAGGCTGTTACTGTTGGCCCCAAGTAGTCCAACGTACTGCTGATCCGGCACCGACTTGAAGTGTCTGTCCTGCTCCCTCTTGAAGACAACCAGGGGTCTATTGGTAATTCCCCATATGGCTGGTGGGAGGCTGTTGAACAGTCTTGGACCCCGGACACTTATTGTGTTTTCTCTTAGTGTACTAATAGCGCCCCTACTTTTCACTGTGGGTATGTTGCATCGCTTACCAAGTCTTATGCTTTCGTAGGGAGTGATTTCTGTGTGCAGATTAGGGACCAGTACATCCAGGATCTTCCATGTGTAGATTATGATGTGTATCTCTCGCCTACACTCCAGTGAGTACAAGTCAAGTGCTTCCAAGCGTCCCAGTAGTTAAGGTGTTTGATGGAACTTATATGTGCAGTAAAGGTTCTCTGTACATTCTCTAGAACTGCAATTTCACCTGCCTTGAATGGTAATGTTAATGTATTCCAGCCTTGAGAGAACAAGTGATTTAAAAAGGATCATCATTGACTTGGCATCTCTTGTCTTGAATGTTCTCATTATCCATCCTATCAGTTTCCTGGCATTGTTGTGGTCCTTGAAGGTGAGATCCTCACCTTCAATCTTGATTTGCTTGATCTGCGTGTTCCATTTACTTAACCTAGGATTTAGAGAGGAAATTTTAGAGGAAGTTTCGGTTCATTCCGCAACATCATCAGGTTGAGATTTATGTCCCAGGATGGAACTAAACGCTGTCTGAAATCTTCTGTCTAAATTGTGCGTTAATTTTTAATTGTTCTAGCTATGGTACTGTAGGTTACTCGTGAGCTGTTCCAGCTACGGTATTGTAGGTCAATTGTGACTTGTTGCAGTCACGGTATTGTAGATTACCTGTGAATTGTTCCAGTCATGGTATTGTAGATTACCTGTGAATTGTTCCAGTCGCGGTATTCTAGATCAGTTGTGAATTGTTCCAGTTATGATAACCAATCACGTTCTTCTGATTGCCTCCCATATCCCAGGCAATATATGACCCCTACGAATTTAGCGTTCCCCATGAAAAAAAAAATCAGCAATCCGATTCGATCCAAGGGAGAGTGCATCTCCAACTCTTAGGATCAAGTGCCTATAGGAACCAGTGGCATTACGCTGTCATTTAGTCACCGATATACATGCTGCACTGTGACTGGTTATCTTCACCGTGAGCGGTAAAGGAGTCTTTTATTGAGAGGCCGAGGGAGGCACGGGGCAGATAGCGAGCATCCTGGGCGTACATACTGATTTCCCAGCACTTTTACGAGAAACTGAATCTCTCCTGGGTGGTGATGCTTTGCTGAAGCGCCTAGGGGTACGCAGAGGTGACGAAAGGTACGACAACCGAGGTATAGGCGTGGTACAGTGATGCGGGTACCGGGTGGTACAGGGGTGGTACGGTGATGCGGGTAGCGGGTGGTACAGGGGTAGTACGGTGATGCGGGTAGCGAGTGGTACAGGGGTGATACGGTGATGCGGGTAGCGAGGGGTACAGGGGTGGTACGGTGATGCGGGTAGCGAGTGATACAGTGGTGGTACGGTAATGCGGGTAGCGAGTGGTACAGGGGTGGTACGGTGATGCGGGTAGCGAGGGGTACAGGGGTGGTACGGTGATGCGGGTAGCGAGGGGTACAGGGTGGTACGGTGATACGGGTAGCGAGGGGTACAGGGGTGGTACGGTGATGCGGGTAGCGAGGGGTACAGGGGTGGTACGGTGATACGGGTAGCGAGGGGTACAGGGGTGGTACGGTGATGCGGGTAGCGAGTGGTACAAGGGTGGTACGGTAACGATACACCAACGACGGTACAGCAAGAAACCGGCAAAGGTACTGGGATGGTACCCTTACTACGAACAAGAATGGTACCCGGAGGATCGAGCTTACGTCGCGCTCTGCGTTGAGTGAGCCCACACTGGTTTAGCGCTTCAGGAAAGCCAATGAAATGCAGGAAAGATGCAGTAAAGCAACCGAGAAAACACAGTAATGAATCAGTGAGTAGCATCATGCGGAAGAGTTAAACTCGTAAGGGTCACACAGCTCCTGGGGAATGGGATGAAATCCATTTCGACCAGAGAAAGGGAGAAGGCAGCTAAAACCCCTTGGAACAAGAGCCTTTTATCGGTAGAAGAGAACAGGATAAATACAAAAGAAACAACTAAAGCTTTTATTAAAAAGAATATCATAATGCAATTGATTACATTTTATTGCAATAAAAGCTTGCTCTCTTTCAAGCTTCTTTAACATTCGAGAAGCTGAAGACGGTACAGGAGCTCCTGTACCTGAGTCACCAGGTACTGCACCCGCCTGCTACTCATCTAATTAAGGCTGAAAATATTTTTAGCCGTACCAACATGAACATGTTACAGCTAAACTCCCGTAAACTCAAACATATTCTCAAATATTTAAGCAAAACCCCCAACACCTTTAAAAATGTAGGTGAGGTCAGAAATTTAATATATATATATATATATATATATATATATATATATATATATATATATATATATATATATATATATATATATATATATATATATATATTATTATTATTATCACACTGGCCGATTCCCACCAAGGCAGGGTGGCCCGAAAAAGAAAAACTTTCACCATCATTCACTCCATCACTGTCTTGCCAGAAGGGTGCTTTACACTACAGTTTTTAAACTGCAACATTAACACCCCTCCTTCAGAGTGCAGGAACTGTACTTCCCATCTCCAGGACTCAAGTCCGGCCTGCCGGTTTCCCTGAACCCCTTCATAAATGTTACTTTGCTCACACTCCAACAGCACGTCAAGTATTAAAATCCATTTGTCTCCATTCACTCCTATCAAACACGCTCACGCATGCCTGCTGGAAGTCCAAGCTCCTCGCACACAAAACCTCCTTTACCCCCTCCCTCCAACCCTTCCTAGGCCGACCCCTACTCCGCCTTCCTTCCACTACAGACTGATACACTCTTGAAGTCACTCTGTTTCGCTCCATTCTCTCTACATGTCCGAACCACCTCAACAACCCTTCCTCAGCCCTCTGGACAACAGTTTTTGTAATCCCGCACCTCCTCCTAACTTCCAAACTACGATTTCTCTGCATTATATTCACACCACACATTGCCCTCAGACATGACATCTCCACTGCCTCCAGCCTTCTCCTCGCTGCAACATTCATCACCCATGCTTCACACCCATATAAGAGCGTTGGTAAAACTATACTCTCATACATTCCCCTCTTTGCCTCCAAGGACAAAGTTCTTTGTCTCCACAGACTCCTAAGTGCACCACTCACCCTTTTCCCCTCATCAATTCTATGATTCACCTCATCTTTCATAGACCCATCCGCTGACACGTCCACTCCCAAATATCTGAATACATTCACCTCCTCCATACTCTCTCCCTCCAATCTGATATCCAATCATTCATCACCTAATCTTTTTGTTATCCTCATAACCTTACTCTTTCCTGTATTCACTTTTAATTTTCTTCTTTTGCACACCCTACCAAATTCATCCACCAATCTCTGCAACTTCTCTTCAGAATCTCCCAAGAGCACACTGTCATCAGCAAAGAGCAACTGTGACAACTCCCACTTTATGTGTGATTCTTTATCTCTTAACTCCACGACTCTTGCCAAGATCCTCGCATTTACTTCTCTTACAACCCCATCTATAAATATATTAAACAACCACGGTGACATCACACATCCTTGTCTAAGGCCTACTTTTACTGGGAAATAATTTCCCTCTTTCCTACATACTCTAACTTGAGCCTCACTATCCTCATAAAAACTCTTCACTGCTTTCAGTAACCTACCTCCTACACCATACACCTGCAACATCTGCCACATTGCCCCCCTATCCACACTGTCATACGCCTTTTCCAAATCCATAAATGCCACAAAGACCTCTTTAGCCTTATCTAAATACTGTTCACTTATATGTTTCACTGTAAACACCTGGTCCACACACCCCCTACCTTTCCTAAAGCCTCATTGTTCATCTGCTATCCTGTTCTCCGTCTTACTCTTAATTCTTTCAATAATAACTCTACCATACACTTTACCAGGTATACTCAACAGACTTATCCCCCTATAATTTTTGCACTCTCTTTTATCCCCATTGCCTTTATACAAAGGAACTATGCATGCTCTCTGCCAATCCCTAGGTACCTTACCCTCTTCCATACATTTATTAAATAATTGCACCAACCACTCCAAAACTATATCCCCACCTGCTTTTAACATTTCTATCTTTATCCCATCAATCCCGGCTGCCTTACCCCCTTTCAATTTACCTACTGCCTCACGAACTTCCCCCACACTCACAACTGGCTCTTCCTCACTCCTACAAGATATTATTCCTCCTTGCCCTATACACGAAATCACAGCTTCCATATCTCATCAACATTTAACAATTCCTCAAAATATTCCCTCCATCTTCCCAATACCTCTAACTCTCCATTTAATAACTCTCCTCTCCTATTTTTAACTGACAAATCCATTTGTTCTCTAGGCTTCCTTAACTTGTTAATCTCACTCCAAAACTTTTTCCTATTTTCAACAAAATTTGTTGATAACATCTCACCCACTCTCTCATTTGCTCTCTTTTTACATTGCTTCACCACTCTCTTAACCTCTCTCTTTTTCTCCATATACTCTTCCTTCCTTGCATCGCTTCTACTTTGTAAAAACTTCTCATATGCTAACTTTTTCTCCCTTACTACTCTCTTTACATCATCATTCCACCAATCGCTCCTCTTCCCTCCCGCACCCACTTTCCTGTAACCACAAACTTCTGCTGAACACTCTAACACTACATTTTTAAACCTACCCCATACCTCTTCGACCCCATTGCCTATGCTCTCATTAGCCCATCTATCCTCCAATAGCTGCTTATATCTTACCCTAACTGCCTCCTCTTTTAGTTTATAAATCTTCACCTCTCTCTTCCCTGATGCTTCTATTCTCCTTGTATCCCATCTACCTTTTACTCTCAGTGTAGCTACAACTAGAAAGTGATCTGATATATCTGTGGCCCCTCTATAAACATGTACATCCTGAAGTCTACTCAACATTCCTTTATCTACCAATACATAATCCAACAAACTACTGTCATTTCGCCCTACATCATATCTTGTATACTTATTTATCCTCTTTTTCTTAAAATATGTATTACCTATAACTAAACCCCTTTCTATACAAAGTTCAATCAAAGGGCTCCCATTATCATTTACACCTGGCATATATATATATATATATATAATAATATTTTATATATATATAATATATATATATATATATAAATATATATTATATATATATATATATATATATATAATATAATATATATACATACATATATATAATATATATATATATATATATATATATATATATATATATATATATATATATATATATATATATATATGAAAACAAACACCCGGAAATATATAACTTGACTTCAACTACACACATTACAACGATATACACAACAACTCCCATTAAAACCATTGCACCAAGTATAACATTTCACCAGGAACTCAGTTCTTTTATTTAACACAACGTGAACATCTCTTGCTGCTTGTTCATGCGTACAGAGCTATTCAGTGTTATTGGTGATAATCGTGATAGGAATGAATATACTACTGGATGCTGTAAATCTTGTTTGATAATGTATGGCTTTATGCAAACATTGATCTCCGCTGGACTCGACATGCAGAGATTTTATATATATATATATGCATGAAGAATCAACGAAATGACAAGTTTCAGATATTTACATGATTACACTCATGCATATATTTATATATATATATTACCTGGAGTTTACCTGGAGAGAGTTCCGGGGGTCAACGCCCCCGCGGCCCGGTCTGTGACCAGGCCTCCTGGTGGATCAGAGCCTGATCAACCAGGCTGTTGCTGCTGGCTGCACGCAAACCAACGTACGAGCCACAGCCCGGCTGGTCAGAAACCGACTTTAGGTGCTCGTCCAGTGCCAGCTTGAAGACTGCCAGGGGTCTGTTGGTAATCCCCCTTATGTATGCTGGGAGGCAGTTGAACAGTCTCGGGCCCCTGCACATTATTGTATGGTCTCTTAACGTGCTAGTGACACCCCTGCTTTTCATTGGGGGGATGTTGCATCGTCTGCCAAGTCTTTTGCTTTAGTAGTGAGTGATTTTCGTGTGCAAGTTCGGTACTAGTCCCTCTAGGATTTTCCAGGTGTATATAATCATGTATCTCTCCCGCCTGCGTTCCAGGGAATACAGGTTTAGGAACCTCAAGCGCTCCCAGTAATTGAGGTGTTTTATCTCCGTTATGCGCGCCGTGAAGGTTCTCTGTACATTTTCTAGGTCAGCAATTTCACCTGCCTTGAAAGGTGCTGTTAGTGTGCAGCAATATTCCAGCCTAGATAGAACAAGTGACCTGAAGAGTGTCATCATGGGCTTGGCCTCCCTAGTTTTGAAGGTTCTCATTATCCATCCTGTCATTTTTCTAGCAGATGCGATTGATACAATGTTATGGTCCTTGAAGGTGAGATCCTCGACATGATCACATCCCAGGTCTTTGACGTTGGTGTTTCGCTCTATTTTGTGGCCAGAATTTGTTTTGTACTCTGATGAAGATTTAATTTCCTCATGTTTACCATATCTGAGTAATTGAAATTTCTCATCGTTGAACTTCATATTGTTTTCTGCAGCCCACTGAAAGATTCGGTTGATGTCCGCCTGGAGCCTTGCAGTGTCTGCAATGGAAAGACACTGTCATGCAGATTCGGGTGTCATCTGCAAAGGAAGACACGGTGCAGTGTGGCTGACATCCTTGTCTATGTCGGATATGAGGATGAGGAACAAGATGGGAGCGAGTACTGTGCCTTGTGGAACAGAGCTTTTCACCGTAGCTGCCTCGGACTTTACTCTGTTGACGACTACTCTCTGTGTTCTGTTAGTGAGGAAATTATAGATCCATCGACGACTTTTCCTGTTATTCCTTTAGCACGCATTTTGTGCGCTATTACGCCATGGTCACACTTGTCGAAGGCTTTTGCAAAGTCTGTATATATTACATCTGCATTCTTTTTATCTTCTAGTGCATTTAGGACCTTGTCGTAGTGATCCAATAGTTGAGACAGACAGGAGCGACCTGTTCTAAACCCATGTTGCCCTGGGTTGTGTAACTGATGGGTTTCTAGATGGGTGGTGATCTTGCTTCTTAGGACCCTTTCAAAGATTTTTATGATATGGGATGTTAGTGCTATCGGTCTGTAGTTCCTTGCTGTTGCTTTATGCAAAACAACCACTGTAAAAGAATAGAGAAATTCCAAGCGCTTTCGTGACTACTCACATTATCAAAGAACTATTCTTTCACAGTGGTTGTTTTGCATATTTTGAAATCACCTGTTTCTGTGATCTTATTGCATATTTATATATATATTTATATATATATATTATATATATATATATAAAATATATATATATATATATATATATATATATAATAAATATATATATTATAATATATATATATATATATATATATATAATATATATATTATATATATATATATATTATGTGCGTTGTGTGTGTGTGTGTGTGCGTGTATATATATATATATATATATATATATATATATATATATAAAATATATATATATATTTTATATATATTATATATATATAATATATATATATTATATATTATAATATATATATATATATATATATAGGGTTTAGAAAGACACGTAAGCAAACACTATAACATATTTATTAGAAAACGTTTCGGTCCTGGAACCTTGATCACTTCTGAGAAGTGATAAAGGGTTCCGGGACCGAAACGTTTTCTAATAAATATGTTAAAAGTGTTTGCTTACGTGTTTTTTCTAAACCAACTTGTCGGTATTTATTACCAAGGTTTATCCCATATATATATATATATATATATTATATATATACATATATTATATATATATATATATATATATATATATATATATATATATATATATATATATATATATATATATATATATTATATATATATATATGCAAAAACCACTCTGAAAGAATAGAAAAATTCCAAGCTTGATAATGTGAGTAGTCACGAAGCGCTTGGAATTCTCTATTCTTTCAGAGGGGTTGTTTTGCATATTTTGAAATCACCTGTTCACTGTGATCTTATTGCATATATATATATATATATATATATTAAAATATATATATATAATATATATATTTATATATATAAAAATATATATATATATATATATATTATATATATATATATTTATTTATATATAATATATATATATAATATATATGCAATAAGATCACAGTAAACAGGTGATTTCAGAATATGTAAAACAACCACTCTGAAAGAATAGAGAAATTCCAAGCGCTTTCGTGACTACTCCCCATTATCAAGGAACTATGAAAGTAAAGCATCCAAGGAAGCTATATAAGGGTCTGGCCAACACCTCACTATCAGATCCCACAACGGTTAAACACCTGACACGCGCCGACCCAACTTGGATAGGTCCTTTGCACAACTCACCAACAAACTATTCTACCCCAAGAAAATTTAAAATTATTATTTGTCCAGTGTATTATTAAATTCTTCCCAAATTCTATTTAATTATAAATGGATCTAATTTATATAAACCAAAGGAAATATTCTTTTTATTGTCAAAAACTGCTTTTTATGAAACAAGATTCAATTATATTCCTGTGACATGGGCTTGCTTGATACTACTTTCTCAACTTTTTGAAAATCCAAATTTGGGTGGTTAAAATCTCTTACATGAAAAAAAAAGAGCATTGGAATCTTGTCCAGTTCTAATGCTATATTTATGTTGTTTTAATCTTAGTTCGAGATTTTTACCAGTTTGGACCGTAATAAACTTTATCGCAAATTTACAAGAAATCTTATAGACACATCCATCAGCATTTTGGGGGGAATTCTTTATCAAAAGTTTTTTTACTGTATCAAGATTTTTGAATACAACTTTAATATTAAAAGTCTTAAGAAGAGAAGGCATATCAACCAAGTTTTCATGGTAAGGGGGGAACCAACATATTTTTAGTTGAATAAGGCTGGTTGTCCTTTTTGGATTGTAAAAAGTATTTCTAGCAAATTTAAAAATTTATCAATTTTTATTTCTTGGGTATTTTAAATCATTACCCATTTCATAAATATTTTTAATAATATATATAATATAATATAAATATATATATATATATATATATATATATATATATATATATATATTATATATATATATAAGCTTGCTTGCTTGTTTCTCTCTCTCTCTCTCTACCATCACTTTTTAAGACAGACATAGGTTGCCGAACAAGTTTATATTTGCCCAACGTTTCGCTCTGTGTTGAACTCCATTATTTCACGAGTTGAAGAAGAGCTACAATGAAACAAACTGTCTTCCCCAAAAACAGCTTATAGGGCAAATTTTGTCTCTGTACTAATACATACAATACAATCGTAAACAGGCGATCTTAACATAGCAGAACAAGCCACATGGGGATTTATAAGAACATAAGAACATAAGAACATAAGAACGAAGGAACACTGCAGAAGGCCTACGGGCCCATGCGAGGCAGGTCCAAGTCTCCTACCGGCTTAACCCAAATGCACCCAACCTAGTCAGGTCAGGTCACATTGACTTAAGGGAGGAACACGGCAACCGACCTGTTAGCACAAGCTATCAGGTCTAACTCACACCCACCCACATCTACTCTTTGTAAATTATCCAACCTATTTTTAAAGCTACACAACGTTCTGGCCTCTATAACGGTACTTGGGTTTGTTCCACTCATCCACAACTCTATTACCAAACCAGTATTTCCTATATCCCTCCTGAATCTAAATTTTTTCCAATTTAAAAAACCATTGCTGCGAGTCCTGTCTAGGCTAGATTTTTTTCAGCCACTATTTACATCCCTTTATTTATTCCTGTCTTCCACTTTACACCTCAATCTATCCCCCTAATTCTACGCCCTTCTAGAGAGTGCAGTTTCAGGGCCCTTAGTCTATCCTCATAGGGAAGGTTTCTGATACATGGGATCATCTTTGTCATCCTCCTTTGTACATTTTCCAGAGAATTTATATCCATTCTGTAATACGGTGACCAAAACTGTGCAGCATAATCTAAATGAGGCCTAACCAAGGATGTATAGAGTTGAAGAAAAACCCTTTGAGGACTCCTATTATTTATGCTTCTTGATATAAGCCAAGGATTCTATTAGCTTTATTGCGAACACTTATGCACTGTTGTCTTGGTTTCAAAATTACTGCTAACCAAACTCCTAAATCTTTTTCGAAATCCGTAATTTTAAAAGATTACATTATTTAGTTTATATGGGGCATGGTTATTGTCCTGTCCAACATTTAGAACTTTGCATTTGTCTATATTAAACTGCATCTGCCACTTCTCCGACCACTGCATCAGTCTATTAAAATCTTCCTGAGTGCTCGAATGTCCCGTCAGAATGAATTCGACGGCCTATTTTGGTGCCCTCGGCAAACTTGCCGATGTCGCTCTTTAGCCCTAAATCTATGTCGTTTATGTAGATTGTGAACAGCAGGGGGCCCAACCTGCCCCCTGTGGAACACCGCTCGTGACGCTTCCCCACTCTGATTTCTCCCCATTTATGCAAACTCTCTGCTGCCTATTTGTCAACCATGCCTCTATCCAAGAAAAAATTCTCCTCCTATTCCATTGCTTTAATTTTCCTCAATAGTCTCGATGTGGGACCCCGTCAAAAGCCTTACTGAAGTCCATATACACAATTCATATTCATTACCATGATCTACCTCCTCAAATACCTTAGTGAAAAAAGTTAATAAATTCGTAAGGCAGGAACGCCCCTTTGTAAAACCATGCTGAGATTCGTTGATTAATTTATGCTTTTCAAGGTGGGTACGAACTGCCTCGGCAATTATTTATTCCATAAATTTTTCCCCCTATGGAGGTTAGGCTTATTGTCTATAGTTCGAAGCTAAGGACCTGTCACCTGTTTTTGAAAATAGGGATCACATTTGCCATTTTTTCCCCTTATTGGCACCATGCCAGTTTTTAGTGATATGTTGAAAAGATTAGCCAAAGGTGCGCTAAGCTCTCTTTACATTCCTTTAGAACCCTTGCATACAGTTTCATCAGGGCCTGGGGATTTGTTAGGTTTTAATTTATCTATTTGCCTAAGGACCATGTCACTTGTGACCCTAATAGTGCACAGTTTATTATCGTCCTGTTCTACATAATTTATCATTACTGGAATATAGCTGGTATCCTCCTGTGTAAAAACTGAGAGGAAGTATGTGTTAAAAAAATTTTACAAAATTTCCTTATCACTGTCAGTGAGCTGACCCGAGGAAATTTTGAGTGGGCCTATCTTGTCCCTGATCTTACTTCTGTATACCTGAAAGAATCCTTTGGGTTAGTCTTCGATTTCTTTCAACTTTAACCTCATAATCTTCTATTTGCTTTTCTAATTCCCTTTTTTATTTCTCTCTTTAACTGAATATATCGATTTCGTAATTGCCCCTCTCCTCTTTTGATTTGCCCATATATGCCTCTCTTTTGACCAATCGATATTTTAATCTATTGTTCATCCATTTAGGATCATTTTGTTTGATCTGATTCCCTATTTGGAACATAATTTGACTGAGGGAGCTAGAACTATGCCCTGGAAAGCATTTATATCGGCAACCATCACCACCTACCTGACCCCTAGTCAGGTCATTCCAGTTCAGCCCACCTAAGTAATTTTTCAGTCCTATGAAATCAGCCAAGCGAAAGTCGGGACGGAGACTTGATTGCCATTATGGGGAATTCATGATATGTTAAAACTGAGTGATTGTGATCACTCTCCCAAGCTCATCTTAACCTCAAAATTATTAATTAGTGTTTCCCTACTGGCAAGAACCAAGTCAAGGAGGTTATTTCCTTTGTTGGCTCTGTCACAAACTGTTTTAAAAAACAATCCTGGATCGTATCAAAAAAGTCACCCGACTCTAAATTTCCTGTCAAATTGCTCCAGTCAATCTGTCTATAGTTGAAATCTCCCATTAGCACAACATTTTCGTATGTAGATGCCTTACGAATTTCGTCCCATAAAAGTTTCCCTTGCACTCCCTATCAAGATTTGGGGCCCTGTAAATCACACCCAAATTATTTTTTCTCGGCCCTCGAGAAGCTGTAACCCAAACAGATTCAGTGGCTGACGCTTCTAATTTAATTCTTGTCTACACAAAAATTTTAAAATTGTCTCTGACATACATCGCTACTCCACCACCTTTCCTGTTGCCCCTGTCAGTGTGGAATAATTTTAGCCTTGTATGTGACATTCAGAGGGCATCTCCTCTATCTTTCAGATTGAGCCAGGTCTCTGTTTAGCAATAATATCTATGTTTCCTGCACTTGCAATTAATCTTAGCTCATCTATCTTTTTTCTAACATCCTGCTTTAGTATAGTAAACCTTAAGGGAGCTAGTCCCTTGCTGCCCTCTGCTGTCCCCCTTTGTTTGCTGACCTGTTCTATTGTCTTTATTTATAACTTCATGCTGAATGCCTTTTATAATTTACTGTTTCCAACCCTAGTGTTGCAACCTGCTTGTTTCCCACACACACCCATACCTCTATCTTCCATCATTTAAAATCATAGGCATTTCACCAATGGCCTTCTCAATCGAGTCTGCAAGTGCTACCACCCCTGCCCCAGGAGAGATGTACCCCACCCCTTGCATACATATCATTTTTGCCATAAAAGTTTTTTCCAGTTGTCAATGAATGGGATTGCAAGTTCCTTGCAGTATCTGTCTAGCCAGCAATTTACCCCAATTGCCTAGAAACCATTCATTTCCTACTCCCTTTAGGCAGATGCTACATATGATTGGGACCCCTCCCTTAGACTTAATGAAATCTATAGCTGACCTGTACTTATCTAGCAGCTCTTCTCTCCTACCCTTCCCAATATCATTTCCACCAGCACTGAGACAGATAATGGGCTTGTTTCCATTACCTGACATGATATTATCCAGCCCGTTGACAATGTCCCCAACACCAGCTCCAGGGAAGCACACTCTATCTCTCTCTTCTTATTCCTATTACAAAAAGCACGGTCAACATATCTTACCCGAGAGTCACCAACCACAAGAATGCGCTTACCTTCATTAGCAGGGGCAGTAGTACCTTACCTTCACTGGCCCCTGAAGTACATTCATCCTGGAGAACAGAGAAGCGATTTCCTACCTTCAGATCTCACTCTTAACTTTCCTTACTCTGATGCGCCTCCCATTACTGTGAACAAACTTCGCCCATTGTAGCAGGTGCTGGGCTGCACCTCATGCTGGTAGCCGTTTGCTACCTCCCCACCAAGCCTCCTCACAGTGAGAGACAGACTGCACCTCACGTAGAAGCCTCATTCCCACATCTCCCCACCCTCACACTCTCTCCCAGGCCCATTGAGGTGGACCTTCAGCCTCCTAATCTCCTCCTGGAGAAGCAAGACCTCCTCCTTCAACTCTCCAACCTCAGTTTTTAAAACACTGCAGAAGCAAGCCATGCTTTGTAACCGTCCACGCTAATCCCCGCTAATATCGTTAGCTCTAGATCTTTCTCACTCTTGTGCGTCGTCAGGAGCTATGCAATGTTGCAAGAGAGGAACAGATAGGAGAGAAAATTCTCTGAGGTAAGGCAGAAGGTCTGAGGGGTGGTCTATGTCACGGAGTGACAAGCGCTGCTCTAAATTCACTTCACTTTCAACTAGAAATTATTTTACACTTTATAAAGTTTCTTCTTTGATCATTATTATATTGTAGCTTTCGTGAAAAATAAATAAATACCTGGTTATTGAAAACCAATAAAGAGGTCTGAATAGTTCTGTGAAGTTCCCGTCAAACACAAGTCATTTGTTTTCATCTCCGTTGCTCACGGCTAATGTTTGCGGAGCCTTCGCATACACACTTTTTATTAACATAGTTTTGCAGGCATTTTGAATGATTTTTTTTCTTGCCTTCTCTCTGTTGTAACACATCCGCTTTCCCTTTCATCATTTGTTATCTTAACCCCTATTTTTTTGTAGTTATAAGTTATTAGACACGGAATAAGGAGTCAACTCTCGTCTATAGGAGAATTTATTTACCTCACTTTCCACAAGGAGTCATCTCTCCTCTACAGGAGAATTTACTCACCTCACTTTCGCATTAACCTTTTGGAGTTACTCGAAACTTAAAACGTCTTTAAATATCACTAAAACGTTGTATACATTTCCCCTGACGTCAATCTCCATATGGAACACAACTTTTAATTAAGAGAGAAATGAAGGAGATCCAACTCTTCCCTGCGTTCTTCACACAAATCAGACAAAATCCACTGAACTCTCCCCTCATGACTTTTACATTTTTTCCCGTGAATTATTTGCCCTTTCCTGGAGTATTTCATGTTAGGGTGACTGTCAAAGTCACTGATCATCCAACGTTAAATCAAGCTTATGAGAGAGTCTCTCTGCTTGTATTCTTTGTACATCAACTAGATCACGAGGAGAGGTAAGTTGTCTACTGTCATGCTGGTCCACAAAGGACACTCACGGTGGGCGGAAGAGACCATGTAAGATGACAACATATATCTCCTGTATTTGGTTAAATATCTGTGAGCCAATTGAGCCGCCAAGCAGAATGTAATATGGTTATCCTCTGGGAACTATCATAACCTGAAATAGAAATTAGTCTTGCTTTTCCAATGGGAACTAGAAAATAACATTCCTTACCCAGCAAGCATTAGAAACTAACACACTAACATTCCTTACCCGGCGTAAACTAGAAACTAACACTCCCTGCCTAACATCACCTAGAAATAATGATCCCTTCCCACCCAGAACTAGTAACTAATACTCCCTGCCTACCCAGAACTAGAAACTAATACTCAGTTCCCACCCAAAACTAGAAACTAATACTCCCTGCCCACCCAGAACTAGAAATTAACACTGCCTCTCCAGCGAGAATTAGACATCAACATTCTCTTCTAAGCATAATTTAGAGAATAACGCCGCCTTTTTTTCAAGCTTCAAACTCGGGAACTTCTTGGTTGTGATACAATACGAATTGTGCTGATATTCACCTCACACAACAATCCATTCTGCCTAGCTTCTTTTGCGTCTTGCGTCTAGCGTCTTGCGTCCCCTGTCTTGCGTCTTGCATTTTAGATTTTGCGTCTTTGTCTTTAGAGTAGCCCTGTGTCTCGCGCGAAAGTCTAATCAGTCTTAGAGCTCTCCAACATGGTGAGAACATGTATAAATTGCAAGCATTCTCTCCACAGAGTTCAGAGGGAAAGTTCTGCTTTAATAAAGGTCACAGCGTCGACTGATTTAATGCCTCTCACCGCTGCAATATGCATCTTTCCCGGCAATCTTCTCCCATAATGAAAAAGTAAATAGCAAAAACAACAGAGAACTCTCATTCCTGCTATTAATTATGCACCATCACAAGCAACACAGCGTAATTACAAACACACAACACAGCAGCGCCACTGAGAATACAGTATTCAAGCAACACAATCATCACTGTAATACCCTCTTCTTAAGAGAATTAGTTTTCGATTACTATGCATTGCATCGATTTTTGCAGAATTTGAATTGTAACTAAAATATATATACATTTTTAGCTTATGTTAACCTAACCTATTCTAATTAATTTACGTACAGATAACAGTCATATAACAGTATAACAAACTGACGGCTTACAATAGGCAGAGCTGGATTCAGTATGACACTGTGAGGCTTGAATATCCCAATACCTTTCTCTATAATTTGTAGGACGAATGGCTGCACAAAAACAATCAACACTGCTAGTATCGCGTAATTAACAAGAACAAACTCAGCACACTATCAGCGTTAAATAAATAAAACTGTCTCCCACTATGGAGTATCTACGGAAAATGAATGAAAAGTGTTGTAAAGAATTCAATTGAATTTTGCCTCTGAAGCGGCTAGTTTATTGTGCACTCCATATCCATTCTGTGGGCTGCAGCGCGAGGTCATGTGAATACACAAAGGCCTAGGAACTACGCCTTAAAAGGGTTAACTAGAGTGTGTTTGGACAAAATAATATTAAAAAGTGTCATTTTTTTTGTACTTTGG
>NC_069426.1:30542405-30547405 GCF_026875155.1 Cherax quadricarinatus
GCTGGTTGGTACGTGGCTCTCAAGTTACATTTAGTGAAGCAGTGAAGTGTTGAAGTGTTTTGTGTCTAAACATGATACAGTTTAGTATGATAACTTTTTTAGTAATCCTTGTACAGTGTACCTTGTGAGAATTGGAAGATCAGTTTGTAACCATAAACATTTACGGAATTCTGCACTTTACGACGTACTTTACATTTTAGAAATTTTTATCACTGTCCATTTTGAGTTGTCCATGTTACTTAGTGTTGAATTTGCAACAGTGTGGACTTAAAGAGGGAAAATTTAGTGTTTCCTTATTAAGGTGCGTGAGGTAGGTGCACCACACCGCTCAGAAGTAATTCGATCTCTTAAAGAGTACGGGGCGTGGCGAGCGAAGCTAACTATACAAGCTCACAGCTTCCTTGTCGCCAAGAAACTGGGATTGTGTTAGTAGTAGCCCGAGGGATGTTCTCTGGAGCTATTTAACACTGCGGAACATCTTGTTGCTGTTTGTTCTCTCAAGCTACTCTACAAGTTACAGAACACAGTTGTGATCTGTTACGTGTGTTCTCTGAAGCCACAGCAAAGACTACGGAACACCTAGCGGGGAAATCAAACAAAAGCTTTTAGTGTTTTGCTCGTCAGTGTTTTAAAAACCTCGCCAGTGATACTCACGGTGAGAAGTGCGGTGGTTCGGCAACGTTCTTGTGAAGTGAACAACACTGTATGCTACATCACATGACATATGCTAAGACAGATGCTTAACGCATTCATGTCCCAGGAGACGCCGGTGCTACAAAAACACACTCGTTTATGCAAGTGATTAAAAAATATTTCTTCTCATGAAATTGTTCTGTATTCAATACAGTAATAAATGTTCTCACGAAAGTAATCAAAACGTTAGGAATACACTAGAAATGTAAATAACACCAAGAAAAACTGTAGCTCCAGCAGAGGCAAAGGGATAACAGCAACCAATGTGTCCCCATGAACGTTGACTTCAGTACAAACAAGCATCACCAGTGAACACAGCCTGTCTAGCAGGAAGCTACAACCCACCATAACTAATTAAAGGTTAGCATTTTGCAGAGATAAAAATATGCAACAAGATCACAATAACAGGTGATATCACAATATGCAGAACAACCACTGAAAAAATAGTGAAATTTCAAGGACGTTTTCTTGATTTCTCATATTATCAAGGAACAGTTCCTTAATAATGTGAGAAATCACGAAAACGCTTGGAATTTCACTATTTTTCACTATTCACTTTATATATATATATATATATATATATATTATATATATATATATATTATATATATATATATATATATATATATATATATATATATTTTTTTACTTGGGCCGTTTCTCACCAAGGAAAGGAGATCTAAAGTAGGAAATAGTAGCCATACCATACAATCGTTCATTTAACAGCTGTTTTGCCAGTTTACGAACATCATTGATTCTTCCAACTGCAACATCCCTACCCGTCCAATAGAGTATAGTCATTGTACTCGCCACCACCGGGGCTCAAATTCTGCTAATTATTGCCCCCCGAATCCCTTAATAAGGGTTAACTGTGCTGACACCAGCTTATCGAATCCCAGAAACTATGTATCTCCACTTACTCCGCTCTTACATGCCTGCTGGATTCTGAAGATTTGCTACTAAAAACCTCCTTCACCACCTAATTCCATCCATTTTATAAAACAGACACTACCCCTCATTCAGTCTAACCTAGATTTATACACCCTCTTGGTCAAACAATTCTGCTCCAGCCTTCTAAATGGCGTACCATATCTTTATTCTTTACATAATATTCACACTACATTTTGCCCTGAAATACGACATCCTTACTGACTCCAACGTTTGAAGACCATGTCTCACGCCAGTGTAAAAGTGTAGGTACCACTAAACTCTGGTACATACTCCTTTATGACACCGTTAATATTCCACATATGTCTCAATTCTCCATCTATCTTTTTTTCCCTTAGCCTATTTTATGGCTCACTTTGTTACAGACACATTTACGACAAGTCCACTCGCAGATGTCTAAATACATTCACTTCCTCCATATCCCTTCCCCCCACCCCCAATCTGAGACCCAATTTTCATTGCCTAAACTTTTTACTTTCGTTACTTTGATCTTTTATATGCTCACTTTAAATTTTGTTTTAAACATCCTCCCAAATTCCTCCACCTTTTCAACCTCTCAATAAAATTCCTCCAAAAGTTAGTGCCACCAGCAAAGCAACCAAGTCTTTACATTTCTTTTAGGTACGTGCGAATACGCATGGTCCAAATATCTATTTAAACCCAGAGCTACCAAACCTACGCTTCCCATCTTTTTTAATCCCAGGTTAATGTAGGCTATGGTATGAATCTTAGTGATGGATACTGACAAGTGGTTTCATAAGACACATAATTGAACACTAGGACATGTTCACTTTGGAAATGTTTCGGTCTAAGACCTTTGATCACTTCTAACTAAGAATATGGAAATGACAAAAGTCATAAGACCCAAACTTTATTCTAAACAAACAGTTTCTAATGTTTGCTTCCGTGTTTCCCAAAATTTAATGTACATCAACCTAACCAAACCTAACCTGACTCATGAAATCGCAATAACACGATTACAAACAAACCACGGTACGCGTGGGACTCGAACTCACGGCATGTGACTTCGAGCCCCACCTGTACTGTGTTTTTTTCAAACCTAACCTTACAGAAAACAACAAACATTACAATTTTTATTAAATTTTATACATACTGAAATACACGAAGGGTAATTCATGTGTTTGCCGTGTACGAAGAGCGGGCTGAACTGTGAGTAGTTGTGACAACTCCCACGTTGCAAAGAATTCATCTCTCTCTTAAGCCCATATTTCTCCCGAACGTTCTAGCATTCACTTCTAGTAAGACCCAATCTTTATTAAGCAATTATCATGACATCACACATCCCTGTCTTCTGTGTCCCCTATAAACCTTATCTTAGGCCACACTCTTCTCATTTAATTAACGCACTACCTATTCTACGCCTTTTCTAAATCTATAAATTCAACCAGCATTTTCTTACCATTTTCTAAGTATTGTTCACTTATGTACTTTAATGTAAAATCTGGCCCACCTACATACATACATACATATATACATACTTATTTAGAGTAACATACACTGACAATGGGAGTCCGAGAACCTGGAGTACCTGTAACTAGAGTGGGAGGAGAGAACCATTGAGTACATGGACTGAAGAGGGTTGGATGGGAGAGGCAAAAGAGCACAGAATTGTGGCATACTCAGCTTGGCAACATCCATCACCCACATCATTTTGCAACAGAAACTTTAATGTTAAGATACAACAGAAAAAATAATGTAGTGATACAACAGAAATATTAATTCAGTGATACAACATAAACATCGGTATGATACAACAGAAGCATCAGTAAGATATAACAGAAATAATTAACACAATGATTCAAGAGAAACATCAATATAATGATATAAATGAAACATTAATGCGATGTAACAGAAACAGCAATATAGTACAACAGAAACATCAGTATAATGATACAACAGGAACATCATTTTGTTACAACAGAAACAGAGAACACAGTGTGGATCAGTAGATCTGCAGTGTGATCTACCATTTCTTGATTCTTCACCTGCACTCAGTGATCAAGCGTATTATTCAACACGGTTTTAAAAGGTGTGGCAATTGCGACAAGCTGTGGGTAAATACACAGATTTATTAAAGGACACGTTTCTCCACTAGTGGCTTCAAAGGTCGTAATCCTAAGGACTGATAAAGCTACTCGTTGAATACGTGTCCTGAACTGTACAGAAGTGTCCTTATTCACACTACGCATTGACCTTATCTGCACATGCACTGATGTTACTGTATGTTCTCTAGATTCTAGATGCAGCTTCCCCTCCCACCGTAAATAAAACGTTGTATCAGTGAAGGCTTACCTGCATTTAGCGTCTTACCTAGATGAGAGGCTGTTGAGATGATTTTTTCGTGCACAGGAGAGCACAGCAGGTTGATCACGAGGGTGATGAAATCCGTGGTGAACAAGAGCAGGGGATGCCCGACGAAGGGTTTTACGAGGGTGTGGACGAGGTTTTGAGTGGTGAGGGCTTGATAATCCAGCAGACATGTGTGAGTATACTAGATCAGGGTTTACCAAAGTGATTTATGGAATCTTATGAATTGACTGAATGGAAATATCTGAGGAAGGGTGTCAGGAAAAGCTGGTCAGCCGGAGTCAGTTTCCGGAGATGGGAAATACAGTGACTACTGTTTACGGTTTGGTGGGTCAACAGAATAATTATCTTGTGTAAGTGCCTGATCACCCAGATTGTAATTGTTATGTGCGCCAGCTTGTCGTTAGGGCGGGCTGCGGGGACCAAAAAGAGGCCTTGAAACATTTTACAGGTATTACTGCCTCCTGATGATTGCACTAATCTTGTTTTTTCCCCTTCACTTTCTCTTTCTCTTTCGCACCCCTCACACTTTCTCTCAAGGAATTAAAGATTAACTAGTCTAAAGCCTTAAAGACACTGATTCAAACCTACACACACAAAACACATAAACACACACACACACACACCCCACACACACACTCACACACACACACACACAACACACACCACAACACCAAAACACACACACACACACACACACACACACGCGCGCGCGCGCGCGCGCGTATGTTTCGTTTTTATGTCGTCCAAGAACTAGCATGATTTTTAAAGTAAGAATCCAGAGGTAATGTTTGAAAAGGTGAGAATATTTTTCCGACGTCTGCGACGCATCGACCGGGAGGAAGTTGGACAGGAAAGGGCAAACACTGGAAGTTACCTGGAAAAAATGTGAGATTATTCCTAACAAAAACTAGTGGAGATAAAAGCATTAAAATTATTATTGATTATGAAGATGATTATGATGATGATTAGGAGGAGGAGGAGGATAAAAAGGAGGAAGAGTAGGTGGAATAAAAACTCACAATACCATG
>NC_069426.1:30552405-30589905 GCF_026875155.1 Cherax quadricarinatus
GCTGACACGTAAACCCCCAAAAATTTATCTAAATTTCCTTCACTTTTTTCCATACTTCCTCCCCAAATTTTTAATTATAAAATTTTTTTCTCTTTTTAAAATCATTTGATCCCCTCTTACCTTACTCTTTTTTTTATCACTTCAATTTTTCCCCTTTTGCACCTCTCCAAAACTGTCACTAACCTTTGAAAATTTTCTTTCGAATTCCCATAAACACAGTATAAACAGCAAAAAAATTAAAAATGTGTCCAAACCCCCTTTTGTATTTGTTTCCCCATAATTTAATCCCACCCCTTTTCCCCAAACTCTGAATTTTCTTCTTTTTTCCAACCCCCTTTATAAATATATTAAAAAAAACCATGGTGACATTTTCACCCAAAGTTTCTAAGACCCCCCTTTACCGGGAAGTAGTCTCCCTTGTTCTGGGATTATATTTCAATATATATATTTATATTTATATTTTTTATATATATAAATATATAATTTTTATATATTTATATTATATAAAATTTTTAAATTTTGAAAATATGGGGGGGGTAGGAGAAATTTTAAAAACAGCTTTAGGGGAAAAACCTTTAGGGTTTTTCCCCGAAGCAAGTTTATTTCCTTTTTTCTGAGGATGAGGGGTTTTATGACAGTTTTTAGGGTGGTACCTCCCCATTTTTTTACATTATTTGTATATATATTATAAATTATATATATATTTTTTTTTTAAAATATATATAATTTATTTAATATATTTTATTTTTTTATTATCACACCGGCGATTCCCCCAAGGGGAGGGGGGGCCCGAAAAAGAAAAACTTTACCTTATTTTACTCCAAAAAAATGTCTTGCCAAAAAGGGGTTTTTTTCATTCAGTTTTTTTAAAATGCAAATTAACACCCCCCTTTCAGAGTGCAGGAAATGTACTTCCCCTCTCCAGGACTCAAGTCCGGACGCCGGTTTTCCTGAATCCCTTAAAAAATTTTCTTTGGGCCCACTTCCCCCCAGCACGTCAAGTATTAAAAACCCTTTTTCTTCCCTTCACTCCCTTTAAACACGGGTTAAGCATGGGTGCTGGAAAAATCCAAGCCCCTTTGCACACAAAACCCCCTTTACCCCCTCCTCCAACCCTTCCCAGGCCGGGCCCCTAACCCCGGGCCCCCTTCCCCTTTCAGGGCTGATTTCAACCTTGAAATCCCTTTGTTTCGTCCATTCTCTCTAAATGTCCGAACCACCTCAACAAAACCCCTTCCCCAGCCCTTGGACAACGTTTTTGGGAATCCCGCACCTTTCCCCCTAAATTCCAAACTACGAATTCTCTGCATTTAATTTACCCACAAATTGCCCTCAGACTGACATTTTCCAAATGCCTCCGCCTTCTCCCCGCGGCAACATTCATCCCCACGCTTTACCCCCCCTTTTAAAAGGGGTTGGTAAAAAATATACTCTTTATACAATTCCCCCCTTTGCCTCCCAAAGGGCAAAATTCTTTGTCTCCACAGGGCTTTCCCAAGTGCACCCACTCACTCTTTTTCCCTTTATCAAAATTTTTTGATTTCCTCATTTTCATAACCCATCCGTGACACGTCCCTCCCAATATCTAAAAACGTTTTCCCCCCTCCTACTCTCTCCCTCCAATCTGATATTTTAATCTTTCATTTTCCCAATCTTTTTGTTTTCCCCATAACCCCTTTCTCTTTCCTGTATTCACCCCTTTAAAATTTTTTTCTTTTGCACACCCTTTCCAAATTCATTCCCCCAATCTCTGAATTCTCTTCAGAATCTCCCAAAAAGCAGTGTCATCACAAAAAGGGAGGGTGTGACAACTCCCACTTTGGGGTGTGATTCTTTTTTCTTTTAACTCCACGCCCCTTCCCCAAGGCCCTCGGGATTTATTCTTTTTAAAAACCCATCTTTAAAAAATATTTAAAAAAACCACGGGTGGGAAACACCATCCTTTTCTTTAAAGGGCCCACTTTTTTCTGGGAAAAAATTTTCCCCCTTTTTCCCAATATCTAAAAGGGGCCTCACTATCCCCGTAAAAATCTTCATTTTTTCAGTAACCTACCTCCCCACACCTTTCACTTGCAAATTGCCCCATTGCCCCCCCATCCAAACCTTTTTTACGCCTTTTCCCAAATCCCAAAAAACCCAAAAAACCCCTTTAGCCTTTTTTAAATACGTTCACTTTAGTTTCACTGTAAAACCTGGTCCCCCACCCCCCACCTTTCCTAAAGCCTCCTTGGTTTATCGCTATCCAAATTTTCCGTTTAATCTTAATTCTTTCAATTTAACTTACCTTTCACTTTACCAGGTCACTTTAACAGACTTATCCCCCTATAAAATTTTTTCACTCTCTTTTATCCCCCTTTTCCTTTATACAAAGGAACTATGCATGCTTCTTTCCCAAAATTTTCCCCAGGTACCCTTCCCTCTTTTCCCTACATTTATTTAAAAAATTGCACCAACACTCCAAAATATATCCCCATGCTTTTAACATTTCATCTTTATCCCCTCAATCCCGGCCCGCCCCTTTCCCCTTTCATGGTGTACAACTAGAAAGGATTGATAATCTGTGGCCCCCCTCTAAAAACGGGTATCCTAAAGTCTACTCAACTTCTTTTATCTACCAATACAAAACCCAACAACATGTCTTTCCCCCCACATCAATCGTGTATACTTATTTTCCCTTTTTCTTAAATTGATTCCCTAAAAACAAAACCCCCTTTCTATAAAAGTTCAACAAAGGGGCTCCCCTTATTTTTACACCTGGCACCCCAAACTTACCTACCCCCACCCCCCTCTAAAGTTTTCTTTTTTTGCATTTAAGTCCCCCACCACAATACCTTTTCACTTGGTTCAAGGCTCCCATACATTCACTTCATCTCCCCAAAAACTCTCTCTCTCCCCTGATTCCTCTCTTCTCCCGGGGGATACACGCTTTTTGACCACTTCTCGCATCCAACCTTTTCTTTTAACCACTAATTCTTGAATTTACACATTCATATTCTCTTTTTCCTTCCCTAACTGATCATTTAAATTTCGCTACCCTTTTCCTTGCTCTAACTCTCTCAGATACTCCAGATTTAATCCCCTTTTTTCCCCCCACTGAAACTTCCTACCCCCCTTTAGTTTGTTTCCTTAGGGAGGACATCCCAATTTTTTTCATTTATAAAATCAGCCCAAAATCTGTTTCTTTTTTTCCGCACACATCCACGCAATTTAAGCAACCCAGTTTTTAAAATTTTTTTCTTTTTTTTTAGTAATTGATACAGGAGAAGGGGTTTTCTCCCCCTTTTCCCGGCATTTTAGTCCTCAACGACACGCATGGCTTAGGGAGGAAAGATTCTTTTCCACTTCCCATGGCAATAGAAGAAATAAAAAGAACAAGAGCTATTTAGAAAAAGGAGAAAAAACCTAGATGTTGTATATATATATATGCATGTGCGTGTCTGTGAAGTGTGACCAAAAGTGTTAGTAGGAGTAGCAAGATATCCCTGTTATCTTAGCGTGTTTATGAGACAGAAAAAGAAACCAGCAATCCTACCATCATGCAAAACAATTACAGGTTTTTGTTTCACAGTCATCTGGCAGGACGGTAGTACTTCCCTGGGGGGTTTTGCTGTCTCCCAACCTACTACCTTTTAATATATATTATATATATTATATATATATATATATATTTATATATATAAAATATATATATATTATATAATATATATATATATATATATATTATATATATATATATATATATATATAATATATTATAATTTTTATTATATATATATATATTATATATTATATATATTATATATATTATATATTTTATAAAATATATATATATTTATATATATATATATTTTAAAATTATATATATATATATATATAATTATAATTAAATATATTATATATATGTATACCCCAAGTTCACATAAAATAAACTGTGATACTTAAAAATTTAATATGTTTATCTATTTTCCGAGGACAGACGCAGCATAGTTGGCTCATGCTATGATTTTACCGCAACTCTTATTTCGGAAAATGAGTAATTTAGACTCTAAAGGTTGTGGTGCTGCTGTGAGTACACTGCCATCTCCTACAACAGTGCCACCCACAACAGTGTCACTTACAACAGTGCCATCCAGAGCGGTCGATTAACAATCAGGCACTTGTGCCTAAAATTCAGTATGAGCTAACATAAACAATTCAAGGTATAAGCGGGATTCGTATCTGTTCAATGCTGGGTGAACAGGGCACAACTAGTGTCAGGAGACTTACCTCTCCCGGGAATCAGTTATGGGTTCTTTCAATATTGAATTAAACGATGTACAATACTGAGTTCCACGCAGCTGTGGATGCTTTCGTCAAAACGATCACCGTTTATTTTGATTGAGAAATAATCTTAAGATTTCTCTGGACGTGGGTCCTAAGAAATAGGATCACATAAGCTATTGAGGTAGTATTTTGGTGGGGAGACCAGGTAAAAACCCTTGTTTTTCCAATACTATTCGCTATCCGATATCCTCAGGGATTGTGATCTCGTAAAACGTCGTCGTGAGCTTCGGCAGAAGCTGCTTACAGTTACGCTCCTGCAGGGAGATTCTGTCGCCTCGCTGCATCGTGAGGCTACCCAGGATTCTGCGTGATCCCCGTAAAAGATTCCGGCTCGACACCCAGGTCTAGTGGTGCTGTCAGGTGACACCCTGTTCTCTGCCTTGCTTGTGGCACGAAATACTGCTGACCACTCCTCCATTTTTTTTTCTGTCAGAAATACAGCAAATTGATTTTTGATAGAAAATCACAAGAGTTCTACTGGCCAGGTTGTAACGTCAACACCAACAATCCCTTTTCTACTGTTAAAATTATGCTACATTTACTATGGCCGGAAACCACCTTGTAAGAAGCTATTGTATCAAGTAATTCTTTATAAACTGGCCAGAAAATTATTTCCTTCATTGTCGTTTAAATATCCGTTGTGCAATCGCAAAAAAAAAAAAAAAAAAAAAAAAAAAAAAAAAAAAAAAGAGCAATTGCAACTTCTATATTTACTACCAATTCAGAGTCATGTACTTATATATCTGTTATATCTATGTGACTCTGATGCGTTAGTATTATACCCCTTCAATAATATTTTATTATTCCACATACACTTTTTAAATTACACCAAAGTGGTTGGGCCACTTACCTTTTACATCCTACCTCACTCCCCCTCCCACCCTTTTCCAATATTTCTATCCTTACCCATCCTTCTTCCTTACCCATCTTACCAAAGCTCTGGTCATAAGAAGAAGAAGAAGAAGAAAATCACCATGTGTATGAGAAACTGAAATCAAATATTTAAATGATCTCAAAATGAAAAAGCAAAGTTGATCTCACGTAACGTGGCTATGAGATTACCATTGTGGTGTCCTGGGAGTCATCGCTCTCGCTGCTAGCTCCTGGACTTCATTTCATCTTTGTAATTATATCACCGGTTATTAGTCCCAGCATCCATAAAAAAATCTCATTTATTTTAATTTTGTATTATTCAGCGCAATTTATCACAGGAAATGGTGAAGGCTCGATCCTCTATCAAGTAATCGTGACACAGAGAATAAGTACCTGCTGGCTGCCTAATAGTAATTCACAGATATAGATTTCTTGGTATTTTTACTGAAATTCATAACTGGGAAATCACACACATACACACAAAACACACACACACACACACACACACACACACACACCACACACACACACACACACACACACACACACACAACACACACACACACACACACACACACACACACACACAACCTCTTTCATAACATGAAAATAAAACTACCTGGCTCTCAAAAAAAAAAAAATCGCACGATATTCCTCCATAGGACCCAGCCACCACTACATATTACCCGGTTATAGCGCGAAGGCTAACACACGACGCAAAATATTTGGGCCAAATTTTCACTGGATTTCCGAAGATACGCCTTACCAGCTTCACTTTAGACACGCCTGAGCTGACCTAAATTGGCAAGTGTTACAGTCAAGCTTAGGTTCGGAAAGTTTCGATCGGGTCTTTATAAAATCCTTTTGCTCTTATCGTTGACGAACAGGCACACGGAAATAGTTTCTATTTTTATTTCTAACTTCATTGGCGGTTTCTCACCAAGGTAAGGTGACCCGAAGAATGAAAAACATTTACCCTCACTCATTCACTAACTGTATTGTAAGTCCTGACAGAGATCACAAATCAAGTTACTCTCCGAACAGCAATATTCTCACTCACAGTTAGAGCAACAGAGTCCGGCTATGCGCCTTCCTTGAATTCCTTCATATGTGTTTCCTTGCTCACACGCCAACAGCACATCAGATCACAAAAACCAATAGTCTCCAGTCCTTCCCATCTAACATGTAGTTGAGGCTGGCTCCACACACGGATCATATTGTTAAAGGATTAATGAATGGACTGAAACCCTAAGTCGCAGTTGCTGTGTGCTGATGACACAGTGCTTTTGAGAGATTTAGAAGTTAATGAAATCGTTTCAAAAGGCGTGTTAAAACATGTTGAAAGAACAATGACACGTGGGTAATAAAAAATGTTAGGTAATGTAAAATTGTTAGTCAAATCTGAAGAAATGATTGTATAAGAAATTAATAAATTTACTTTGAAATGGATATATGGCCAAACGGGCCTATGAAAACTTAAATAACAGCTTACAGAACGGGTGAAACTCGATCCCATGGCAGAAGAGTCCTAAAACTCATATATGAGAGAAAGTAGGTAAAAATTTATAATGAATACATGTAAGGTATTACAGTATACGGTGGTACCAACACAATTGTATAGCGTGAGGCATCGTATGTGAATGTTACAGCGAAGAAGGAGGCGGAGGAGGAGACTGGAGGCCATGGCAGTGTCGTGTCTGAAGTTAGTTTGTGGTGGGTATTAAGCAGATTATACGGAGGAAAGAAATTACAAGACTGTGTAGTGGTATGAAAAGTATAAATCGTGGAGCTTAAGATGGGTAGTTGAGATGTTTTGATCATTTATGTAGCACAGAACCAGATTGGTTTATAATGAGGGTCATATATGTGTGTATATATATATATATATATATATATATATATATATATATATATATATTTTATATATATATATATATATATATATATATATATATATATATATATATATATATATATATATATATATATATATATGTCGTGCCGAATAGGCAGAACTTGCGATCTTGGCTTAAATAGCAACGCTCATCTTGCCATATAGGACAAGTGAAAATTTGTGTATGCAATAATTTCGCCAAAATCATTCTGAACCTAACGAAAAAAATATATTTCACTGTGTTTGTTTAGTATTAAATTATTGTAAACAAATCTAAAATATATTTAGTTGGGTTAGGCTTATATAAATTGCGCTTGTTATAGTAAGGTTAGGTAAGTTTTCTAAGTTCCTTTTGGTGCAAAATTAAAATTTTTACATCAACATTAATGAAAAAAATATATCTTTAAACGTATAAGAGAAAATTTTAGAAAGGACTTAATTTTAAATGAGTTCTTGCTAATTGACCAGTTTTACATATTCGGCACGAATATATAATATATATATATATATATATAATATATATATATATATATATATATATATATATATATATATATATATATATATATATATATATATATATATATATATATATATATATATATATATATATATATATGCAAAACAACCACTATGAAAGAGTAGTGAAATTCCAAGCGCTTTCGTGACTACTCACATTGTCAGTGTTTGACGGAATAAGATTGTTCCGAACAATGGTCGATGAAAGGTTAGACACTCCTTGGATCTAACAGTAAAACTGGTAGAGAGGTTTATATTTCGACATCAGTCAGAGAGCCTCCTCACTAGATCTGCAGAGGATTTCTGACGGAGTTCGAGACACACATGAGAGTGTATGTTTTATTTCGTTTTAATTTGTCTTGTTCAATGGGTTTCCTTCCTTTCACGTTATCGTGAATATGGTGTGTGTGTGTGTGTGTGTGTGTGTGTGTTGTGTGTGTGTGTGTGTACTCACCTAATTGTACTCACCTAATTGTGGTTGCAGGGGTCGAGACTCAGCTCCTGGCCCCGCCTCTTCACTGATCGCTACTGGATCATCTCTCTCTCTGCTTCCTGAGCTTTGTCATACCTCTTCTTAAAACTATGTATGGTTCCTGCCTCCACTACTTCACTTGCTAGGCTATTCCACTTGCTGACAACTCTATGACTGAAGAAATACTTCCTAACGTCCCTGTGACTCGTCTGAGTCTTCAGCTTCCAGTTGTGACCCCTTGTCCCTGTGGTCCCCTCTCGGAACATCCTATCTCTGTCCACCTTGTCTATTCCCCGCAGTATCTTGTATGTCGTTATCATGTCTCCCTGACCCTTCTGTCCTCCAGTGTCGTCAGTCCGATTTCCTTAACCTTTCCTCGTACGACATTCCCTTGAGCTCTGGGACTAGCCTTGTTGCAAACCTTTGTACTTTCTCTAACTTCTTGACGTGCTTGACCAGGTGTGGGTTCCAGACTGGTGCTGCATACTCCAGTATGGGCCTAACATACACAGTGTACAGTGTCTTTAACGATTCCTTATTAAGGTATCGGAACGCTATTCTCAGGTTTGCCAGGCGCCCGTATGCTGCAGCGGTTATTTGTTTGATGTGTGCCTCCGGTGATGTGCTCGGTGTTATGGTCACCCCAAGGTCTTTCTCCCTGAGTGAGGTCTGTAGTCTTTGTCCACCTAGCCTATACTCTGTCTGCGGTCTTCTTTGCCCCTCCCCAATCTTCATGACTTTGCATTTGGCTGAATTGAATTCGAGAAGCCAGTTACTGGACCACATGTCCAGCCTCTCCAGGTCTCTTTGCAGTCCTGCCTTATCCTCGTCCGATTTAATTCTTCTCATCAACTTCACGTCATCTGCGAACAGGGACACTTCAGAGTCTATTCCTTCCATCATGTCGTTCACATATATCAAAAATAGCACTGGTCCTAGAACTGACCCCTGTGGGACCCCGCTCGTAACAGGCGCCCACTGTGATATCTCTTCACGTACCATGACTCGTTGCTGCCTCCCTGTCAGGTATTCCCTTATCCATTGCAGTGCCCTTCCTTTTACGTGTGCCTGATCCTCCAGCTTCTGCACTAATCTCTTGTGGGGAACTGTGTCAAAGGCCTTCCTGCAGTCTAGGAAAACGCAATCTACCCAACCCTCTCTCTCATGTCTTACTTCTGTTACCTTGTCATAAAACTCCAGGAGGTTTGTGATACAAGATTTGCCTTCCATGAACCCATGCTGGTTTTCATTTATAATCTTGTTCCTTTCCAGGTGTTCGACCACTCTCCTCCTGATAATCTTCTCCATGACTTTGCACACAATACATGTCAGAGACACAGGTCTGTAGTTTAGTGCCTCGTTTCTGTTTCCTTTCTTAAATATGGGGACTACATTAGCTGTCTTCCATTTCTCAGATAGTTGCCAGTTTCAAGGGATGTGTTGAAGATTGTGGTTAGAGGCACACACAGCATCTCTGCTCCTTCTCTAAGGACCCATGGGGAGATGTTGTCCGGTCCCATCGCCTTTGAGGTGTCAAGGCCACTTAAGAGCTTCTTCACCTCCTCCTCAGTTGTTCGTATGTCATCCAACACTTGTTGGTATATTCCCTCTTGATGTTCCCTTCTGTTCTGTCTTCCCACAGCCCTTCCTGTCTCTACTGTAAAAACTTCCTTAAATCTCCTGTTCAGCTCCTCACATACCTCCTGATCATTTCTTGTGAGTTCTCCACCTTCTGTCCTTAATCTGATCACCTGGTCTTTGACTGTTGTCTTCCTCCTGATGTGGCTATACAACAGTTTCGGGTCTGTCTTGATTCTCGATGCTATGTCATTTTCATACTGTCGCTGGGCCTCCCTCCTTACCTGTGCGTACTCATTCCTGGCTCTGCGACTGATCTCCCTATTTTCGTGTGTTCTCTGCTTTCTGTACTTTTTTCATTCTCTATTGCACTTTGTTTTTGCCTCCTTACACCGTCGGGTGAACCAGGGGCTTGTTCTGGTCTTCCCGTTGTTACTGTTGCCCTTGGGAATGAACCTTTCCACTGCCTCCTTGCATTTTGTTGCTACATATTCCATCATTTCATTTACTGGCTTTCCTGCCAGTTCTCTGTCCCACTGGACCTCCCGCAGGAAGTTCTTCAACCCTATGTAGTCCCCTCTTTTATAGTCAGGCTTTTCCCATTCTACTCCTGTTATTCTCTCCACTTGTGTGTGTGTGTGTGTGTGTGTGCGTATGTGTGTGTGTGTGTGTACTCACCTAATTGTGGTTACAGGGGTCGAGTCAAGCCTTCTGGCAGAGGAAAAACAAATGCTAAAATTCCTTCTCAAGATATAACATTCCGATTTCCGGGAAAAACTTTCCCACATACACACAGAAAAAAAAATCAAAGAAAAAACATGACATTCAGAAAAAAGTACTTACCAGAGTTCCTCTTCGTGAGATTTTCTCTGCAACATAAGAATGAGTTTAAGGGAAAAGTTACCAGGTAAGTTGGTAACATCAGCTTCGCTCCAGACATAAACTTGAAAGTCACTATGAAGCAACTTTGTGAGTAATGTAAGAACCTATGTGTGTGTGTGTGTGTGTGTGTGTGTGTGTGTGTGTGTGTGTGTGTGTGTGTGTGTGTGTGTGTGTGTGTGTGTGTGTGTGTGTGTGTGTGTGTGTGTGTGTGGGTGGGTGGGTGGGTGGGTTTTTGGGGGAATAATGATGCAGTAAGCAGATAGCTGTAAACTAGAGGAGGAGCAGCATGAGGAGGAAAAGGAAAAGAAGGTAGAGGAGGAGGAGGAGGAGGAGAAGCAGGAAGAGTGTGTAGGGAATAGAAGGAGAAGGTGGAGGTGGAGGAGGAAAAGGAGGAGAAGGAGAAAGAGGAAAAGGGCCTCATCTTGATGACCGTGTGTGTGTACCTGGCCTTGATGAAAGTGTGTGTGTACCTGGCATTAATGACCGTGTGTGTGTACCTGGCCTTGATGACCGTGTGTGTGTGTACCTGGCCTTAATGACCGTGTGTGTGTACCTGGCCTTGATGACCGTGCGTGTGTACCTGACTTTGATGACAGTGGGTGTGTACCTGGCCTTGATGACCGTGTGTGTGTACCTGGCCTTGATGACCGTGTGTGTGTGTGTGTGTGTGTGTGTGCACCTGGCCTTAATGACCGTGTGTGTGTGTGTGTGCCTGGCCTTGATAACGTGTGTGTACCTGGTCTTGGTGACTGTGTGTGTATACCTGATCTTCATGACTATGTGTGTGTGTGTGTGTGTGTGTGTGTGTGTGTGTGTGTGTGGTGTGTGTGCGTGTGTGTGGTGTGTGGTGTGTGTGTGTGTGTGTGTGTGTGTGTGTGTGTGTGTGTGTGTGTGTGTGTGTGTGTGTGTGTGTGTGTGTGTGTGTGTGTGTGTGTGTGTGTGTGCTGTGTGTGTCTGTGTGTGTGTACCTGATCTTGATGACTGTGTGAATACCTATTCTAGATAATACGATTCTAGATAATTCATCTCTGTCTACTCTTACAATTTCTGTATGTCATATTTACATTATCTATGTTATCACAAATGTATCAGATATGTAATATTTAGTACACGAATTAATATAATACGAGACAGCAGCCAAGGTGAAATGATTTTAGAATTAATTAAAACCAGACATTTGAACTTTCACATTTCTGAAGGTCTTCACGTTACTGGGTAGGATGAGGACAGGAATTGTGGTTCACTACACATGTGTCTAGTAGACGAGGGAATTGTGATTCACTGCACATGTGTCGAGTACATGAGGGAATTGTAGTTCACTGCACATGTGTCTAGTAGACGAGGGAATTGTAGTTCACTGCACATGTGTCGAGTACATGAGGGAATTGTAGTTCACTGCACATGTGTCTAGTAGACGAGGGAATTGTAGTTCACTGCACATGTGTCGAGTACATGAGGGAATTGTAGTTCACTGCACATGTGTCGAGTACATGAGGGAATTGTAGTTCACTGCACATGTGTCGAGTACATGAGGGAATTGTAGTTCACTGCACATGTGTCGAGTACATGAGGGAATTGTAGTTCACTGCACATGTGTCGAGTACATGAGGGAATTGTAGTTCACTGCACATGTGTCGAGTACATGAGGGAATTGTAGTTCACTGCACATGTGTCGAGTAGACGAGGAAATTGTGGGACGAGGGAATTGTGGTTCACTGCACATGTGTAGAGTAGATGAGGGAACTATAGCTAACTGCACATGTGTCGAGTAGACGAGGGAATTGTGATTCACTGCACATGTATAGAGTAGACTAGAGAATGGTAGTTCACTCCACATGTGTCGAGTAGACGAGGGAATTGTGGTTCACTGCACCTGTGTCGAGTAGACGAGGGAATTTGCAATTCTCTGAGCATTCACTGAAATAATCGACGAAAGATTTGTGGTTCTCTGTGAGGATGAAAAAAAAAAGAATTGTACTCTGTTGAGTATGCGATCATTTTCCCTGCAAGTTGACCAAAGCCTCGGTTTCAACCCTTTGTGTTCAGGTCTTCAATTCCACTTCTGAAATTTAAGCTTCAAGATGATAGTAGGTACGTAGGGTCGGGGTCGATGAAGCTCCTCTTTCACCAGAGTGTAGACTGGTCGATGATGCTTGTCCTTCCCTAGTAGATAAGTGTGCCTTGTTAAAGCTTGGCTTCCACTCTGCGTGTGTTGCTGAAGCTTGGTTTCCACTGTGTGTGTGTGTGTGTATGTGTGTGTGTGAGTATATATTTGCCAGAAGGTAGAAGTGCTTGAGTGGCTAGTGTGGTGTGTGTGGTGTGTGTGTGTGTGTGTGTGTGTGTGTGTGTGGGTGTGTGTGTTGTGTGTGTCTGGTGTCTGTGTGTGTTGCTAAAGCTTGGTTTTCTCCGTGTGCGTTGGTGGGCAAAGCTTCTTCCCTGAGTGTGAGCTGGTCACTGAAGGTTATTCTCCAGTGTGTTGACTAGTGATGCTTGTCCTTCCCTGAGTGTGTGCTGGTCGATCAAGCCTGCCCTTTCCCCTGTGTAATTAGCCACTGGTCGATACTGCCTATCTTCCACTGGGAATATATTATTCGGGATAAAGCCGAAGAAAAAAGTTTTTCCTTTAACCTCTCGTTTGCTGAACTCAATTTCCGGTTTGCAAAATTCCCAACAGTTGCATCTAATATTCGTTAATTACTTTCCACTTCAAGACACAAATGTATGTTCATTTCTACGTACATGCCAAGTCCTCATTTCCTGCTTGTGCTAGTTCACAGTGTGTGGGCTATTGATTGGAGAGGAGTGGGACCTTGTTGGGGGTACAGAGACAACTGGTCCATCCAGGCGAGTTTGCAGACTCAGTGAGGGATCCATCATCTAGTTCTCCGGACGCACAAGGCTCTCTTTTAATGTTACTTGAAGCAGAAGTAGACGAGGGTGAGAGATGTGCTGACAAAACATCTCTTCTGTCTAGGTAGTTTCTGTCTTGCTATTAGTGGATAGAGGATAAAGCCTTGACCCATATTTGTGCTATACGACTATAACAAGTTTGCCATTTCACATAAATGACACGAATAATAATGTCTTCAACCACACACCCCTCAAGGGAGGTTCCTTGACGCTGGTAAGGGGCTCTTGATCTAGGGAATTGGATCTGTGCTCCGGTTCCCTGAATTGAGCCTGAATACCTTCCATCCCCCCCACATGCGCTGTATAATCCTACGGGTTTAGCGCTCCCCCATGATAATAATAATAATTCAACCACACAGGATGACTACCACACTCACACTTCTCGCAAGCATCAAGGAATTTCCCCTGAAAGGAAATAATTCTGTATTTCTATAGTGGTCACCTTAAATTTATTCACAGACCAAATTTTTGTAATATTGTAACCTGTGTCGCTGTTTACTCCCTAATCTAGGACGTTAACGTAGATTATGAACAAACCGGGAGCCAACACATTCCCACGAGGAACACCACTAACAACTGGTCTCCACTATAGTACCGCGTAGAGTCCTTTCTGATTAATCCACTGAGACTCCTATCAGACTCGCAAGAACTCAAATACTGATGAACACTCGATAACAATAATGCTCTGAAACTAAGAAAAATTAAATTTCTTGTTCAACACGTTTCACAGCTAACCCATACTTTGGTAAAGAACGTTAAGACGACGTCGATTCGGCTTGTCTTCGAACAATATCAAATCACATTTTGATAATGTGGTGACGTGATTTGATAATTGTCCATTACGGACCGAAACGTCCCCGAAAACGTTTCCTCTCTCAAGTGTGATTTGCGAATTGTTCTAGCCACTCTATTAAGATTTTTATTCGTCCACGCGTTCAAGTAACTTGTTATTATTTTAGCGTTAAGTAAAATTATTCAGTGGGTAACTATCTAAAAGTTTATTTATTTAATAAAACGTTCACCTATGCGAAATCGAAGCAACGCCAGCGCCATTTACCAAGTGGTTAAAACGTATATAAAATTCAAGGCCTTAAACTGGCAAAACAATAGGCGAATTAAAGCGAGGGACATGATTCAGTAAACCTTTTGGTCGAATTGGAGCGACAATTCACTTATGAATCCCAGTGAAGGCTGAGAGCCCTTGGGAGCGTGGCGTGTGTTCCAGCATTGTTTCAGCGCAGGACTGTGTGATGACCGACCATGACATCGCTTATATTGGTGGCTACCTCGACCAATTTTCTTCTTATATTGCATGCTAATTTTTTCTCCTGATGAGAGATAGATACATTTTTACGTTTAGAATTTAGAAAATATTCCGGTGTGTTTTTTTAATAAACGTCATTAGTTAGGCGGATACCTTGTATCCAATATTTCTGGATGGCACACACTGCACTGGAGTGTTGTCTTACACAGGATGTGACAATCTAGCAACGCTGGAGAGTTTTCCCAACACACTTTTTCCCTGGATACGACCCACAACAGTCAGCTAGCTGACAGGTACCTATTTTTAGTGCTAGGTGGGCAAGGGCAGCAACGCTGTTAAGAGACTCACCTAAATATTTCTCCCTGCCAGGGAATCGAACATTGGATCTTGCGATTTAAAGTGGAATGTATATGTGTATGGAGAAGAGGAGAGGAGGATAAGACTTTTAATTACCTATTTATAGACATAAGAATGGAGCTCAGCTGCTGGTATTACATCTTATTTATAAGGATTTAATAACGGTTCAACAAAGACCAGAACAACAAAAACTGTGTACTGTCAATTTTCCTTGAAATATGTTAACATTATTTGTAAACTTTGCAATGCATGTTTTACTCAGTCACTCCTGGAGCTCATTCACTCACCGCCGTCTCTGTAAAAAGATAAAAAGAGAGACTTCTTTTAATTTTTTTATGTTGCGTCTTGTGTGACATAGAAGCGTGTTGAGGTGTCCTCCCCGTTGTTAGTTGTAACAACATTTTCTCTTTTCTCTCATAACTTTTTAAATTTACAGTTATTTTCACATCTCCACTACTTGTCAGTAAGACAAATTTGATGTTTTTTTCCAGACTTTCTACGACACTTGTATTTCTTAATTCCATAATTCATTTACTTGTTAGTCCCAAAAGTTTCCCTACTTGGGTTTTGGGATTGTTGTATATAATTGTTGCTGCAAGTCTCGGTTTAAGTTAGATAAATTTGCCTTAAAAACTAATGATTTTAAATGGTCTTCAAATTGTTTTTTTAATCGCCCCAAGACATTTCGAATCATCAGAAGTAACAGAAGTTTTTAATATAGTAAGAAAATATATTCTTGAAACATCTCAGTCAGTTTAATAGCCTTTCTTCCTCCATTATTTTTTCAAGTTAGTTTCTTAAAAGGAAGATAATTAAACATATTCTTGAAGGAGAAAATAATGTAAATTCATGATTCATATACCTGAACTACATCTGTGATTCTTAACTCAGTAATTAAAGATACAAGAAAATCCTGACCTTCCTGGAGGTCTACCTTGAGGGAGCTACGGGAGTCAACGCCCCGCGGACCCCGCCCATCACCAGGAGGCCTCAGCCAGATTATTTTCTAGTTAGTATATAAGTTATCTCTGGGTTTATTCTTCGTTTTCTTCAGTTGTTGCTCAGGTACTTTCACAAGTACTTTCTCAAGTACTTTCACACGTCTCCGTGCGTCATCAGGGGCTATGCAATGTTGCTAGAGTAGCAATAGGAGAAATGAGAAAAAGTTTTCTCAGAGTAAGTTAGCGTGGCGACACCAGCCACTTTCTCTCACAAAATGAGAGGCACTGGTCAGTTCACCACAGACCCACCCCTCCCCACCCCTCCTCATACGGGGTATGGTAGCAGAGGGCCTCCTAGTTTACAGAAAGCAGGAAATAGAATAATGGGAGATGTAACATGAGATCGCTGCCAGCAAGTCATGTGACACAAGAGATTACGTTGTAATAGTGGATAATAACGCAAACAAAACAATAACATTGTGTATAAACTTTCTTATTAAATGAGTCGAATGCGTTTATTTGTCAGTTTAAAATATACTATGTCTTGGGAGGATTCTAGAATGTTAGGAAGAATTTCTTAATAAAATCCTATATACCGCCTACCTATATCCTCATTATCATTTATTATGCCTGTACCTTGGTTATTTATGAAGCTTCCGTAGTATTCCGATTATTCTTTAAGACCTAAAAAACCAGACAATTCACGAATGATCCAATTATCCTTTATCACCACATAACAACCGAACTCTGTTGGGTTGTAATCCACTAAGCTAGTTGCAATCACCATGTTGCAATCCCTGTTTGTAACAAGCAGTACTTAAGTGGATTTACTACTAATGATTATATATTACACCGATCATGTTGGAAACACGTAACCTAGTGTACCTGTAACCTTACGTTACCTTTATACTGCTGTAGCTAAATGGTTTTGCTCCCAATGGCACGTTCACTGCCGAAGAAACATGAAGACAGATGCGGATAACAATGACGTAACGTCACCAGATCCTCACGAGGTTCGAAGAAACATGAAGACAGATGCGGATAACAATGATCTAAACGTCACTGAGATCCCATGCTACGAGGTTCCATGCACATTGAGCAATTTTTCAATCTCTTAAGGCTGTTGCAAATAGACTTCCAATATAGCTTGAGTTTGCTACACACCTAACATGATTATGTAAGGCATTCCTATCATGGCTTAGTACTTTTATTCGTATTTCACCCCCAGACACCTGGACGCCACTTTTTACTACCCGTCGTCATTATCACTGTAATATAAATAAACGTCGTTGATTTTTATCAGCTCCTGCATCCCTGTCTTGCTATTATTGATGTATGTGTGAGTGTGTGTGTGTGTGTGTGTGTGTGTGTGTGTGTGTGTGTGTGTGTGAAGGACCAAGATGGAGCCTTTAGCAGACTCCAGTACTAAGGAAGCCATGCATAAGGATAAAAAGTCCATCGCTGACAAGCACTGTAAGCAAGGAGTCCATCCAAGCTTCGGCTCTTAAAAAGTGCGTAATAAATGCATATGTGCATACATGATAATTAGTGTATGTATGTATAGTTGTTTACACGACTCGTGCTTTGTTCATTCAAGATGGAGGCAATGTCACATGGCATTATTTTACTAGTTCAATGTTTCTGTTAACAGTCTAATGGGCTGGTTATTTACCAGCAAGGAGCAGCGACAGAATACTTCAAACTACCTTTCTTCATCATCTGTCTTCGAAGTTGGTCGAGGGACTGATTATTTCCAACTACCTGTCCACTTCTTCTACCGTCTCCAAGATTCTACTGAAAAGTCTGCAGCACAGAGGGAACGCTTCGTCAATAAGGGTACCTAGTATAGCACATGTCTTACTCATCAACATTTTTCCTATCACGTATTTGTGTGTACACTAAATACATACCCTTCCATTAAATGTCTGCAAGTTTGTGTGTTTTATCTCAGTACAGAATGGCCGAGCGAGGGAATTAAGTTGACTAAGGAAATACTTTACTAGTCGCTTCCAATGTTCCTGTAAATAAAGTTGGGGCAAGACGGAGAAACCAACTTTTGTGTTTCGTACTAAGTTGGAAATCCTTGTCAGGCACGGGAGGAATGTGTGTCTGCTGCCCTGCGGAGTCTTCTCAATTAAGAGTTCCTGGGCTTCAAGGAAACCTGGAAGTGTTTTTTTTTTTTATGGGGGAGGGGGGTTGAGGGGAAGCTCAGGAGTTCCTGAGGTCTAAGAACCTGGAATGTGTTTCTTTTGAAGCTCCGTTAAGAGTCCCTGAACTCTGTTAGTCGTGGGTCTGTATTTATGGAGTCTGGTTTAAATTTCCTCTGTTCTAGAAACTCTGAGTCAGCACTATGTGAACCTTAAGTAAAGTTCTGAAGATCTTGGAACCATGGACTTGTCTAGTTATATATATATATATATTATATATATATATATATATATATATATATATATATATATATATATATATATATATATATATATATATATATATATATATATATATTATATATATATATATATATATAATATATATATATGGGCTAATGCCTGCTGTATTTTGGGCACACGCCCCAGCTCTGAGGAGCTGGATGAGATTTCGCATTATAATCGGTGATACACACGTAACAACATGTACCTTATATGCCACCTTTATATCAACAATGTATCTCTTAAATCTTCTGTACCATATTATGTAATAATATACATACACACACACATATATATATATATATATATATATATATTATATATATATATATATATATATATATATATATATATATATATATATATATATATATATATCTTGGCCAGGACTCGATCCTGGGTTCCTATGCCCAGCCCCGTGTGAACTGAACAAACTACGCATCACTCTATCCATTGGACCACCATCCTTAAACACCAGGCACCCAGCAGTACTGAACATGTTATCCTGTTATTCTGGTGTTTAAGAATGGTGGTCCAATGGATAGAGTGATGCGTAGTTTGTTCAGTTCAATTCACACGGGTCTGGGCAAGGGAACACAGGATCGAGTCCTGGCCAAGCCACAGTTCTGATAACGATTCAAAATCACTTGTTTCGTGATTTCATTGATATATAGACTGTTCGTGAAGGCTGGTACACCAAACAGGATGATGTGTACTATGTATATATATCCTTGTAAACCTGAGTTTGCGTGATTCCTGTTGCAGTTGAGAAAGGAGAGTGTGCTGTGTATGTTAAAACGTGTCCAGGATCTATGTGAGCTGTGCCCATTACCGTTCACCCCACAAACTGCACAAGAGGGAAAACTTTTCTCGTTCACTGCTCAGTGGGAGTAGGAACGAATCACCTTGCTGGTGCTTGTCCTTCCTCCGCCCTCTCCCCACCCTCTCCCACGCCTTGCTGTTTTCACAAAACTTTCCACTCCTCTTTCTCTCACCCCATCCTTTACGCCCCTCTTTCTCTCAATTCTTCCCTCTCTCCAACTCAGATAAAAGCTGTTCCGCCTCCTTCATGCACTTTGTTTTTTCATGTTCCCACTGGTTTTCTCTCTAGTTTACCATCTCTCTAATTAACCTCATCCTCACTACTACCACCAGTACCAACACTAATATCAGAATCACATCATCTAGCCACCACCAACAGCACCACATCATCACACCACCACTACCACATCATCTCACCACCACTACCACATCATCTCACCAGCATCACCACATTATCTCATCACCATCACCATATCATCACACCACCACTACCATAACAACATCATCTCACCACCACTACCACATCATCTCACCAGCATCACCACATTATCTCATCACCATCACCATATCATCACACCACCACTACCACATCATCTCGCCATCACCACATCATCTCACCACCATCACCACATCATCTCACCATCAGCACCACATCATCTCACCACCAACACCACTTTCTCTTTCCTGTGCCACAATACAACACGTTTTCATCCATTCCAATTATATTATCGTCAGCGTAGTCCGCCACTTTCCTGTAATTTCCCCAATAATATACTTGTTATCACATTACCTTCGCTGGTTCCAGAAGTGGCAAAAATGTATACTCGAGAGTGTACTGATTTATGTTGTGTGTGTGTATATATGTCGATCTTATTCCAGCAGTCTACCAATATACGTAGATCTTATTCCAACAGTCTACCAATATACGTAGATCTTATTCCAAAAGTCTACCAATATACGTAGATCTTATTCCAGCAGTCTATCAATATACGTAGATCTTATTCCAGCAGTCTACCAATATACGTAGACCTTATTCCAGCAGTCTACCAATATACGTAGATCTTATTCCACAGTTCTACCAATAACGTAGATTTTATTCAGCAGTCTTCCAATATACGAAAGATCTTATTCCAGCAGTCTACCAAAAATACGTAGACCTTTTTCCAGCAGTCTACAATATACGTAGTATTTTTCCCCAGCAGTCCCAAATTAAGTATAATTGAGAAATATTTTTTCCCAGCATTCCTTACTGTTTTTTTCCTCCCCCAATTACAATTTATTCTTCCCCTTTCCTGATCATTCCAAACAATTTTTTTATTTTACAAGTATAATTTTAAAAAATTTCATTATTTTTATATTAAAATTTTGTTTTGGGTATTTTAAAAATTTTTTTATTTTTATTTATTATTAATTTAATAAAATTTCATTTTATTATTTTATTTTGTATTATTATTATTATTATTATTATTATTATAATATTTTTTATTTTATTATTATTATTATTATTATTATTATTTAATTATTTTTTATTATTATTATTTTATTAAATTGAAATTAGTAGTAGAGTTTTTATGTTATATTTTAAATTTTAAAATTATTTTTATTATTATTTTATTTTTTTTATGTAATATTATTTTTTTTTTGCTTTTATTAAAATATTTTCATTTCGCAATTTTCTGTAGTTGGTGGGGTTTCCCCCATATTCCGCTAATTTTCAAACTATTTTTACGTAAAACCCTTTTTGTTAAATCTTTAATACGGGTTTGTAATTGTTTTCTGTTTTTTTGCCATACTGAATAAAATGTTTAAAGTATTCGAAAAAGGTTTTGTTCCTTTAGTTTGCGGTATCGAGCCCGATACTTTTTGTGAATTGCAACTGTTACCCCCTGGTGGGGCCCTTTTGTTTTTCACATCTGACGAGGAATTATTGGGGTTTGTACACATGTGAGTAATGTATTCTTGTTTACACATTGCATAATTTAGTCAGTCTAAAGTGTAGGGATTATTTATGGGTTGAATGCGGACCCCATTTAATGAGTTTTGTTTAACTGTAATAAGTGTAAGTTTTTGGGCAACTGGACAGTGGTGTAGTGCTGGTGTTGTACACCAGTGCTGACGAGTGAAGTGTAGTGCTGGTGTTATACACCAGTGCTGACGAGTGAAGTGTAGTGCTGGTGTTGTACACCAGTGCTGACGAGTGAAGTTAGTGCTGGTGTTTACACCAGTGCTGACGAGTGAAGTGTAGTGTGGTGTTTACCCCAGTGCTGACGAGTGAAGTGTAGTGCTGGTGTTTACACCAGTGCTGACGAGTGAAGTGTAGTGCTGGTGTTTACACCGTGCTGACGAGTGAGTTAGTGCTGGTGTTATACACCAGTGCTGACGAGTGAAGTGTAGTGCTGGTGTTGTACACAAGTGCTGACGAGTGAAGTGTAGTGCTGGTGTTGTACACCAGTGCTGACGAGTGAAGTATAGTGCTGGTGTTATACACCAGTGCTGACGAGTGAAGTATAGTGCTGGTGTTATACACCAGTGCTGACGAAGTGAAGTTAGTGCGGGGTTTTGTACACAAGTGCTGACGAGTGAAGTGTAGTGCTGGTGTTGTACACCAGTGCTGACGAGTGAAGTGTAGTGCTGGTGTTGTACACCAGTGCTGACGAGTGAAGTGTAGTGCTGGTGTTGTACACCAGTGCTGACGAGTGAAGTGTAGTGCTGGTGTTGTACACCAGTGCTGACGAGTGAAGTGTAGTGCTGGTGTTGTACACCAGTGCTGACGAGTGAAGTTAGTGCTGGTGTTTACACCAATTTGCGACGAGTGAAGTGTAGTGCTGGTGTTACACCAGTGCTGACGAGTGAAGTGTAGTGCTGGTGTTGTACACAAGTGCTGACGAGTGAAGTGTAGTGCTGGTGTTACACCAGTGCTGACGAGTGAAGTGTAGTGCTGGTGTTGTACCCCAAGTCTGACGAGTGAAGTGTAGTGCTGGTGTTATACACCAGTGCTGACGAGTGAAGTGTAGTGCTGGTGTTGTACACAAGTGCTGACGAGTGAAGTGTAGTGCTGGTGTTATACACCAGTGCTGACGAGTGAAAGTGTAGTGCTGGTGTGACCCCAAGTGCTGACGAGTGAAGTGTAGTGCTGGGGGTTATACACCAGCTGACGAGTGAAGTATAGTGCGGGTGTTTACACCAGTGCTGACGAGTGAAGTTAGTGCTGGTGTTTAAAACCAGTGCTGACGAGTGAAGTGTAGTGCTGGTGTTTACCCCAGTGCTGACGAGTGAAGTGTAGTGCTGGTGTTGTACCCCAAGTGCTGACGAGTGAAGTTAGTGCTGGTGTTGTACACAGTGCTGACGTGTGAGTGTAGTGCTGGTGTTTACACCAGTGCTGACGAGTGAAGTGTAGTGCTGGTGTTGTACACAATGCTGACGAGTGAAGTTAGTGCTGGTGTTTACACAGTCCCTGACGAGTGAAGTGTAGTGCTGGTTTTCACCAGTGCTGACGAGTGAATGTAGTGTGGTGTTTACACCAGTGCTGACGAGGTGAAGTATAGTGCTGGTGTTTACACCAGTGCTGACGATGAAGTTAGTGCTGGTGTTGTACACAAGTGCTAAACGAGTGAAGTTAGTGCTGGTGTTGTACCCCAAGTGCTGACGAGTGAAGTGTAGTGCGGTGTTGTACCCCAGTGCTGACAAAGTGAAGTTAGTGCTGGTGTTTAACATTGTGCTAAATGGCTGGGGAACGGGTGTGGATGAACTGGGTTGTACCCCAAGTCTGACGGCGGGAAGAAGTGTGGGTACAGTCTGGATTTGCAGGTATGTGGTGGGACAAGTGTGGACAGTAATGAGGGTTTTTCACCAGTCTGAGGGGGAAGGACGGTTTTGGTAACAGTTACAGGAGATTTTTTTCACCAGTCTGAGGCGGGAAGTGTTAGTACTGGGTTTTTCACCAGTTACATGATGGGCTGGGGACACAGTGTGACAGTACTGAAGTTTTTTCACCAGTCTGATGGTTGGGGATGACAATGTGGGTAAGTAAGCTGGGTTGTCCCCCAGTACTGAAGTGAAGGAAGTGGTGGCCCCAGTCTGAAGTTGAAGTATAGGCTGGGACAAGTGTGGGTAAGTATGGGGTTTTTCACCATTTACTGATTGGCTGGGGACATGGGGCACAGTATAGGAACGTTGTTTACACCTTTACTGATGGGCTGGGGACAAGTGGGGACAGTATGGTGGTGTTCACAGTACTAAAGTGCTTGGAAGACGGGTTGCCCCAGTACGGGAAGTTTTTCACCAGAAATGATGGCTGGAGGACAGGTGTGGTACAGAAACTGGATTTGTTCACCAGTAAGATGGCGGGAGGAAACAGGTGTGGACAGTACGGGAAGTTGTTCCAACTATTTTCCCTGATGGCTGGAGGACAGGTGTGGACAGTACTGTATTTTGTTCCCCAGTACTGATGGCTGGAGGACAGGTGTGGGTACAGTACGGGAGTTGTACCAGAAATGATGGCTGGAGGACAGTGTGGTACAGTACAGGAGTTGTACACCAGTAATGATGGCTGGAGGACAGGTGTGGTACAGTACTGGAGTTGTTCACCAGTAATGATGGCTGGAGGACAGGTGTGGTACAGTACTGGAGTTGTTCACCAGTACTGATGGCTGAAGGACAGGTGTGGTACAGTACTGGAGTTGTACACCAGTAATGATGGCTGGAGGACAGGTGTGGTACAGTACTGGAGTTGTACACCAGTAATGATGGCTGGAGGACAGGTGTGGTACAGTACTGGAGTTGTTCACCAGTCTGAAGGCTGGAGGAAAAGGTGTGGTACAGAAATGGAGTTGTCACCAGTCTGATGGCTGGGGGACAGGTGGGTAGAGTACTGAGTTGTTCACCAGTACTGATGGCTGGAGGACAGGTGTGGTACAGTACTGGAAGTTGTTCACCAGTACTGATGGCTGGAGGACAGGTGTGGTGCAGTACTGGAGTTGTTCACCAGTACTGATGGTTGGAGGACAGGTGTGGTACAGTACTGAAGTTGTTCACCAGTACTGATGGCTGGAGGACAGGTGTGGTACAGTAATGGAGTTGTTCACCAGTACTGATGGCTGGAGGACAGGTGTGGTACAGTAATGGAGTTGTACACCAGTACTGATGGCTGGAGGACAGGTGTGGTACAGTACAGTACAGTACAATACTGATGAAAATTAAGACACATGTGCAACATCTGGATATCTTTATTGTAGACGTATCGCCATCCAGTGGCTTTATCAATACAGATTCTAGGACATAATTAGAAGACAGTAGAACACTTGTAAGCCTCGTGACTCAGCAGTATACCGTTGATCCTGTTAATTCTCCTTTTTATACATACGCATTCTAAATTTAAGTTAACTTCATACAAAAATCATACTTCTGTATGATAGGCTTTATTAAATGTTCATGGAGGCACAACAAGGGTTAGATAACGCAAACAATGTGTTTTGTTCAGTACATCAGATATAACAGCGAGAAAGAGATGTTGAATAGTATAATATAAATAAGAAGGAGGTGAGAATAAAAGGCCCTCGTAAGTGGCAATCTTCTACGTCTTTTAGCATATTTATCTCTGTGATTTAAAAAAAATTAAGTGTAATGATATTCCTGAATAGCAAGTTATTTATGCTTTAATACACAAAACTAGCATTGAAACCCAATACATGTAGAGAGCCTCAAGTCAAGCCATGTTGTCTAACCATAAATATTTAAGGAGAGGGACGCGGATCGTTTATGTCCGGTTCAGAGAGTTATTGACCGCTAGGCAACTAAAATCAACACAACAAGAATTTGCCAAGAACTCCATGACGATAATTATTATTTAAAGTTCTTTAATAAATAAACCTGAGAGATGAAACCGTCTACACAAATATTCGCAACACCACAGTATTCCCATTGTTTATTGTGACATTCAACTGTAAATAATGGAAAAATTAATCATGTGAATTTTAAATGAAAACGAAGACCTAAACTAGAGCGTGGGATGCAGGTGATGACATTATTGAGTGTCACTAGACAAAGACTCCAGAGCGATGCATTGTTCTTCCAGTTGGGCAGAGAATGTCCACAACGTTATTGTTAAAAGACCAATACCTGCGGAGTCAGCATGACCAGCGCCACGAAATACCCATATCTACTAAAAGTTAAGATGACGTTTCTGCCTGTCCTGGAGCGCTGTCAGCGTATTCCAGCCACGTATTTTTGATCTGTGTTCTTCCAGCACAATTAAGAGTTTAAGAGCAAAGATTATTATTATTATAATCAAAAAGAAGCGCTAAGCCACAAGGACTATACAGCGCTGCATTAAGAGCAAAGAGGAGGGCACAACACAGTGAATCCATTGCTGGTATCTACGCAAGGTTGAGATGCACTTTTACCATAAGGAAGACCTGTCTAACATTGTCGAATATCCTTCCTAAAAAATCATTTAGAGTCAAAAATCACGAGATCAGTTTATACCTGACAGCCATAATTGTATGTAATAATATTATTGCTACATCCTCACTACAAGTAATATATCGTTTTAAGAGACCTTGTTTCATTAATGTGTTTTTAAGCGGATTTCTCTCAGTATGTTTAATATATCATCTTCAGAGACTTTCTGGAAGCTTAACATATATTTTTACAGATATTTTAATAAGCTAAATATATCGTGTTAGTGGACTTTCTTTCGATAAGGTTAATACATCGTTTTATAAGATGCTTTTTCAACAAGTTTGATAACCCGTTTAATAAGGTTTTTTAATGTTTTATAAATGATTTTACAAGGTGTTTACGGTAATTTCTATATATTGTTTTACATGACCTTTACACTAAAGTTTATATATCGTGTTATAGAATTTTCTTTTAATAAATTTAGTATACAATATTATAAGTCGAAGCTCTTGGGTCAGGAAGAATCTTACGTGAGGCGAACTCGTGAAAAGGATTATATCAGCATTCACTGTGGTGTAAGAACCGATGTTGTTGTTTGGGTGGCAGGGGGTGGGTAGCAAGGTGTGGGTGGCAGAGTGTCGGGTGACAGGGTGTTGGGTGGAAGGATGTGGGGTGGCAGGGTGTGGGGGTGGCAGTGTATTGGGTGGTAGGGTATGGGGTGGCAGATGTGGGGGTGGCAGGGTGTGGGTGGTAGGGTGTGGGTGGCAGGGTGTGAGGTGGCAGGGTGTGAGGGTGGAGAAATGTGGGAGTAGCAATGTGTGGGTGCAGGGTGTGGGTGGAAGGGATGGGGTGGCAAGGTGTGGGGTGGCAGGGTGTGGGGGTGGCAGGGTGTGGGGGGTGGCAGGGTGTGGGTGGCAGTGTGTGGGTGGCAGGGTGTGGGTGGCAGGGTATGGGATGGCAGGGTGTGGAGTGGCTGGGTGTCGGTGACGGCAGGGTATGGGGTGCCATGGTGTGGGGGTGGCAGGGTAATGGTGGTAGGGTATGGGGGGGGCAGGATGTGGGGGTGGCAGGGTGTGGGGGTGGCAGAATGTGGGGTGGCAGAGTGTGGGGTGGCAGTGTGTGGGTGGCAGGGTGTGGGTGGTAGGTATGAGGTGGCAGGGTGTGGGGTGCCAGGGTGTTGGGATGCAGGGTGTTAGGTGGCAGTGTGTGGGTGGCAGGGTGTGGGTTTGGCAGGGTGTGGGGTGGCTGGGTGTAGGTGATGGCAGGGTGTGGGGTGGCAGGGTGTGGGGGGTGCCAGGGTGTGGGGTGGCAGGTGTGGGGGAGACAAGGTGGGGGTGTCGCAGGGTGCGGGGTGGCAGGGTGGGGGCAGGGTGAGAGTGGCAGGGGGTGGGGGTTGCAGGGCATTTGGGGGGCAGGGGATGGGGTGGGAGGATGTGGGGGTGGCAGGGTGTGGGGGTGGCAGGGTGTGGGGGGTGGGAGGGTGGGGTGGCAGGGTGGGGTGGAAGTGTGGGGTGGCAGTGGGGTGGCAGGGGATGGGTGGCGGGTGTGGGGGCGGGTGTAGGGAGGGCCAGGGTGTGGGGTGGCAGGGTGTAGGGTGGCAGGGTGTAGGGTGGCGGGGTGTGGGGGTGGCAGGGTGTAGGGTGGCAGGGTGTAGGGTGGCAGGGGGGTGGGGTGGCAAAGTGTGGGGGATGGCAGAGTGTGGGGGATGGCAGGGTGTGGGGGATGGCAGGGAGTGGGGGATGGCACAGTGTGGGGGATGGCAGGGTGTGGAGTGGCAAGGTGTGGTGGGGGTGACAGGTTATGGATCATTGCGATCTCAGGTGACTGAGATCGCAATAACAAGGAATTTCGAGGTGACACGAAAGAGTTAAAGACCTCAGTAGCGAAGATAAAAACATATTTAGTACTCATGAATACATTAACACACACACACACACACACACACACACACACACACACACACACACACACACACACACACACACACACACACACACTGCGATGTGCCACTGTTGTTTCCAAGAAATTTCTGTTATACAATATATTTAAGGTTATTTCTAATTTGGGTTCACCTGGACGTATATCGGAGCCTCTGTAAGCCAATTCCCGGAACACATTTCAATGTGGTTGAATGATATTTGATTTCTTTTGACAGTAACGGCCTAATATTGTGCTTAATATTGCAGAAGTAAATTCGTGGCCACTGTGATTTGGTATTAGAGACGTGGGAAAACTGAATTTAAATAGTACAATAGACTGAAATTGTTGAAGTATAATTGACTTGCCTTTATTGTTATTATTATTATTATTATTATTATTATTATTATTATTATTATTTTTATTATTATTTTATTATTATTATTATTATTGTTGTTGTTGTTGGTGTTGTTGTTTTTGTTGTTGTTGTTGTTCCTATTATTATTATTATTATTAATATTATTATTATTATTACTATTATTATTATCAATTGTTATTACTGGGAAACTCTAAACGCGTAGGATTCATATCGCTTTCGAGGAACTGGAAGTCATTAGATTTAATGTAGCTCCAACTTCTTCAATTTAGAACATTTCGTCAGTTTCAAGAGAAGTGATTCCTTGAAGAACGATGACGGGAAAACATAACCTCAGCGAATCTTGCGATTAACTGTCGTTCAGTGTATAAAACTGGCCAGAATTACCAGGGTTGTCTTTCATACTCTTGCAACCTGGGTTATCACACCAGGGAGCAGCTGTGGTGACCGTAGTTATCATACTTCATACCCTTGTAGCCCTGGGCCCAGGCAGCCTCGAATCTGGGTTATCGCACCAACCATTGCAAGCCCAGATATCGTGCTTCACCTCCCAGTGTAACCCGTGTTGCACCAACCTCGATATCAGGGTTATCACACTAGAAAAACAGCTCTTGCAACCGCAGTTACGGTCACTGAAACAAATAATGCGAAACTATTTTTTGTAGCAGCGTAAAGAGCAGCAACAAATCCCACACTCTGAGCAGTAAAGACCGGTCGTGGACCCCTTGTTGGCAGAGTAATGTTCCACGATTTAGCTCCCTCTCTGCCATGTCTGACATAACAGACCTTTTGTAAACGCACTAGATTTACGGTTGGGTAATACACAGAAGCTTAGAACAGAACAAGCCTTTACGTCAACACACTATTTCTTTAAGCGAAATATGTCTTTATTATTCTATTTTGTCGGTTAAATAGAGAAATAATGTAAGATCACCGTAATGCAATGTAAGATCACGGGATAATTAGCAAATAATTTGGGTAAATAGATTGGAAGAATATTTAAAAGGACATTTAAGAAGAGAAAGGTGTTATGACAACGTCAAATTTTGAGTAAAGCTTTATCAAACCTCATTGATAAAAGTTCTACATAGAGCTTGACGGTGTCACGCTTAAAGCTTGCTCTGAATGTTTGTCACTGACAGCATCCCATCAACGTCTGGTCCTTGCATCCAACATACAGTATATTGACTTATATTTTGTACTGTTAATGTTTTTCCATTATCTTAACCGTTCTGTCTTGATTCAATAAAAACGCTTCTGGTACACGATATTTAACTAACATCAAGTGAACTATTACAAAATCCTCGAGCTTCATTATCTCAGAATGATTCTAGTGTTTATTACTCTGAAAATACTAACGTTGGCTCCGTCCGTGATTGTTTATCATACATTTTATATCAGTTGCTGACGTTTCTGCAAATGTTTACATTTGGCTGAGAAAACAATTTTGTGAATAGGTTTCCTAGGAAGTGAGGGTGCATTGACGCTGAACACGCGCGCGCGCCCGGCACACACCACACACACACACACACACACACACACACACACACACACCACACACACACACACACACACGGTATGCAATTATTATTAATCAGTCAAGCAATAGTGCTTGAGGATCAAGTTGTTTACGAACTGGCACTTCCCTTCCACTCAGCTACTACACACTCTAAGTCTCCTCGTCCACCTGACCCTAGACACTTGTCACTCTTCCTCCATCTAACCATTCCACACTCCTTGGACATGTTTAAATCAATACTAGTAATGGCTATTTAATTTTTCATGAATATAGAGTAACTCATTAGTTCTACTTAGGACGAGGTATCGGTGTTCCTACCTGTTGTCTCTCGGGAAGCGACGACACCTGCCCTAAAGGACAGGAATTGCCTTTTGCCATTTGCCATTGCTTTCTGATACAAGAACTGTCCTTCAGAATGCGATATTTGTCCAGTAGAATACTACATTTATCCTATAGGATTCACCACATGACTTTAGGATGCAACACTTGTCCTACATGATACGGCGACACCTGTTCTAAAAGACATGACGCGCAACATATTCAAGAAACATCAATCATTAACACGAACATAACTGTTACCTCCGTCTGGGTCCTTTGACAGTTCACTGGCACGCTATTAGAAATTAATTATTGTGCAGCCTCTGTGGATATGTGTTCTCAACATCTGGGTGAAGGGTGTGATCTTAACTTCTGAGAGTGTGTGAGGGTAACGTTAGTCTCCGAAGGTGTGTGATCTTACCTTCTGTGGTGTGTGTGTGTGTGTGTGTGTGTGTGTGTGTGTGTGTGTGTGTGTGTGTGTGTGTGTGTGTGTGTGTGTGTGATCTTACACCTGATAAATGACTTGGTTGTCTGAGACATGCGAAGCATTTATCAGGCAGCAGAAGAATGTCAGGCAAGAGATGGCGTGGCACTACTGATGAAGTGCTTCATAAAATAAGGCAACTTTAGCATTCACTAAGTCACATGTAGGCTCCACACATGAGGACAACACATTTATAGACATGAACACCACAGTTATAATTTAAACTAGATCAAAGAAACTGGTGCTAGGGAAAACCTGATTTTCGCACAAGCAGCTAAGTCCCTTCATCGTGGTCTGCAAATCGCAACCAGGACTCAACCTATGAACTGAATTCATCCTGGCTCTGTTTGTTACTAGAATCATTTGATTCGACCTCTTACTGAAGACTCACTCTACGATTCTTCTTATAAGACTCACTCTACGATTCCTCTTACAAGACTCACTCTACGATTCTTCTTATATAACTCACTCTACGATTCCTCTTATAAGACTCACTCTACGATTCCTCTTATAAGACTCACTCTACCTACACTCTTATTAAACTCGCTCAACCTCTTGGCTGGAATAACTCATTACTCGACCTTTATGGACAGTGTTAATCAACATTTAGTAGCTGAGAGAGAGAGAGAGAGAGAGAGAGAGAGAGAGAGAGAGAGTATGTATTATCAAAGCTTAAAAAACACGAATATTACACAACTCATCTTGGTTCTTACCTCCCCAGCTCCCCCCTACCCCCCCCCCAAATGAAAGAGGCCAGCAGGCCATCTTCGCAACTCACCAATCAAGCGTCATCTTTCACTTATGACTGTATAATCGATTCTCATTCTCATATGAAGTAGTTACTGACGAGAAAAAAAAAATTATATTTTATATTTCACTAATAGCATTTTTTGGCTAACTAAATGAGTTGTGAGTTATAAATCACGAGTATTATTATTATTATTGTTATTATTATTTTATTTATTATTATTATTATTATTATTTATATTATTACTATTACTACTACTACTATTATAATAATCTATTAAGTGTGGTATTAGTAGTAGCAAACTATTTAAAAGTTAAATCGAATTGGTCATTTAACACGGCAGTTGTGTTAGGTAAGTCTCTGTGATTAAGAATTTCATTACCGTACGATCAGAAATAAAACAAGACAAACACTAACATGTCAAGAGGCATTCTTGTCTAGCGATCTCTGGACGGTGTAGCGAGCTCACCGCTCCTGGCGGTTGACTGGCCTAACGAGAGGAACTAACGTGACCACGTCATGGAGCTTTGGGTTCTGTGAGCTTATAACTATGTATCGTGCATGTTGAAATGTTGTTAATGTGGCTGCAAGAGTGCATGGGCTCTGTAATACACAAGCGAGTAAATATAGTTTTTGCGAAGAAAAAAAGTTGCAAAAAGTGTTTGTATGAGGAGAACGTTTCGCCGTGTGTGTGGGGTTTTATCAAGTCCTTTGGTAGGATAAAGCTGAACTCAGAGCGATATCCTAATGAAAAGATTTTCCGTAATGTGTGTCTGTTTATCGCTGCAATCAGCAGCTACACTACTTGGAATCGATGACCCAACACTGTCGCCTGAGTTTCACTAGTCTAAGGTACACCAACAATAGCATGTTTTGTCTATTGTCTAAGGTATATTGTCACCTTCATGCATCAACATTTCCTGTAATTTACTATAAAGTATGTTGTTGTCTACAGGTGTTGGATAGAACAGCAAATTTTATATAGAGTTGATAAATTAGACACATGTGCAACTCTTGGGTATCTTTATTGAGGAGATAAAGATACCCAAGAGTTGCACATGTGTCTAATTTATCAACGTGTCGGTTCTCTGAACCATTGATCTTTATCTAGAGTTGTTGGATACAACAGTGAATGTTATCTACAGGTGCTGGACATGACAGCCTATGTTGTCTGGTGTCATTGGATATGACACCGCATGTTCTTCGAAGTTGCTGGATATGACAGGATATGATGTCTGCTCTGGCTGCATGACTACAACCTTATGATCATTACTGGGGGTCATTTTCATGCCGGAAAGTACACATACATTTAACACCCCCCCCCCAAATTACACTCGCATATCGAGGTATTAGTGTTTACTGTGAAGTTGGTGTGTTGTCTAACGTTGCTAGATTTGACAACATATGTTGTTTAGTTCTGGCTGCTTCATGAAGTAGTCACGTACGTTGCCATAAACTAAAAGAGGGAGGCTTAATCATAGCAAAACTTCTCGGTGCTGGCAAGTTTTCCTGAAATTAATTACCAACCTTGCCACGATAAATTCTACAACTGGTTTAAAAAATATAAAGAGTATATATTTGTCAGAAGGTAGAAGTGCTTGAGTGGCTAGTGTGGTGTGTGTGTGTGTGTGTGTGTGTGTGTGTGTGTGTGTGTGTGTGTGTTGTGTGTGTGTGTGTGTGTGGTGTGGGGTGTTTTGTGTGTGTTGTGTGGTGTGTGTGTGTGTGTGTGTGTGTGTGTGTGTGGTGTGTGTGTGTGTGTGTGTTTGTGTGGTGTGTGTGTGTGTGGTGTGTTGGGGTTGGGTGTGTGTGTACTCACCTAGTTGTACTCACCTAGTTGAGGTTGCGGGGGGTCGATCCGAGCTCCTGGCCCCGCCTCTTCACTGATCGCTACTAGGTCACTCCCCCTGAGCCGTGAGCTTTATCATACCTCTGCTTAAAGCTATGTATGGATCCTGCCTCCACTACATCGTTTCCCCAAACTATTCCACTTACTGACTACTCTGTGGCTGAAGAAATACTTCCTAACATCCCTTGATTCATCTGTGTCTTCAGCTTCCAACTGTGTCCCCTTGTTACTGTGTCCAATCTCTGGAACACCCTGTCTTTGTCCACCTTGTCAATTCCTCTCAGTATTTTGTATGTCGTTATCATGTCCCCCCTATCTCTCCTGTCCTCCAGTGTCGTCAGGTTGATTTCCCTTAACCTCTCCTCGTAGGACTTACTCTTAGCTCTGGGACTAGTCTTGTTGCAAACCTTTGCACTTTTTCTATTTCTTTACGTGCTTGGCTAGGTGTGGGTTCCAACGGGTGCCGCATACCCCAATTTGGGGTCAAACGTATACGTTACGGGGTTGAATGACCCTTATTAAGATGTCGGAATGCTGTCGAGGTTTGCTGGGCGCCCCATATGCTGCACGTTATTTGGTTGATGTGCGTTTGGGGGAATGTCCCTGGTTTATACTCCCCCCAAGATCTTTTTCCTTTGAGGAGGTTTGTAGCTCTGACCCCCTAGACTGTACTCCGTCGCGGCCTTCTTTGCCCCCCCCCCAATCTTCAGATTTGCATTTGGTGGGATTGAACTCCGGGACCAATTGCGGGACAGGTCTGCACCCTTTGTCCAACCCCTTTTAGTTCTGCCTGTTTCGATCGAGTGTATTCTTCTCATCAACTTCACCACTGCAAAAGGGACACCTCAAGTCTTCCTTCCTCAGTCTGTGTGTGTGTGGTGTGTGTGTGTGTGTGTGTGTGTTGTGTGGATGGCGTGACACGCAGTTTAAAGATATATTCAGTCTGGTGCGTGTTTAAATTTAACTATACCAACATGAGGCTCCACAACACCCTCTTTGCCCTCCATCATTTGTCTCTCCCCCCCAGCACACTGCCTGCACCCCACATAATATTTCTCGCTTGTTTTCTAAACTAAATACAATACACACACACACCAACACACACACACACACACCACACACAACACACACACACACACACACACACACACACACACACACAACACAACGCACCACACCACACACACATACACACACACACAACACCAACACACCACGGGGGACAGGCCAAACTAAAAAAGGGGGGGACTACAAGGTTTGAGAAATCTGCAGGAGGTTCAGTGGGGCGGAAATGGGAGGAAATCATAAACGAAAGGGTGGGAAAATTGGCAACAAATGCAAAGGCAGAGGAAAGTTTTTGTTCCGGGCGAAAAAATAGGGGGAAAACCCAAAAGAGTCCTTGGTTTTTCCCGAAGGTGTAGGGGGGGCAAAAGCAAGTGCAACAGAAATGGAAAAGGTACAGGAGGCATGGACCCAGGAAACAAGGAGATTATAGAAGAGCCAGAAACGAGTATGCGCAGAAAAGGGGGGGCCCAAGACGTATAAAAAACACATAGCATCGAAAGTCAAATCTGACCCGAAACTGCTGTATAGCCCATTAGGAAGAAGACAACAGTAAGGACCAGGGATAGGTGAGGAAAGAAGGGGGGAATCAAAAGAAACATCAAGAGGTATGTGAGGAGCTCAACACAATTTAAGGAAGTATTTACAGTAGAGCGGGAAAGGGACCGGGGGGGACAGCCAATGGGGACACCAACAAGGAAACCCCAACAAGTGTTGGACGACATCATCAGATGAGGGGGAGGTGAAGAAACTGCTAAGGAACTCGTACCTCAAAGGCAATGGACCGGACAACTCTCCCCATGGGCCCCCTTAGGAGGGAGCAGAATGTTGTGCTACCACCCCACAACTTCAACAATCCCGGGAAAAAATGGGCAATCTGGGTAGGGAAACAGCAAATGTGTTCCCTTTTTTAAAAAAAGGAACAGAAAAAAGGCATAAATAAGACCTGTTCATTGCGTGATAAAAGCAAATTATGGAAAAGTTTACAGGGGAGAGTGGGGGAGCACCGGGAACGAACAGGGTATAAATGCCAACCAGCACGGATTCACGGAAGGCAAACCTGTGTCACAAACCTTCGATTTTATGAAAAAATAACAGAAGTAAACAGAGAGAAGGGGTGGGTTGATTGATCTCTTGACTGCAAGAAGGCCTTTGACACAGTTCCCCCACAAGAATTGTGCAGAAGCTAGAGCATCAGGATATAACAGGAAGGGCATGCAAAGGATCGAGAATACCTGACAGGGAGGCAACAACGAGTCATGGGACGTATGATTACACGTGGGCACCTTGACACGGGGGGCCCCCAGGGGTCGGTTTCCCAGGCCCCTGCAATTTTTTGGTATATGTGAACGACATGGGCGGGGGGGGGTTAGACTCGAAATGTCCCTGTTTGCAATGATGTGAAGTTAATGAGGAGAATTTAAAATTTATGAGGACCAGGCGGACTTCAAAGGACCTGGACAGACTGGACACCTGGTCCCCGCAAAAGGCTTCTCGAAATTTAATCCCGCCAAAAGCAAAATCAAGAAGATAGGGGAAGGGCACAAAGACCCAGACAGAGTATAGGTGGTGGCCAAAACTGCAAAACCCCATCAAGGAGAAAGATTTGGGGTGAGTATAACACCCAGCATGTCTCCGGAAGCACACATCAAACAGATAACTGCTGCAGCAATGGGGGCCCGGGAAACCCGAAACGCATTCCCACACCTAGTAAGGGAAACATTTCAAGACATGTACACCGTGTATGTCAGGCCCATACGGAGAGCAGCACCCGTTTTGGAACCCGCACTTTAAAAGCACGTCAGAAACTAAGAAAGTCAAAAGGTTTTCAACAAGGTTAGTTCCCGACTAAGGGGAATGCCCCATAAAGAAAGATTAAGGGAAATGGGCCTGACGACACTGGGGGACGGAGGGTCGGGGACTATAACGACATAAAAATATGCGGGGAATTTAACAAGGGGTGACAAGGACGGGATGTTCGGGGAGGGGACACAGAAACAAGAGGCCAAGGAAGTTGAAGACACAAAGATCAGGAGTAGTGGAAGTATTTTTTCAGTCATAGAGTTGTAAGGCAGTGGAAATAGCCTAGAAAAGACGTGTGGAGGGGGAAAACCAACACATTTTTTAGACAGGTTTGAAAAAGTCAGGGAGCGGGGAGAGGAGGGTCTAGAGCAACCGGTGAAAGGCGGGGCCGGGAGCTTGACTCGACCCCTGCAAACAAATAGGTGAGTCAACACACCACACACACACACACACACACACACACACCACACGGGTAAAACTTTGGGAACCTTATGACGACTTTCGGTCCTTCCTGGCCCATTGGTTTTTAAAAAACCTGCTCCTCTTTCTTAAACCAATTGAACTTATAATATTCTAAATGGACTGAAACGTCAACATCAAAATTTCCTTCCCCAATGCGTTTTTTTTTACAAATTATTCATCCAGGGTAGAAATTCTCCCCCTCAAAATGCATTTCAACCCATTTTTTATCTTGCGCATTTGCTTTTCGCCCCTTTGCTTTTCCCCTTTTTCCAGTGATTTGTTTTCATATATTTCAAAAAATCCCTTGCTCACCTTCCCCCTTTGGGTTTTCCCCTGCACTCTGATTAAAGGGGCCTTCCGACTTTTACCCCTTTTTTTTCTACATGCTGGGGTGAAAATTTCCCTTTCCCTTTTAGGGAAACACGTGTAGACTGGGCGCTTTTGTCCAAAAAAGGAAAACTTGCGATTTGGCTTTCAGCAACGCCCCTTTTTGAGGGAAAAAGGGAAGCAAAATTTGGTGTGCAATATTTCGCAAAAATAATTCTGAAATCGAAAAAAAATAAATTTCATTGTGTTTTTTATTTTTAAACATTGTAAACTTGCTAAAATATATTTAGTTGGATTAGGCTAAATTAAACTGCACTCGTTATAATAAGGTTAGGTAAGTTTTCTAAGGTACTTTTGGTACAAAATTACAATTTTTTACATTAACATAAATGAACAAAATATATATCATTAAACGTATAAGAGAAAATTTTAGAAAAGACTTAATTTTAAATGAGTTCTTGCTAATTGTGATTATCTCATTTACTACCTCTTTTGTCTGTTTTTGTCCGTGTTTTATAATGATAAAACCACTGACTGGGAAAACTTCTGCACAATGAAGATATCCAGTTGTTGCACGTGTCTCTAAGTTTTCCTCGTAAGTGATTCACAAGTTTCAGCAGGCAAAAATATTCTAAAAACCTGTGGTGGTGGTGTTGACAGGTGTGTGTGTGTGTGGTGTGTGTGTGTGTATGTCTCTCCCTCTCTCTCTCTCACTCTCTCCTCTCCTCTCTCTCCTCTCTCTCTCTCTCTCTCTCTCTCTCTCTCTCTCCTCCTCTCTCTCTCTCTCTCATCTCTCCTCTCTCTCTCTCTTCTCATCCTCTCTCTCTCTCTCTTCTCTCTCCTCTCTCTCTCTCCGGTCAAGTGACGAGCCAGACTACCGCCACATATTACCTGGGAATGCAATCATTAATCAGGATGTCTCAGATGCCAGACTCCAGACACTTGTCGCTCTCTACTGCTGGCTCGCGACTGGTT
>NC_069426.1:30592405-30619823 GCF_026875155.1 Cherax quadricarinatus
CGAGCTTCAAGACGAGAACAACAATCAACTACAATCGTTCCTCGCGTTCACTCAAGCACACGAACACCAGTCGTTCATTATAACTTTTTCATTATAACTATTATTAAGGCACCAGTTTTTCATTATAACTTATTTAGGCTCCAGTTTCAAGTTATAACTGTCAATGAGGCCCCAGTTACTCCTTCAGACACCAGTTTCTCATTATAACTAACATTAAGGTCCTCAATTTCTCATTATGACTCATTAAATCACCAGTTTCTCATTACCCCTCATTAAGGCACCAACACCTCATTATAACTCATTAACTCTGCAGTTTCTGGTTATAACTATCATTAAGGCCAGTCGATGTCTCTCATCAAAGTTCTCATCAGAATTACGTAATATGAAACTTAATTAATACATTATGAAGCAATTTTTCGTATATCAGCATGCAAGTTTGAGTAATTAATAACGTGTTTGAAAGTATATGTTGCTTATACATCTTAATGGAGGTAAAAAAAAACTGTTTTTATGGGTCTATCAAAAGCAGGTGAAGCACACTGCCAGTGTTCATTACTCAAGCATAATTTTTTTTAATTACGATTAGGTGATACTTCAGCTCTTTTCGCTAATACACATGTAAAGTCTTCATGTATTTACTCATTATTACAATACTGGAATTCAAAATATATATATATATATATATATATATATATATATATATATATATATTATATAATATATATATATATATATATATATATATATATATATATATATATATATTTATATATATATATATATATATATATATATATATATATATATATATATATATATATATATATATATATATATATATATTATTATTATTATCACACTGGCCGATTCCCCCCAAGGCAGGGTGGCCCGAAAAAGAAAAACTTTCACCATCATTCACTCCATCACTGTCTTGCCAGAAGGGTGCTTTACACTACAGTTTTTAAACTGAAACATTAACACCCCTCCTTCAGAGTGCAGGCACTGTACTTCCCATCTCCAGGACTCAAGTCCGGCCTGCCGGTTTCCCTGAACCCCTTCATAAATGTTACTTTGCTCACACTCCAACAGCACGTCAAGTATTAAAAACCATTTGTCTCCATTCACTCCTATCAAACACGCTCACGCATGCCTGCTGGAAGTCCAAGCCCCTCGCACACAAAACCTCCTTTACCCCCTCCCTCCAACCTTTCCTAGCCGACCCCTACCCGGATATGTAAAACTGGCAAATTAGCAAGAACTCATTTAAAATTAAGTCCTTTCTAAAATTTTCTCTTATACGTTTAAAGATATATTTATTTCATTAATGTTGATGTAAAAAAATTTAAATTTGCTCCAAAACAATCTTAGAAAACTTACCTAACCTTATTATAACAAGAACAATTTATTTTAACCTAACCCAACTAAATATATTTTAGATTTGTTTACAATAATTTAATACTAAACAAACACAGTGAAATAATTGTTTTCGTTAGGTTCAGAATGATTTTGGCGAAATTATTGCATAAACAAATTTTCACTTGTCCTATATGGCAAGATGAACGTTGCTATTTAAGCCAAGATCGCAAGTTCTGCCTATTCGGCACGACATATATATATGCATTTATAGCTACTGATGCTTGTAACGAAGCCTTCCTGTCCCCTCTCTAGGCCTGTGAAATATGAATCGGCCACAATATTAGGCTAGAGAAAGATTAAGAGAGAGAGAGAGAGAGAGAGAAGAGAGAGACTAAAGAAAAGAGAGAGAGAGAGAGAGAGAGAGAGAGAGAGAGAGAGAGAGGAAGAGAGACAGAGCAGAGAAGAAGAGAGAGAGAGAAGAGAGAGAGAGAGAGAGAGAGAGAGAGAGAGAGAGAGAGAGAGAGAGAGAGAGAGAGAGAGAGAGACAGAGAGAGAGAGAGAGAGAGAGAGAGAGAGAAGAGAAGATAGAGAGAAGAGAGAAGAGAGAGAGAGAGAGAGAGAGAGAGAGAGAGAGAGAGAGAGAAAGAGAGAGAGAGATCAGAGAAAGAGAGAGAAATGAGAGAGAGAGACATATAGAGACAGAAGACAGAGGACAGAGACAGAGACAGACAATGTGAGAGAGGAGAAGAGAGAAGAGGAAGAGAAGAGAGAGAGAGAGAGAGAGAGAGAGAGAGAGAGAGTAGAAGAGAGAGAGGAGAGAGAGAGAGAGAGAGAGAGAATTAGTTATTGTTATCATGTAGGCTACTGATTCACTTTATATAATTAAACATTAGAATTTACCCTTATTTATTTCAATGCCTCTGGCACTGAAAATTATCTGTGATTGTCACAAATTAAATTGGATAATTAATTAGCTTTTCTAAATTTAGAAAATTAATCATCACTTAGGTGGGAATTTTTAATTAGTAAAGTAAATTAGTTATTGCCCAAGCGAATAATATATTGAGAAACTGATATATAACTAAGCCACATAGTTAACACAGCCTCATACTCAACGATCCTGAGTCCCGCAAGAAGAATTATATAACTGAGGCTGCTAGGTACACTCGACATATTTTCCTTTAAGTAGGGATAACTATCATGTTACTCACTAATAAACCATCATACTAAGTAATAACTAATTTGGGGCCATTTGACCAGACACCCTAATGATCGACTCACTCACGTCCTCCGCCATCACTATTGACTCGTGAGAACACTGCACACTATCACAAAGTCAGACGCTACTTGGTCAACGAATCAGAATTCAGTAACACGTCTTGAGGCAGGAGCTAGCCAGTCACAATTAGGCATGACTTCCCCGAAATTAAGTTTCAGTAGGGGTTGCATACTATATGATCCTTGTTGCTAGGCAACAGGGATCATATAGTATGTTTAAAATTATATGCTTAAAATTATACTTAAAATTTTATGCATGATACTTAGAAATGTTATTTCAATAAATGTAATAGAAATATTTTATGTATGGCAATTTACATACAGGCTTTCGTATGTAAAAACCTAGGATAAAATGAAAAATATACAATTATGTAAATGGCACCATTTAAATGAGTCTTTCTATAGGCTCTTTACACTGATCATATAAATATTACTACGATTACTACTTCTATTACTACTACTTCTGCTACTATTACTACTACTTCTGCTACTATTACTACTACTTCTGCTACTATTACTGCTACTTCTGCTACTATTACTACTACTTCTGCTGCTATTACTACTACTTCTGCTACTATTACTGCTACTTCTGCTACTATTACTACTACTTCTGCTACTATTACTACTACTTCTGCTACTATTACTACTATTTCTTCTAGTATTACTACTACTTCTGCTACTATTACTACTACTACTTCTGCTATTACTACTACTTCTGCTACTATTACTATTACTTCTGCTACTATTACTACTATTTCTGCTAGTATTACTACTACTTCTGCTACTATTACTACTACTTCTGCTACTATTACTACTACTTCTGCTACTATTACTACTACTTCTGCTACTATTACTACTACTTCTGCTACTATTACTACTATTTCTGCTAGTATTACTACTACTTCTGCTACTATTACTACTACTTCTGCTACTATTACTACTACTTCTGATGCTATTACTACTACTTCTGATGCTATTACTACTACTTCTGATACTATTACTACTACTTCTGCTATTGCTATTACTTCTGCTACTATTACTACTAATTCTGCTAGTATTACTACTACTTCTGCTACTATTACTACTACTTCTGCTACTATTACTACTACATCTGATGCTATTGCTACTACTTCTGATACTATTACTATTACTTCTGTTACTATTACTGCTAATTCTGCTATTATTACTACTACTTCTGCTACTATTACTACTACTTCTGCTACTATTACTACTACTTCTAATACTATTACTACTACTTCTGCTACTATTACTACTACTTCTGATACTGTTACTACTACTTCTGCTACTATTACTACTACTTCTGCTAGTATTACTGCTAATTCTGCTATTACTACTACTTCTGTTACTATTACTACTACTTCTGCTACTATTACTACTACTTCTGCTAGTACTACTACTACTTCTGCTAGTATTACTACTACTTCTGCTACTATTACTACTACTTCTGCTACTATTACTACTACTTCTGCTACTATTACTACTACTTCTGCTACTATTACTACTACTTCTGCTACTATTACTACAACTTCTGCTACTATTACTGCTACTTCTGCTACTATTACTGCTATTTCTGCTACTATTACTACTACTTCTGTTACTATTACTACCACTTCTGCTAATATTACTGCTAATTCTGCTACTATTACTACTGTTTCTGCTACTATTACTGCTGTTCACGAAATACCCACATTTACGAAAGGAAAGGCAATATATGAGTGGTGGAATCATGTCAAGTCAGACCTGAACTGTGTTGAAAATAGTATAAAATACCGACAAGTTGTAGATTAAGATACATGTGCAACAGTTGGGTATCTTTATTGATGAAACGTTTCGCCTTCACAGTAGGCTTCTTCAGTCAAATACAGAGGCAGCAGTAGTAGTGAAATAAAGATGATGTGGTTAGTCCCTCAGCCTGGAGAAGTGTTCAGCTCCATGGTCTGGAACGATGTTCACATTGTTCCAGACCATGGAGATACCGAACTGTGGCACATGTGTCGTAATCTAGAACTGTACTGACCTAGCTAAGTTAGTGTTACCTGTTGTCTTCACTTTTACTACTGCTACTGCTACTACTATTACAATAAGTGTCAGGGCCCCGAGACTGTTCAACTGCCTCCCAGACCTCTGGCTGTCTTCAAGCCAGGTAAACTCCAGGTAAACTACTACTACTACTTCCCCTCAAGGGAGGCTCCTTGATGCTGGTGAGGGGTTCTTGATCTAGGGAATTGGGTCTGAGCTCTAGTTCCCTGATTTAATCCTGAATGTCTTCCATCCCTCCTCCCCCCCTCCACACACGCAGGCGCTGTATAATTCCCCCGGGTTTAGCGCTTCCCCATAATAATAACAATAATAATAATAATATTATTATTAATAATAATCCTACCACTACTACTATCATGACTTCTGTTGTTTCTACCACCGGTACTTTTATTATTAATGCAATTTCTAATGTTAACTGAAGTTGCTATTGTTACTATCGCAACAACAGAGGCTATTAGTTCAAGATGGAAGCGACAACGTCAGTACTCTCACTCTAGGCACGCAAGACAAATTAAGACAATCACAGCCCTTGTGCCGCTGAGACAGCAAGCTAACATACCCTTGGACAGAGCTCCCTGATAACGGACGTAAAGGACAAGTCCTTCGAACATAACTAGATAAGAACTTTGTGCACGCAGTGACTGTATTCAGACATGGTGATGCTTGGTAGATGCAGTGGCAATAATACAATGTCGATTCAGTAACAGCGTTACAACATACGAATATTTAGGTACTGGAAAGCATTTTATAAGACTCCTGATTATCTTCATTGATTTTGGGACATCTTAAACTAGCACATACATGTTGTCTTGTGATGTGAACGAGAAACGATGATGTAAAAGGACACAAGTGCAGCGCTAATATGACATTTTATTGTGGCAACGTTTCGCTCTCCAGGAGCTTTGTCAAGCCGTTACGTAACGGCTTGACAAAGCTCCTGGAGAGCGAAACGTTGCAACAATGAAATGTCACATTAGCTGCACTTGTGTCGTTTTACTTTACATATTGTCGGTAATTCTACAAGCATTTATACGAGGAACGATGATGAAAGTTTAGTGGAGAATAAGTCCCAACATCACTGTTGGAACAATTCACTGCTAAAATTTGGAGAGGAAACTTCATGCGACATTTTTGTTGGACTTCACTGACCGAAATATCGTTTACGATTTCCTCTCCAAATTTCTGGTTAACTAACAAACGCCTAGTGCGAATTATTTGTGATATGCATAGTGGAGAGACACTGGTTCCTCAGTTATTATCTTAAAACACACACAATACTGTATTTGCCTATCCTTTAAGGGCGAAATAAAAACACGTTACAGGACAACCTATTACTAAAGCGACGTTTCGTGACTTTACAAAGCTTTACATGGAGCGAAAGGCATGACTTTTCTTCACTATTAATGGCAGTACTCCGCTTGAATTCTACTCTCTAGGACTAGGAAGGTAAAATAAAAAAATAACCAAATCCACTATACAACTACCGACTTAAATTAACATTGCGAACCACAAGCTGCCTCAGGATAGGCTGACGGAATGCCGACACACCGACCAGCCATGCAATGTAGTAGTCCCTTTCAGAGCTCAGCGTGGATAATGACACACAACACTGACCACTAATAAGCCCAGTGCTTACTTTGTGATAATTTACACGACACGTAGGTTCAGCGAGGAAGAAATTAATGTGTTATTTCGTAATGCACGAAGGTAAATTTCATTATATGTTTAGAGTCAAGGTCTGTCATATTATATTTTATATACAAATATATATATATATTTATATATATATATATATATATATATATATATATATATATATGCAATAAGATCACAGTAAACAGGTGATTTCAGAATATGCAAAACAACCACTCTGAAAGAATACAGAAATTCCAAGCGCTTTCGTGACTACTCACATTATCAAGGAACATAGTTCCTTGATAATGTGAGTAGTCACGAAAGCGCTTGAAATTTCTCTATTCTTTCAGAGTGGTTGTTTTGCATATATATATATATATATATATATATAATATATATATATATATATATTATATATATATATATTATATATATATATATATATATATATATTATATATATATATATATATAATATATATATATATATATATATAATATATAATATGTAAAACTGGTCAATTAGCAAGAACTCATTTAAAATTAAGTCCTTTCTAAAATTTTCTCTTATACGCTTAAAGATATATTTTTTCATTAATGTTAATGTAAAAAATTAAAATTTTGCACGAAAAGAATCTTAGAAAACTTACCTAACCTTATTACAACAAGCGCAAATTATTTTAGCCTAATCCAACTAAATATATTTTAGATACGTTTACAGTAATTTAATACTAAACAAACACAGTGAAATATATTTTTTTCGTTAGGTTCAGGATAATTTTTGCGAAATTATTGCATACACAAATTTTCGCTTGTCTTATATGGCAAGATGAGCGTTGTTATTTAAGTCAACATAGCAAGTTTTACATATTCGGCACGATATATATATATATATATATATATATATATATATATATATATATATATATATATATATATATATATATATATATATATATATAATGTCGTGCCGAATATGTAAAACTGGTCATTAGCAAGAACTCATTTAAAAATAAGTCCTTTCTAAAATTTTCTCTTATATGTTTAAAGATATACTTTTTTCATTAATGTTGATGTAAAAATTTACAATTTGCACCAAACGAACTTAGAAAACTTACCTAACCCTATTATAACAAGAACAATTTATTTAGCCTAACCCAACTAAATATATTTTAGATTTGTTTACAATAATTTAATACTAAACAAACACAGTGAATATATTTTTTTCGTTAGGTTCAGAATGTTTTTGGGGCGAAATTATTGCATACACAATTTTCACTTGTCCTATATGGCAAGATGAGCGTTGCTATTTAAGCCAAGATCGCAAGTTCTGCCTATTCGGCACGACATATATATATATATATATTATATATATATATATATATATATATATATATATATATATATATATAATATATATATTCATATATATATATATATATATTATATATATAATATTATATATATATATATATATATATATATATATATATATATATATATCTTTCTTTCAACACACCGGCCGTATCCCACCGAGGCGGGGTGGCCCAAAAGAAAAAACCAAAAGTTTCTCCTTTCAAATTTAGTAATATATACAGGAGAAGGGGTTACTAGCCCCTTGCTCCCGGCATTTTAGTCGCCTCTTACAACACGCATGGCTTACGGAGGAAGAATTCTGTTCCACTTCCCCATGGAGATAAGAGGAAATAAACAAGAACAAGAACTAGAAAGAAAATAGCAGAAAACCAGAGGGGTGTGTGTATATATGCTTGTACATGTATGTGTAGTGTAACCTAAGTGTCAGCAGAAGTAGCAAGACGTACCTTAATCAATCTTGCATGTTTATGAGACAGAAAAAAAGGACACCAGCAATCCTACCATCATGTAAAACAATTGCAGGCTTTCGTTTTACACTCACTTGGCAGGACGGTAGTACCTCCCTGGGCGGTTGCTGTCTACCAGCCTACTATATATTTTATATTATATATATATATATATATATATATATATATATATATATATATATATTATATACAAGGAATTCGCAAGAGCAGGCAAAATATACAAACACTGATCTCTGGCTGAAGGAGACTCGAACCTACGAACCTTGGAACAAGGTACGCAGTGCTATACCATTCTCACCACACTGGACTCCAAGGTATTGGTCCAGGTGTGAGAATGGTATAGCACTGCGTACCTTGTTCCAAGGTTCGTAGGTCCGAGTCTCCTTCAGCCAGAGATCAGTGTTTATATATATATATATATATATTTTATATATATATATAATATATATTATTTATATATATATATATATATATTTATATATATATATATATATATATATATATATATATTTATATATATACATATATATATAATATATATATATATAATATATTATATATAATACATATATATATATATATTTTGTATATAATATATATATATATATATATATATATATATATATATATATATATATATATATATATATATATATATATATATATATATTTCAACAAGTCGGTCGTCTCCCACCGAGGCAGGGTGACCCAAAAAAAGAAAGAAAATCCCCAAAAAGAAAATACTTTCATCATCATTCAACACTTTCACCACACTCACACATTATCACTGCTTTTGCAGAGGTGCTCAGAATACAACTTTTTAGAAGCATATACGTATAAAGATACACAACATATCCCTCCAAACTGCCAATATCCCAAACCCCTCCTTTAAAGTGCAGGCATTGTACTTCCCATTTCCAGGACTCAAGTATATATATATATATATATATATATATATATATATATATATATATATATATATATATATATATATATTATATATATATATATATATATATATATATATATATATATATATATATATAATATATATATATATACATATGTCAGTAACAAGACTGCGACTAGCCGGGGGATCGAACCCGTATTGTTTTAGTGTTATAAGTTGTGGGTAGTAGTTTAGTAGTATACAATAGGGTAAGAACAATTAACTTGCACATGAGTAACAGATAAAAAGCCATTATTTGGGTAACAAAAAAAATAGGTTAGACAAATGTTTCAATGGAGGTTGGAGTAGAGAAGGTCTGTTTCAGTGTTTATCCTCTTAATGTGCTTGTGTAGTATTAGCAGGAGAGACTATGTGATGGCAGGGTTTACTGAAAACAGAAAAACCTGCCAGCGTAGCTGTGAACTAACTCTAGCTAAAGTGCCCTCACAGCCTTCATCATGACGTCATGATGACGGTCTGGAGTTTTATGACTGTTTCGCGGGTTCTAATCCCCGCCCGTGGTATGGTTTATTTGCAATCGTGTCGTTACGATTTCGTGAGTCAGTGCTAGGTGTTGTACCGTGATCCGAGGCTAGTTGCAGTGTTGTTATTGAGTAAATACCACTTGTTCGTGGTTACAATACAATATATACTGCTTGTGGAGGATAGTACACCAAAACGAGGCCCTAGAATGAAATTGCTTGAGGGCACCCACACCATCGTATGTGCTCGGATCACGGTACACCACCTAGCTCTGCTGGGTGCGTGCTTTTTGCAGGATTGGATGTTTAAGTGGGTCAGGCGTCTTGAATTTTCACTCATCATGAGGGGGCTAAGACAACACGGGTTCGACCCCCGGCTAGTCCCCAGTGTTGTTTTTGATTAATATTACTTTATTAAATATATATATATATATATAAAATATATATATTATATTATATATTTTAATATATATATATTTTTATATAATATATATATATATATATATATTTATATATATATATATATATATATATATATATTTTTATATGGATTTGTTAGTTAAAAATAGGAGAGGAGAGTTATTAAATGGAGAGTTAGAGGTATTGGGAAGATGGAGGGAATATTTTGAGGAATTGTTAAATGTTGATAAAGATAGGGAAGCTGTGATTTCGTGTATAGGGCAAGGAGGAACAACATCTTGTAGGAGTGAGGAAGAGCCAGTTGTGAGTTTTGGGGGAAAAGTTCGTGAGGCAGTAGTTAAATGAAAGGGGGTAAGGCAGCCGGGATTAATGGGATAAAGATAGAAATTTAAAAGCAGGTGGGGATATAGTTTTGAGTGGTTGGTTTGCAATTATTTAATAAATGTATGGAAGAGGGTAAGGTACCTAGGGTTTTGGCAGAGAGCATGCATAGTTCCCTTTGTATAAAGGCAAAGGGGATAAAAGAGAGTGCAAAAATTATAGGGGGATAAGTCTTTTGGGAGTATACCTGGCAAAGTGTATGGTAGAGTTATTATTAAAAGAATTAAGAGTAAGACGGAGAATAGGATAGCAGATGAACAAGGAGGCTTTAGGAAAGGTAGGGGGTGTGTGGACCGGGTTGTTTACAGTGAAACATGTAAGTGAACAGTATTTAGATAAGGCAAAAAGAGTCTTTGTGGCATTTATGGATTTGGAAAAAGGCGTATGACAGGGTGGATAGGGGGGCAATGTGGCAGATGTTTTCAGGGGTATGGTGTAGGAGGTAGGTTACTGAAAGCAGTGGGAAAAGTTTTTACGAGGATAGTGAGGTTCAAGTTAGAGTATGTAGGAAAGAGGGAAATTATTTCCCAGTAAAAGTAGGCCTTAGACAAGGATGTGTGATGTCACCGTGGTTGTTTTTAAAATTATTTATAGATGGGGTTGTAAGAGAAGTAAATGCGAGGGTCTTGGCAAGAGGCGTGGAGTTAAAAGATAAAGAATCACACATAAAGTGGGAGTTGTCACAGTTGCTCTTTGCTGATGACACTGTGCTCTTGGGAGATTCTGAAGAGAAGTTGCAGAGATTGGTGGATGAATTTGGTAGGGTGTGCAAGAGAAGAAAATTGAAAGTGAATACAGGAAAGAGTAAGGTCATGAGGATAATGAATGTATTCAGATATTTGGGAGTGGACATGTCAGCGGATGGGTCTATGAAAGATGAGGTAAATCATAGAATTGATGAGGGGAAAAAAGGGTGAGTGGTGCACTTAGGAGTCTGTGGAGACAAAGAACTTTGTCCTTGGAGGCAAAGAGGGGAATGTATGAGAGTATAGTTTTACCAACGCTCTTATATGGGTGTGAAGCATGGGTGATGAATGTTGCAGCGAGGAGAAGGTGGAGGCATTGAGGTGTCATGTCTGAGAGCATGTGTGGTCGTGAATATAATGCAGATGAATTCGTAGAGTTTGGAAGTTAGGAGAGGTGCCGGGATTACCAAAACTGTTGTCCAGAGGGCTGAGGAAGCGGTTGTTGAGGTGGTTCGGACTGTGGAGATGAATGGAGCGGAAACAGAATAACTTCAAGAAAGTGTATCAGTCTGTATGTGGAAGAAGGCCTGGGTGAGAGGGTCGCCGTAGGAAAGGTTGAGGGAGGGGGTATAAGAAGGAGGTTTTGTTGTTGTGTGTCTGTTGGGGCATTGGACTTCCAGGCAGGCTGCAGTGAGAGGTTTTTGGATAGGACGTGAATGGTGACAAATGGTTTTTTAATACTTGGACGTGGCTGTTGGTTAGTATGAGCAAGTGAACATTTATGAGGGGTAGGGAACCGGGCCAGGTCCGACTTGAGTCCTGGTGAGTGGGAAAAGTACAGTGCCTGCACTTCTGAAGGAGGGCAAGGAGTTAATGTAGCAGTTTAAAAATGTAGTATAAAGCAACCCTTCTGGCAAGGTCAGTGATGGAGTGAAATGATGGTGAAAGTTTTTTCTTTTTTCGGGCCCACCCTGCCTTGGTGGGAAACGGCACAGTCGTCGATAATAAAAAAAAGATAAAAAAAAAAATATTTTATATATTATATATATATATATATTATATATATATATATGATATATATTATATACATATATATATATAATATGTAACATATATACCTAGTTATACATATTTTTCTATATGTATATTAGTGTTAAAGGTACTACCTCTATAGCTGGAATGGGAGGACCCTCTCCTCAGAGAGGACAATAACGCGTGTCTCCTCAGTGAAAAACTCGTAAGGTTCTCTCACGGAGCTGTTTGAATATTTTCTTTCCTACCACCCCTATATTTTGTATTCGTATGTGCTAAAATTTATTAATAGACAGAATACATTTCAGAAGACACAAAACATGAATACAGTGGTACAAATACATAAAGAAAATTATGAATTCTCCCTCATCGAGTTTCTCTCCGAAGGCCGGACGGAGTGAGCCCTGTTGTGCAGCATGCTTTTTCTCTCTAGTTATGCCCACGCTCTTAGGCGCTGAGAACATGAAAGTGGTTGCCTCTTGGGGTTCTGGTGGTGTCGATGAGTCTGGAACACAAGTCTACGTGTGGTTATTTTTTGCCCCTGATCCCAAGAGTCTCTGATCCACGTGCGGACTCCAAATTGATACTTGTTGGCCATATGTCACGTGTACTCTGCTGATTCTTGTAGACTCCTCCCTGTGGTCAGAGCAGCTCCTCCCTGTCGCTCACACTGTGATGGATATAGGTGTCAGCCAGTGTTGACACACAGGTTAGTCCCATGCCTAAGAGCTTGCCATTCTTACAGGATAGATGGTGATCCCGTCGGGGACGGTTTGCTGGTTGTGGGTTATTAGTTGGTCTGCTAGTGATCTCGGGGCTCCTCTCGGCTGAGCACTTCAGCTCTAGCAAGGCGTTTCTCTTTATGATGTCGTTGACTTCTTTGTGTCTTGCATGCCAGCTCTTGTTTTGGAACAGTTAAGACCATGTAGATCGTATTGAGTCGGCGTCTGCGCTTCGCCGCAAATACAGTATATTCCGTGTGAATTGGTGGACCGCTCAAGGCGCAGAGCCACTGCAATACGGAGGGCCTTACATACATATAATCCGAACAAAAAGCCGATGTACAACAGTAAAGGAAGTTCAGGTGACCAAGCTGGGTTTTACGAACGTAAATTGAAAAGACTAATTTAATACCCTGAAGGGTACAAAGAGAGAAGAATAGGAAGACATAAGGGAAGACTAAATTGGCAAGATGACGATGAAAAATAGAGTGTGGACATAATAATTTCATTTCTTCGGCGAAGGTAAAATGGCCCAACGACCACATCCAGGACCAAAAATCCTCTTCTGAACTAGCCATACATCCGCGAGGCGGGCAATTCCACCGGACACGCGAACATTTTGGAAGGACGAATTTATGGGTTACTACGGTACCAAGAGAGAGCTGTGAGTCCCCCACTCCCCGTAGATACCTATAGGGAGTATATCACTGTGTACGATATTCAAGGGGAACCTCATGAAGGAGTTTATGCTCCGTGTACTAGGAGATACCCAAACAGGAATTAGTTCCCACAATGCCTGGGTGGTTCCCTTTGCGCTTGGTATCCAGCATGATCGGAGGTATCCATGTTGAACATGTAAAAAGATGTGTAGTCTTTCTGTTGGAGTTCATTGGGGTCTTTTTCTATAAATTGGAACTAAAGTCAAGCAGCTCCTCGTTTAGTGTATATATTACATGACTAGGTCAACAGGCGTAGCAAGTAGCGCCTGTTGTTTTACACTCCCCACGCGACTGAATGGTCCTTCATTGTGACCTAAACGAGCTACCCAATGAGTATTATAAACAGCTACTTTAATTCTGCTAGCAATTAGTTGCAACATTCCTGAGTTCAAAGTGGGAAATACGTAACAAGTGGTTGGTAATTTAACTACTTCACAGACAATGTACGTGAGTTCGAGTAGAGAGAGGCAATAGAGGCATACCATAAACTAAGATCAGTTATCCCCAACAATCATACATAAAAAGTCCTCAAAAGAAACAACCACAATTTTGCGCGTCCAACCAACTAGATTTACAGATGGGAGATCATTGTTTGTTAAAAACTGCTAAACACTATGACAGAATTACGGACGGCGTTGGAAAAAAAAAAACGCAGATTCAGTATATACTCAGATTTCGACAAAGGTATTTGACGAATATGGTCAAGAGATGCCGTAACAAAATGAAGACCGATATGTAAAACGGGGAAGTAGGTAAATGAATAATCAACTTTCTGACAGACCAGAACACAAAGATTCACAATAGTAAACCAGAGCAAAATTCAGCACCAAGAAAGTTAAAAGCTTGTACCCCAAGGCACGATCCTGGTTGCTCTTCTGTTTCTTATCATAGTAGCTGACACGATCTATATATCATATTTGTCACGATTTATATCAATAGTTTGCGGAAAGATACAAAATAAGCATGAAAATATTTCGGTTATAAGACACGCAAAAAACTTGGCAAAATAAAGAAGATCTAAAGCAAAGTTTTCCTTTGGACATTGAAGTATAATGAACTAAGAATATATTATAAGCTTACCGCCTGCTTTAGATTAAGGAAAGATAGTAAAAATCAAGAGACATTGTGACGAAATCTTAAAGAGCATTCTTTTAAAGAATACAATATAGCATAGGAAAAGAGTTCGTCAATTGATGACCCTATTCAAATCCTGTATTGTGTCGTTTAGGTATTTTATATTCAGTGTATAAAGCTCTGTCAGAGGCAAGAGTCAATATCAGAGCAGGGAACAGGATAAAGTGATCATTTTAACGGCCCCCGCTTGAGCCAAATAAACTTTTTAAATCACGGGGGACGCCTCAGAGTCCTAAATATGTACTCAATGGAGCGGAGGAGAGAGGGAGATATCACACAGTAATATATTCCTGGAAAGTTACTTCGATGGCTTATCCCAAATAAGGACAGTTGACAAATTATATATACTTTATATATATATATATATATACTATATATATATATATATTATTTATATATATATAATATATATATATTATATTATATAATATATATATATATAAATAAATATATATATTTAATTATCATATATATATATTATTTATATATATATATATGTATATATAAATATACCTATAATTATATTTAAATATTATATATATAAAAGTATTACCTATATATATATATATATTATATATGGATATATAATATGTGTCGTGGCCGAATAGGCAGAAACTTGCGATCTTGGCTTTAAAATAGCAACGCCTCATCTTGATATTGGACAAGTGAAAATTTTGTGTATGCAATAATTTCGCCTAAATCATTCTGAACCTAACGAAAAACAATTATATCTTCACTGTGTTTGACTTAGTATTAAATTATTGCAAACTATTAACAAAATATATTAGTTGGGTTATGCTAAGAATAATAAAAAAAAAAAAAAATAAAATAATTGAGATTGTTTTATATAAGGTTAAGGTAGCTTGTTCTAAGTCCTATTGGTGCGCTAAAATTATAAATTTTTACATCAAACCTTAATGAAAAAAATATATCTTTAATCGTATAGAGAGAAAATTTTAGACAAGGACTATAATTTTAATATGAGTTTCTTGCCTAATTGTGACAGTTTTACTTATTCGCCACGACATATCTTTTATAATATATATATATATATATAACTATATAATATATTATATATATATATATATATTATATATATAGTATATATATATTTTGATATTATATATATGGATCGCAGAGACAAAAAAAGATACGAGAAAATATTAGACAAAACTAAAAAAAGTTAATGCAAGAGGTTGAAAAAGAGACATGATGAGTGTTATAAGTGAAGGTCAACGGACAAAGAAGTGTGTGGAACTCTTTTCAGTAGGACAAGTTTGAGTTGAAGAAATTAAGCCCAAACAAGCTGCAAGCAGAGCATCTCGCAAATGTGCTCCGTTCTTTTAAAATCACTATGAGCAGAAGTTTAAAAGTTGTTACTCTCACACACACACACACACACAACACACACACCACACCAACACACACACACACACACACACACCACACACACACACACACAGCACAGGGATGTAGCCATAGTGTCAGACAGGCCGTTCACATATGCACATAAAAAACCACGGGGAAAACACGGACGACTCATAAAATCCAATTAGAAGTAAAAACTATTCACCGATTTCTTATTTCCTTTCGGGTCATTTCAAGGTGGGAAAAGTGTGCAGCCTTCCAGAAGTGTTGCAATGTCTGTCCAACCTCTCTGGTTTGTGTTGTGTTTGGTTTGTGGGTGTTGTGGTGTAGGTGTGTGGTTGTGTTGTAGGGTAGTTTTGTGGGGTTGTTGGACGTTGGGGTTATTATGGTGGTGGTGTATGTGAGTGGCCAGTGTTGGGGTCAATTGATAGGGTTGCGTGGATGTAGTTGTTGGAGGGTGAATGGATGTTGGGGAGGCGGTAAGGATGGTATTGTGGAAGGTGGATAATTGGGTGTTTTGGGAGTCGGTAATTATGGTATTAGTGGAGGGTGGGTAATTGGGATGTTGTGGGAAAGGTAGGGTAAGAATGGTATTGTGGGCCGAGGGTGGGCAATTGGATATGTGGCAAGGTGGGGGTAGGGATGGTATTGTGGGAGGGTGGGTAATTGGGGTGTGGTGGGAAAAAGTGTTTGTAAGGATGTATTTGTGCAAGTGATGTTAGTTTATTGTGTGCGTTGTCGAAAGGAATTGTGGGGAAGACAGCATGAAGGAGTTTGTTTGGTTAGTGTAAGTGAGTTGCAAGGGTATTGTGTAGTTAAGAAAGTGGTTATTATGAGTATGAGACTATTTTTTATCGGGGGTGTATAACCATTTAAAACTTTAAGAAAAAAAACATTTATATCTTTAGAATAATCCAACAAGACTTTGTCCCAAAACATTTTTCAAGATACTAAAAAATTGTGGCTCCTGGAATAGAAACTTTAATTTCTAATCGTTTTCACACAAAATTATACTAAATGAAATCATCATAGTCCAATGTTATTTATTATTAAAGATTAGCGGTATTCTCCCGGCCCGGGCCTTTCCAAGTGGTGGCCCGGGCCTTGACTCCTCCTTTAGGGAGTGTCTGAGACCTAAGTCTCCCATGGGAGGTGGCACAAGTACCTCCTCATCTTTGGGACCAACTGTCCCTCAGGACTAGCCACAAGCTAGGCCTCTCTAGAGTCAGCCATCCCCGCCCCAAGGGGGCTCAAATGGGAAATGACCAGTCTTATGAGACTAAAGGGCTCGGCTTCAGGACCTGCCCTACCCTAGATAAGGGTTAGGCATGGTGTCGATCAAGTCCAATGTATTTGTCAAAGTTCTATTAGAGAGTATAAAACCAATTAACTTCCTTAAACAAATATTAAATATGCAAATATACATTAGACAAATTAATAACTGCCTCGTATATTACCAGATTTATATAGTCATATTTTCTAATTAATATTATTTTAGCGTAAATATCGGAAATGTTTATTACAGCGATGGAGAATGTAAGGTTAATCAGGCTTATGATTGAGGAAGTGAAAATAAAATTACCCGTTGGTCTAAATATAGTGGCTTCTGGGGATCCATCACCTCCGCGACCAGGTCTAACCGGCTACAATGCCTTGAATCAAAAGCCTTCACCGGCATTTGGCAATCATCTTGAATTCTTGTGTCCGTGAAAAAGGTGTATAAAGGCTGAAAAGAAGATAAGTAAAAACATTATCAACACTTTGTATTTTGTGGATAATTTCGCCCGCATAGTAGGCTTCTCAGTCCACTACTGAGGTGACTCAACATGGAAACAGCAGTATGCCAGTGGCGAGGTCGAGAGGACCGAAATCCGTCTTTCGGACCTTGTGGTTAGTGAGGGCGATGACTGATGACCGACAACTTGTCGGTTTCTATACCATTTATATCACAGTCCCTCTGTTGTCGACTGATGAAAGCCTGATGGGAATGATGACGCTGGTGGGACAGATGACGGCATGATGGGCTGATGAGCCTGGGTGGGACTGATGACGCCTGATGGATGATGACGCCCCTGGTGGGACTGATTGAGCGTGATGGGACTGATGAGCCTGAGGATGATGACGCCTGGTGGGACTGATGACGCACTCCTGCGTGGCGAATGATGAAGCCTGGTGAGACTGATGAAGCCTGTGTCTCACTCGTCTTCTTAAAGGATCAAGACGAGAAAAATAAAAATATACTGTAGAATATCTCTTGTCAGGATATCCTCAAATTTCCAACGAATTTATTTTCACAGCAGCAGTAAAAGAATGCGGTCAACGAAAAGAGAAAGAGACAGAGAGAGGAGAGAGACGGGAGGAACGATGAGATTAGCAGAGAAGAGAGGAGAGGAGAGAGAGAGCGAGAGACGAGAGGACGAGAGAGAGACGAGAGAGGAGAGAGAGACGGACAGGAACAAGACAGCAGCAGATCGAAGGACAGAGAAGGACCAGGACAGACAGAAGAAGATAGACAGCAGCTAGACATCAAAGAGACACAGATGAGAGAGAGAGACGAGGAGAAAGGACAGTAAGAGAGAGAGAAAAAGGATGTAGAGAGATGAGAAAGAAAGGAGTAAGAGGATTAAATATTTCAATCACAGCTTCATACTGGAGCCCATTTCCTGGTCCCCCATTATGTGCATCGGTAGCTTTTTTGATTGCTGACCAGTGGATGGGTATGGGGTGAGACTGCCACCCACATGATGGGTATGGGGTGATACCACCCACATAAGGCATCGGGGTTGTGACTACCACCACACATGATGGGTTTTGGCGATAACTACCACCCACATGAAGGGGTATGGGGTGACTACACCCACATAATGGGCATGGGGTGACTACCCACTATCATGATGGGTTATGGGTGACTACCCTCACAATGATGGATATGGGGTGAAATACCCACCCACAAGATAGGCATGGGGTGACTACCACCCACCATGAAGGGTATGGAGTGACCAACCAGCCACAGGATTTGCATGGGTGGACTACTACCCAAATGATGAGTATGGGGCGACTACCACCCACATGATGGGTTATGGAGTGACCGCAACAGCCAGGGATGGGCATGGGGAAAGCATTAATAGAACTCATTAAGATTAACCTGCTTCATAGATTCCCCTCTTCGTTCTGTAGGCTCAAGGATCAGAGGTCAGGTAATGTAGGTCGTCAAGTCAGAGAGGTTGCAAGGTTCACGGAGAGTGGTCAGTTCCCATTCACTAAACACATAACAAAAATATACTCGATTTAACCGTTATCTATTAAAATTAAGAGAGGATTTATCGCCTTTGTTGACAGAGTTTGAACCTACTTCAATACATAACCTCTCTCTTCTCCCCACCTCTTTTATTTGCTTCTTTCTGCTCTCTAGCTCTATTTCTACTCTTTCTTTGCTCTTCTTCTATTTCGTTCAATTGCTTTATCATCTTTATTTTCGCACATATTCATTTTTTCCTTTCTTATGGGCTCTCTTCAGGGCATTCTTCTTCTAGGACTGGTACCACTCAGGGCATCTTCACTAATCTCTCTGTTTTCTCTCTCACTAGTCTTACTTTCTTATTGTAAGATAAGTTACTATCGTAATTTCAGTGTTTACCTTATAGGGATTATTCAGTTAGCAGGGAATACATGATTTCAAGCATATTTTTTAAAACCAATAATATGCGGTTGTTGGACTGCCTGGTGATCTTTTGTTTATGGTATAGACCTGGGTTAATAGATACCGAAGCTGGTTTAGACAGACAACGTGAAGCAACTCGATTACATTATTAAAAAACGTTTTGGTCCTGGGATTTGATCAAGTACCAGGACCGAACGTTTCCTCTTAATATTCCTGGTATTTTCTCTACTTGTTTTTTCTAAAATCTCTTGTTTATGAAGATATCATTTATAAAGATGGCAGGTGTTGCACGTTGTGTTTTATTCACCAGCTTGTCAATACTGTACACGAGTCAAAACTGTAAAACTTTTGTAGGTAAGAGTAACGAGAACTTAGAGCAGTTAAAGAGAAGGATTCAAGTACTAGGATCAAGGTGGATTTGGCATGACTATGAGTTTAGCAAGAATGTAGCGGAAAGCATTGGTTTGGCAATAGTGTGTGGGTATGAGTGGAACATACTGCCAAGTAGCGTCACTGACGAGAGATATTTGGGGCGAGTTATTTAAAATGGGGGAAACTCGGACGAACATGAGTGGGTGTGGACGTAGGTGTGAGATGGAGCTGCCTAGCCTGGGTCCTTTAAGCAGACGCGTGAGTAAAAAGTAGAATTTCACATTTTAGTAGGCCCGAAAATAAATTCGGTGCTGCTGAGCTTGTTCACTTCAGATGTTTATTATGTGAGATTAAAAACGGAATTTGACTATGTGAATTTATACTCACAGCTGACGAGGAAGCATCAAATACCCTTGAGTATTATGACATCAATGTGTATATAATACCTCGTTACTTTAAACCCCTTCTCCAGTCTCCTGTCTTTGTTCTTGATGTTGTGTTGATGAAGACGCTGGTTTGCTGAAAACGTATCACATAATCGCGGCGATACCCAGTTGTTGCACGTGAGTCTATTTTTCAAGCCTGTGAATTTCTTGAGGAAAAGGACAGGAGGCACGTGGATTGGAATTCCCAATACCTAGGACTTTCTCCTGAAAACTACTTATTATAGTGTGTGAGGGTTAAAGCTAAGAGAAGACTGAAGGCCTCTCTCCCCACCCTCCATCTCTTTACGGCCCAACTGCTGCCATTGAAAACGGCATGAGGAAGAAAGTAAAAATGTTACCTTACTTTGTTGGGACAAAATGAACAAGGGCATTTCTTACAGGAAAGATGGACTGGTGGTTGACGAAAGTAATGTATCGCCTGCGGGCAGAGGAAAATGGGAGGGTTATAGGAAATGATGCAATTAAAGGACAGGGTAGTCCTCCTTTCTTGGATATAGGAAAAGCCCCTTCAAAAGGCTCATCAAGCCTCCTTCATCCCCTCAATGCCAAATGATAGGGGGTTGTCAGAGGAATAGTGAGAGAGTATTGAAGGGCCTCAGTCTGAGGGCCAGCGGCGCCACACTCCCAACCTAGGGAGGGATATCTTCCACTCACTGCTCACTCGAGATTAACTCTTTCACTATTTTTGGTAGTTTTTATCATGTTAAAATAGAATCTTTGACAAGGGTCATTTTTCACGAAGTGATCAGTGTTACATTTCAGTGGTGGCGCAGCCACTGTGGCTGAGGGTGAGGTAATTACTGATGTCTTGTATTATTAAGCAAAATTAGTGCATACACAAATGATACTTAATTAAAGGCTCAGGGTAAATTTACCACTAGGTATGAATAATGTACTCACGTGTACCTGTGCCTAAATATACTTACTCTAGGTAGCCCCAGATAAGCATTAGGTTAGTACATTTTTTCCTTGTATATGTTTTCTAGTGTAAACCTTTATTGAGACAGGTTTTACGCAGTGTGTTGGGTTATATTCCATGTATGTGTCTAGTCCAAAGCAACGAGACTTAGTTGTCAGGCGGAAAATTGAGTCAGCGAACCAGTGGGGCATTTAATGTAGCCATGTCTCGTACGTTCTCGTAAAAAAGAAAACGTTTTCATGTCCGGAAAATTAAAGCTTATTTTAATTACGTTATTAAAGGTTTAATTTTCACGTGTGATGAGTATCTAAAGAAAATATTTTGTGAAGACATGGGGAAAAGCAAAAGGAGGAGACCAGGGGGAAAGAGGGAAAGGGACAAGAGACTATGTGAAGAGAAAATATAGGATAAAAATAATAGGAGGGAACAGGAAAAGAAGTGGATGAGATATGCAAGAAAAGGGGGAGGTGAAGAGAGCGAGAGTGTGAGGCAAACAAGGGATGAGGGTTAAAGGGAAAAAGACAGAAGAGGGCCAAGAAAGAACTATTAAATGATAATAGGAGGAAGAAATGTAAGAAAGAGGTACAAGACAAGCACGTATGACAATAAGGAAACGCAAAATCACAAGAAGAAAAACATTATGGTTGTAAACACTAGATGCTGAAGTAAAGCGTTGGATCCTCAGCGGAAGAAAACCTCTTAAGAGTGACTTCCGGTGACTGAAAGACTCAGTGTTTACTCCAGTCATTCATAATACTCAGATCGTCTTTTGTAAACTCTTCAGGAATTGAATCTCTACACTGCACTCCACCGATTTTACGGGCTGAGTTATCTGCTCCGTGCACTATATATATTAAAAGTAACATGTGAGAGCAGTTACACTGACTTGAACAAATCCCAACCATAATCCACAGAATTATAGGGTACGCTAGGAAATCTACTGATTCTCTATTCAATGAGGATATTTGGAAGGCCGTTCAAGAGATCGAAATTCTAGAATAACCAAAAAACTTTGACGTTTGCTAATAAAATTTCCCTGAGTCTATGATCACGGGAACAAAAAGTTTACATGCGACAAAACACAGCTCATAATTCTATTTGCATTTTTATCTGCATTTTCCATTCTTAAATCGCATAACTTTATCTTATTACAACAAACTTCATGGACTGTGGCACAGTCAACGAGTAGTCATCGTTGTGACCGGTGTCTACCCAAAAAACATTCTGAGTACTTTTTCTACCTCAGAGTCTGTCCAAGGTAATGTCTTTTTTTTTTGCTGCTGTGTCAGCCTCGTAAGACAAACGCTTTTAGGTATTAAACCTGGAACTTTAATTAAATTTTGTTGATTTCATGGTTCCCCAGAGAGTGTTGTAGTGCAGATCACCATGGGGCTCTCCCGATCAAAATATGAACGTGGAATATTCACTGATTCCTTTGTTTATGCTTCGAGTAGTTGATATGTAAACCAGATATTCGGTGAGCTTCTTAATTGCATCCGAATCTGAAAGACTATTGTCTTAAATGAAAGTGTTAGTGTGAATTCAGATAACATTGAACCAAGTTTACTAAAAAAACAAGGAATTTTTTTTCAAGTTATGGAAGCAGGAACCGATTACGCTAGACTCAAGAGAGGAGGAAAAAGTAATTCGGTCACACAGAAAATAAGAGGCTAGAACAAACAGGGCTACTACAACATGCTCGAGAATACATTATAAAATTGTGCACAAAAGGAGTAAAATAAGCACCTGAAAGGAAACTAGGACACCTCAAAAGGCAACGCCACGCCAACGTATATCTGTGAGCGTGGGATTAACGAAGCAAACACCAGGGATCACTACCCAGACTTATTAACAACGCGCTGAACAAATCTCTCTCCACAGATGTCAGTGAAGAGTTGTCAGAAGCTGGAAGTAATTGGCTAATGTAGCACCGAACTTCATAAAGAGCGAAAGACAAGTATGGTGCTAAATTACAGACCAGCAAACGCTGAACTGCGCCTCCATACCAAAGATAATAGACACAAGATCTAAGGAAAAAGTTAGATATAAGACGTGGAAAAACACAGACTAGGAATACGTTAGTAAAGACGTGAAAAAACACAGCCCTTTGACGAACATCAGACTGAAAGATAAGAATGGAGGATTGCGTTTGCCTAGACATTCAGGGAAAGGCACTCTCCCAGCGCACAACTCGCAACCATACCTTTGCACAAAGCTTAACACACGCTGACACATGATTTTATATATTACACACTTTTACACAGGCTTAAACGCACTTCTTATAAAAAGCATTACACACCTTTTAAACACACGCTTAAATACACCTACTCAACACATTAAACTCGCTTAACCCACGCACGCGTAGGAGCGCCTTACGATGCACATATACATACAACTCCACGCAAACACACAAACGCACGCTCGCACGCATCACAAACGCACGCACTCACGCACCACAGACGCACACCACACACACACACAAAACACACACACCACCCCCAACACACACACAACACACTCATACACACACACACACATAACACGCACATCACACACACACTAATACACGCACACACACAACAAAACACACACTCACACCCACACACACACACACAACACACAACACACCACCACCAACCACCACACCCACACACTAAACTTACACACCACACAATACAACAGCTCACACACACACACACAAACACACAAAAAACACACACTCACACACACAAACACACACACACACACACACACACACACACACACAACATACACCGTACTCACACACACACACACACACACACACACACACACACACTAACATACACACACAACACCACGACACCACACACACAACATACCACACACCAAACATCCTCAGCACACACACACCATATACACGCACACACACCACACACCACACACACACACACACACACACACACACCACACACCACACTAATACACACACACACCACCACCATACACTCGCACAACACACCACCACAAACCACGTATCAAACACCACACACACAAACACACACACACAACACATCACACACACACCACACACAACACACACACAACACACACACACAACACCACTCACACACATCTACAAACACACTACACACATACTCCACACACACACACACACAAACACACACACACACTCGTGGAGGAGTCACGGGGTTTGAGCTCGTGTTTTGGTGATAATTTCGACTGTGCCATAAGGAATAGAGTGTGGGATTATAGGCGTGTGCACGCATAAGAGTGCATATAATACTTAAAGCCCCAAAAAAAGGGAAATATAAGTGATCACAGAAAAGAAAACAAAGGAAATAGTTGCTGAGTGTTTAGGGGGGGCCGTTGGAAGGGTGAACGGTTGTGTCAGGCCTAAATAGTGTTGCCATAATAACGCAGTGGGTATTTTGAAGAATAAGTGCGACTCAAGACAGGGAGATAAGAGATATGTATAGATGTGTCAGTAAATACAGTGAGTGAGTGAAAAAATTAGAAGAGTAGAGACTACAGTCTACAGGAAGTTAGTGGAAAAATTACCGAGAAGCATCAAACATCAACTTCTGGGAGACAGGACAGACCCTCAACGTTAAATCCCACTGCCAAACCGCAAGTAATTTCACCTAATTTGAGTTTGCATGGGGTCAATAGTACCTGTCTCTAGCTGGAATTGGGGGGCACTCTCCTCGAGTTATCAGAATTAGAACAAGCAGCATTTACTGGCCACACACCACAAAACACACACACACACACACACACACACACACATGCACACATGCACAAACACACACACACCACCACACCCCACACACACACACACACACCACACACACACACACACACAACACACACACACGCACACATATACAGGATTTTCCCCAAACCCTTTCCCGTGAAGTGACCCCCCCCTAACCTTTTCCCCCCATCTCTCTCCCTCTCCTCTCCTCTCCTTCTCTTCTTCTTTCTCTCTCTCTCTCTCCCTCTCTCTCTCTCTCTCTCTCTCTCTCTCTCTCTTCTCTCCCCTCTCGTCTCTCTCTCTCTCTCTCTCTCCCCCTCTCCCTTTTCTCTCATCCCTCTCTTTTTTTTTTTTTTTTTTTTTTTTTTTTTTTTTTTACACAGGGTTTGACAAGGTTAAGGATCCTAGCTTATTGACAGCTATTTACAGGTTAAGGTTCCTAACTTTATTGGCAAAACTAAGAGCTGTTACCTACATCAGCTAAATTTGAAAGCATTTTTATTGTTATGAGACATACAAGTAGGGAACAGGATGAAGTTGGAGCATCTGTGGGGCCAGCATTTTCATTTGATCAACTGACGTTATCTCGTTGACATCATTATGCTGTACGAATGTTTTCCATACTCGAGTCATCCTGGGTATGTATGATCTCAGAGGGAGTGATGTTCTGGAGAAGGGAAACAGCCAGAGTGAAGTTGCTGCTTTCTGCCCGTCTTGTGGCATAAAAGCTTGTTTCACGCTGTCCTCGAAGTGGATCCAAGTGGGGTTATTTTGACAATTTTTGGCCTTGTACAAAAACAGTAAGGCCACCCACATCCCTCCTATGTTGAAGGCTCTGCTGAAATGACAGATCTATCCAGGAGGGGTCCAGGCGAGAGATGAGACGTCTTTGCCTGTTCTCTACCCTGTCAAGCAGCCCGCAGATGAGAGGGGGGGCCGGCAAACCAAGAAAGGGGAAAGCTTACTCAAGGTGTAGCGTACTTGTGCCGTACAGGATCTTGCAACCCCACTGTCAAGCAGATGCGGTTTACGGCGAAGTGCTGTAAGCTTCCTGGCAGCCTTGTTTGCAAGATTTACTACATGGTTTTTCCCATGGTTAGTTTGGAGTCAAATTTCACCCCAAGGATATCAACTTCTTCTCCAGGTCCCAACATCGTCCCATTCATCCTTATTACTGCACCAGCATTACCATCATGGTGCCTAGAGACGATCATCATTTGCGTTTTCTCAGGTGCAAATGTTACTTGCCCTCTATTTCCCCAAGCTGATATAGCTCTCAGCTGGTGATTGATGTAGCTTAGCGCAGCTGGCATTTCTTCTCTTGGATAAGTGAATGTCAGTGTACAGTCGTCTGATATGCATGTGATTCTGGGATGAGATGAAGAAGGTCGTTGAAGTAGACATTCCATAAAAAGTGGACCCAGCACACTTCCTTGTGGAACGCTTGCCTCAATAGGATGCCTTGCTGATTCCCTTTCCATTGAGGACTACACTTAGAGATCTACCATGAAGGTAATCACTGAGGAGACATAGCGTAGAGCCTGCAATTTCCCAGTGCTTGAAGTTTTGCTAAGAGGCCCTGGTGCCACACCCGGTCGAAAGCGCCAGCAATGTCCAGTGCTACCACACAGCTGACTTTGGATTCATCCAGTGACTGGTGCCACTTATGGAGAGGTTTAACAAAAGATCAGCAGCAAGTAACCTTTCCTGAAGCCATATTGACGATCCAAAGTAGTGAGTGGTAGTCAAAAAAAAACCCGTTTATTTGTCTTGAGATTATTGTCTCAAGGATCTTACCAGCGATTGACAAGAGTGACACTGGTCTGTAGTTGCTGATTTCTGCTCTGCTCTTCTTTTTGTGAACAGGGACTTCATTTGCCTCTTTCCATGGAAGAGGGCCATTTGCACTGTACTAGGCAGTGCTGAAAGATGCGAGTTAGAGGTGCTGCTAGCTCGTTTGCACATCTTCAACAATCTTGGGCTCAACTGTTGGGCCCCAGCCCTTTCCTGGGCAAGTATTTTGAAGGAAAAGCACCCCCTCCTGCCCTTTTTGTCACCCCTGACAGTTTTTTACACAGTTCTTTCACTACCCAAGGGGGGTCCCTTTCTGGGTCAGGAACTTGCATTTTGGGAGCAAAGTGTTTCAGCAAAGAGTCAGCCTTCTCTTGACTACTAGTGAGGGGGTCCCCCCTGCGAT
>NC_069426.1:30625323-30640833 GCF_026875155.1 Cherax quadricarinatus
CTCTTCTGCCCTCTGACTAATACTTTTATTAACTCCACACCTTCTCCTAATTTCCACACTCCGAATTTTCTGCATAATATTACACCACACATTGCCCTTAAACAGGACATCTCCGCTGCCTCCAACCGTCTCCTCGCTGCTGCATTTACCACCCAAGCTTCACACCCATATAAGAGTGTTGGTACTACTATACTTTCATACATTCCCTTCTTTGCCTCCATAGATAACGTTTTTTGACTCCACATATACCTCAACGCACCACTCACCTTTTTTCCCTCATCAATTCTATGATTAACCTCATCCTTCATAAATCCATCCGCCGACACGTCAACTCCCAAGTATCTGAAAACATTCACTTCTTCCATACTCCTCCTCCCCAATTTGATATCCAATTTTTCTTTATCTAAATCATTTGACACCCTCATCACCTTACTCTTTTCTATGTTCACTTTCAACTTTCTACCTTTACACACATTCCCAAACTCATCCACTAACCTTTGCAATTTTTCTTTAGAATCTCCCATAAGCACAGTATCATCAGCAAAAAGTAACTGTGTCAATTCCCATTTTGAATTTGATTCCCCATAATTTAATCCCACCCCTCTCCCAAACACCCTAGCATTTACTTCCTTTACAACCCCATCTATAAATATATTAAACAACCATGGTGACATTACACATCCCTGTCTAAGACCTACTTTTACCGGGAAGTAGTCTCCCTCTCTTCTACACACCCTAACCTGAGCCTCACTATCCTCATAAAAACTCTTTACAGCATTTATATAACTTACCACCTATTCCATATACTTGCAACATCTGCCACATTGCTCCTCTATCCACTCTATCATATGCCTTTTCTAAATCCATAAATGCAATAAAAACTTCCCTATCTTTATCTAAATACTGTTCACATATATGCTTCAATGTAAACACCTGATCTACACATCCCCTACCCACTCTAAAACCTCCTTGCTCATCCGCAATCCACATTCTGTCTTACCTCTAATTCTTTCAATTATAACCCTACCGTACACTTTTCCTGGTATACTCAGTAAGCTTATTCCTCTATAATTTTTACAGTCTCTTTGTCCCCTTTCCCTTTATATAAAGGGACTATACATGCTCTCTGCCAATCCCTAGGTACCTTCCCCTCTTTCATACATTTATTAAACAAAGTACCAACCACTCCAACACTATATCCCCCCCTGCTTTTAACATTTCTGTCATGATCCCATCAGTTCCAGCTGCTTTACCCCCTTTCATTTTACGTAATGCCTCACGTACTCCCCCACACTTACATTCTGCTCTTCTTCATTCCTAAAAGATGGTATACCTCCCTGACCAGTGCATGAAATTACTGCCTCTGTTTCTTCCTTAAAATTTAAAAGTTCCTCAAATATTCTCGCCATCTACCCAATACCTCCATCTCCCCATCTACTAACTCCCCTACTCTGTTTTTAACTGACAAATCCATATTTTCCCTAGGCTTTCTTAACTTGTTTAACTCACTCCAAAATTTTTTCTTATTTTCATTAAAATTTCTTGACAGTGCCTCTCCCACTCTATCATCTGCTCTCCTTTTGCACTCTCTCACCACTCTCTTTACCTTTTCTTTTACTCTCCATATACTCTGCTCTTCTTATACCACTTCTGCTTTGTAAAAAAACCTCTCATAAGCTACCTTTTTCTCTTTTATCACACCCTTTACTTCATCATTCCACCAATCACTCCTCTTTCCTCCTGCCCCCACCCTCCTATAACCACAAACTTCTGCCCCACATTCTAATACTGCATTTTTAAAACTATTCCAACCCTCTTCAACCCCCCACTACTCATCTTTGCACTAGCCCACCTTTCTGCCAATAGTCGCTTATTATCTCACCCGAACTTCCTCCTCCCTTAGTTTATTACACTTTCACCTCCCTCTTACTTGTTGTTGCCACCTTCCTCTTTTCCCATCTACCTCTTACTCTAACTGTAGCTACAACTAAATAATGATCCGATATATCAGTTGCCCCTCTATAAACATGTAACATCCTGGAGCCTACCCATCAACCTTTTATCCACCAATACATAATCTAATAAACTACTTTCATTACGTGCTACATCATACCTTGTATATTTATTTATCCTCTTTTTCATAAAATATGTATTACTTATTACCAAATTTCTTTCTACACATAGCTCAATTAAAGGCTCCCCTTTACATTTACCCCTGGCACCCCAAATTATACACTACTACTCCCTCCATAACATTTTTACCCACTTTAGCATTAAAATCCCAACCACCATTACTCTCACACTTGATTCAAAACTCCCCACGCATTCACTCAACATTTCCCAAAATCTCTCTCTCTCCTCTACACTTCTTCTCTTCTCCAGGTGCATACACGCTTATTATAACCCACTTTTCACATCCAATCTTTATTTTACTCCACATAATCCTTGAATTAATACATTATAGTCCCTCTTTTCCTGCCATAGCTTATCCTTCAACATTATTGCTACTCCTTCTTTAGCTCTAACTCTATTTGAAACCCCTGACCTAATCCCATTTATTTCCTCTCCACTGAAACTCTCCCACCCCCTTCAGCTTTGTTTCACTTAAAGCCAGGACATCCAGCTTCTTCTCATTCATAACATCCACAATCATCTCTTTCTTATCATCTGCACAACATCCACGCACATTCAGACTTCCCACTTTGACAATTTCTTCTTCTTATTCTTTTTAGTAATCTTTACAGGAAAAGGGGTTACTAGCCCATGTTCCCGGCATTTTAGTTGACTTTTACAACACGCATGGCTTACGGAGGAAAGATTCTTATTCCACTTCCCCATGGATATAAAAGGAAAATTAATAAGACAAGAACTATTAAGATAAAATCAAAGAAAACTCAGATGAGTGTGTATAAATAAATGTGTACATGTATGTGTAGTGTGACCTAAGTGTAAGTAGAAGTAGCAAGACATGCCTGTAATCTTGCATATTTATGAGACAGACAAAAGACATCAGCAATCCTACCATCATGTAAAACAATCACAGGCTTCGTTTTACACTCACTTGGCAGGACGGTAGTACCTCCCTGGGTGGTTGCTGTCTACCAACCTACATATATATATATATATATATTATATATATATATATATTATATATACTATATACATATATATATGTATATTATGATAAAGGTACTACCTCTGGAATGGGGACCCTCATCCTCAGAGAAGACAATAAACGTACCTCAGTGAAAACTCAAGGTTCTCCCCGGAGCTGTTTGAATATTTTCTTCTCCTACCACCCCCTATATTTTGTATTCTATGGCAAAATTTATTAATAGACAGAATACATTTTCAGAAAACACAAACATGAATACAGTGGTTCAATACATAAAAATTATGAATTTCCTCCAGTTCCTCCGAAGCCGGACGTGAGCCCAGTTTGCAGCATGCATTTTCTCTCTAGATGGCCACGCTTAGGCGCTGGAACATGAAAGTGGTGCCCTTGGGTTCCTGGTGGTGTCGATGAGTCTGGAACCCAAGTCTACGTGTGGTATTTTTTCCCCATGATCCCAAAGTCTCTGATCCCACTGGGACAAATTGATACTGTTGGCATATGTCCTTGTACTTGCTGATCTTGTACTCCTCCCTGTGGTCAGCAGCTCCTCCCTGTCGCCCCACACTGTGATGGATATAGGTGTCAGCCAGTGTGGACACACAGGTATAGTCCCATGCTAAGAGCTTGCCATTCTTCCAAGGATAGATGGTGATCCCGTCGGGGCGGTTTGCTGGGTTGTGGGTATTGTTGGCTGCTAGTGATCGGGGCTCCCTCTCGGCTGAGCATCCAGCTCTAGCAAGGGTTCTCTTTATGATGTCGTTGACTTCATTGTGTCTTGCATGCCAGCTCTTAGTTTTGGAACAGTTAAGACCATGTAGATCGTATTGGTCGGCTTGCGCTTCGCCGCAAATACACGTATATTCCGTGTGAATTGGGGCAGCAAGGCGCAGAGCCACTGCAATACGGAGGGCCTTACATACATATAATCCGAACAAAAAGCGTGTACAAACAGTAAGGAACGTTCAGGTGACCAAGCTGGTTTTACGAGCGTAAATTTGAAAAGATATTTAATACCCTGAAGGGTACAAAGAGAGAAGAAAGACATAAGAGGAAGATAAATTGCAAGAAGCAGATGAAAAATAGAGTGTGGACTTTAATAATTTAATTTCTTGGCGAGGTAAAATGGCCAACGACCACACCAGGACCAAAATCCTCTTCTGAACTAGCCATAAATTCCGCGAGGCGGGCATTATCACCGGACCACGCGAACACTTTTGAAGGAAGAATTTATGGGTTAGTACGTTACCCAAGAGGGAGCTGTGGTCCCCCACTGCCCGTAGATACCCAATAGGGAGTTATACTCCACGATTCTCAAGGGAACCCATGAAGGAGTTTATGCTCCGTGATACTAGGAGATACCCAAACAGGAATTACGTTCCACAATGCTGGGTGGTACCCATGCGCTTGGTACTCCAGCATGATCGGAGGTATCCATGTTGCAACATTAACAAAGATGTGTAGTTTTCTGTTGGAGTTCATAGGGTCTTTCTTCTAAAATTGGAACTAAACAGTCAAGCAGCTCCTCGGTTTAGTGTATATCTACTGCTAGGTCAACAGCGGTAGCAAGATAGCGCCTGATGTTTTACACTCCCCAGGACTGAACCTGGGTCCTTCACTTGTGACCTAAACGAGCTACCAATGAGGTTTTTTAAACAGCTACTTTAATACTGCTAGCAATTAGTTGCAACATTCCTGAGTTCAAAGTGGGAATACGCAGCAGTGGTCTGGTAATTTAACCTGACAATGTACGAGTTCGAGTAAGAGACGCAGTAGAGCACTACCATAAACTTACAGATCAGTATCCCCAACATCATACATAAAAGTCCTCAAAAGAACAACACAATTTGCGCAGTCCAAACCAACATGGATTTACAGCTGGGAGATCATGTTTGTTAAAACTGCTAAACCACTATGACAGAATTACGGAGGCGTTGGAAAAAAAAAACGCAGATTCAGTATATACAGATTTCGCAAAGGTATTTGACGAATATGGTCAAGAGATGACCGTACACAAAATGAAGACGATATGTATAACGGGGAAAGTAGGTAAATGAATAATCAACTTTCTGACAGACAGAACACAAAGAGTAATAGTAAACAGAGCAAAATTCAGCACCAAGAAAGTTAGAAGCTTAGTACCCCAAGGCACGATCCTGGTGCCTCTACTCTTTCTTATCATAGTAGCTGACACGATTTTATATCATATTTGTCACGGTTTTATATCATTATTTGCGGAAGATACAAAAATAAGCATGAAAATAATTTCGGTATAAGACACGCAAAAAATTGGAAGAAGATAAAAGCAAAGTTTTCCTTTGGACATTGAAGTTATAATGACCTAAAATAATTATAAGTACCGCCTGCTTAGATAAGGAAAGAAAGTAAAAATCAAGAGACATTGTGTACGAAATCTAAAAGGAGCATCTTTCAAAGAATACAATATAGCATAGGAAAGAGTGTCAATGATGACCTTATTCAAATCGCTTGTATTGTGTCGTTTAGAGTATTATTCAGTGTTTACAGCTCCAGTCAGGGCAAGAGAAATATCAGAGCAGGAACAGATACAGTGATCATTTTACGGCCCGCTTGAGCCAATAAACCATTTAAATCACGGGGAACGCCTCAGAGTCCTAAATATGTACTCACTGGAGCGGAGGAGACTAGGGAGATATACACAGTAATATATTCCTGGAAAGTACTTGAGGGCCTTATCCCAAATAAGGACACTGACATAATATATATATATATATATATATATATATATATATATATATATATATATATATATATATATATAATATATATATATATATATATATACATATATATATATATATATATATATATATATATATATATATATATATATATATATATTATATTATATATATATATATATATATATATATATATATATATATATGGATCGCAGACCAAAAAAGATACGAGAAATATAAAAAAGTTAATGAAAGGATGAAAAAGAGACATAATGAGTGTTATGAGTGAAGGTAGACAAGGAAGTGGAGTGGAACTCTATAGACAAGTTGAAGAATTAAGCCCAACAAGCAAGAATCTCGCAAATGTCTCCGTCTTTTAAAGCAACTGTGAAGCAGAGTTAAAAGTTTTTACTCACACACACACACACACACACACACACACACACACACACACACACACACACACACACACAGGATGTAGCCATAGTGACAGACAGCGTCACATATCGCACATAAAAACCACGGGGAAACACCGACGGACCTCATAAAATCCAAATTAAGTAAAAAATCACCATTTTATTTCCATTCGGGTCATGTCCAAGTGTGGGAAAGTGTGGCAGCCTTCCAGAAGTGTTGCATTGTCTGTCCACCTCTCTGGTTTGGTGTTGTGGTTGTGTTGTGGGTGTTGTGGTGTAGGTGTCGTGGTGTGTTGTAGGTAGTTTTGTGGGTTGACGTGTGGGTATTATGGGTGGTGGTGTATGTGTGTGGCAGTGTTGGGGTAATTGATAGGTTGCGTGGATGGTATTGTTGGAGGGTGGGAAATTGGATGTTGTGGGAAGGCGAGTAAGGATGGTATTGTGGAAGGGTGGATAATTGGGTGTTTTGGGAAGGTGGGTAATTATGGTATTGTGGGAGGGTGGGTAATTGGATGTTGTGGGAAGGCGAGTAAGGATGGTATTGTGGAAGGGTGGATAATTGGGTGTTTTGGGAAGGTGGGTAATTATGGTATTGTGGGAGGGTGGGTAATTGGATGTTGGGGGAAGGTGGGTAAGAATGGTATTGTGGGAGGGTGGGCAATTGGATATTGTGGGAAGGTGGGTAGGGATGGTATTGTGGGAGGGTGGGTAATTGGGTGTTGTGGGAAAGTGTGTAAGGATGTATTGTGTGCAAGTGATGTTAGGAATATTGTGTGCGTTGTGAAAGGAATTGTGGGAAGACAGATGAAGGAGTATGTTTTGGTAGTGTAAGTGATGTTGCAGGTATTGTGAGTAAGAAAGTGGTATTATGAGTATGAAGACTATTTTTTATGGGGGTGTTGTGGATGGAACTTGTGAACGTATAAACCATTTAAAACTTTAGAATAAACCATTTAAAACTTTAGAATAATCAACAAGACTTTGGTCCCAAACATTTTTCAAGATACTTAAAAATTGTGGCTCTGAATAGAAACTTTAATTTCTAGTCGTTTTCATACAATATTAAACTAAATTGAAATCATACATAGTCCAATGTTATTTATTATTAAATATTAGCCGGTATTCTCCCGGCCCAGGCCTTTTCCAAGTGGTGGCCCGGCCTTGGCTCCCTCTTTAGGGAGTGTCTGAGACCTAAGTCTCCCATGGGAGGAGGCACAAGTACCTCCTCATCTTTGGGACCAACTGTCCCTAGGCCTAGCCACAAGCTAGGCCTCTCTAGTCTGCCATCCCCGCCCCAAGGGGGCAAATGGGAATGACAGTCTTATGAGCTAAAGGCTCGGGCTCAGGCACCTGCCCTACCCTAGAAGGGCTAGGCATGGTGTCGATCAAGTCCAATGTATTTGTCAAAGTTCATTAGAGATGTATAAAACCAATTAACTTCTTAACAAATATAAATATGCAAATATAATTAGACAAATTAATAACTGCCTCGTTATTACCAGAATTATTAGTATTATTTTCTTTTTATTATTATTTTTAACTTTATTAATGTGGAAGCGTAAATTTCGGAAATGTTATACAGAGAATGGAGAATGTAAGGTAATCAGGTTTGATCTGAGGAAGTGGAAAATAAAATTACCCGTTGGCTAAATATAGTCGCTTCTGGGGATCATCGCCTCCGCGACCAGGTCCTACACCGGCTACAATGCCTTGAATCAAAAGCCCTTCACCGGCATTTTGGCAATGATCTTGAAATCTTGTGAAAATGGTGTATAAGGCTGATAAGATAAGTAAAACATTATCAACACTTTGGTATTTTGTGGATATATTTCGCCCGCATAGTAGGCTTCTCAGTCCATTACTGAGGTGACTCAACGTGGAAACAGCAGAAGCAGTGGCGAGGTCGAGAGGACGAAATCAGTCCTTCGACCTTGAGGTAGTGAGGTCGATGGACTGATGGACCGACAACTTGTCGGTTTCCTAAACCATTTATATCACAGTCACCTCTGTTGTCGACTGATGACGCCTGGTGGGACTGATGACGCCTGGTGGGACTGATGACGCCTGGTGGGACTGATGACGCCTGGTGGGACTGATGACGCCTGGTGGGAATGATGGAGCCTGGTGAGAATGATGAAGCCTGGTGGAGCTGATGAAGCCTGATGGGGTTGATGGAGCCTGGTGGGACTGATGAAGCCTGGTGGAGCTGATGAAGCCTGGTGGGACTGATGACGCCTGGTGGGAATGATGAAGCCTGGTGGGAATGATGGAGCCTGGTGGGACTGATGAAGCTTGGTGGGACTGACGAGGCCTGGTGGAACTGATGAAGCCTGGTGGGACTGATGAAGCCTGGAGGGGCTGATAAAACCTGATGGGGTTGATGGGGCCTTGTAGGGCTGATGACGCCTGGTGGGACTGATGACGCCTGGTGGGACTGATGAAGCCTGGTGAGACTGATGAAGCCTGGTGAGACTGATGAAGCCTGGTGAGACTGATGAAGCCTGGTGAGACTGATGAAGCCTGTGTCTCACTCGTCTACTTAAAGGATCAAGACGAGAAAAATAAAATATACTGTAGAATATCTCTTGTCAGGATATCTCAAATTTCCAACTGAATTTATTTTCACAGCAGCACGTAAAAGATGCGTCAACGAAAAGAGAAAGAGACAGACAGGTAAGAGAGAGAGAGAGAGAGAGAGAGAGAGAGAGAGAGGAGGAAAAGGGGAGAGAGAGGACGACGGAAAGACAGACAGACAGATAGACAGACAGAAGGACAGACAGACAGATAGACAGATAGACAGATAGACATTCAAAGAGACACAGAGAGAGAGAGAGAGAGAGAAAGGGTAAGAGAGAGAGACAAAGGAGTAGAGAGAGAGAGAGAAAGGAGTAAGAGGATTAAATATTTAATCACAGCTTCATACTGGGCCCATTTCCTGGACCCATTATGTGCCTCGGTAATCTTTTTTGATTGCTGACCAGTGGATGGGTATGGGGTGACTACCACCCACATGATGGGTATGGGGTGACTACCACCCACATAATGGGCATGGGGTGACTACCACTCACATGATGGGTATGGGATAACTACCACCCACATGAAGGGTATGGGGTGACTACCACCCACATAATCGGCATGGGGTGACTACCACTCACATGATGGGTATGGGGTGACTACCACTCACATGATGGATATGGGGTGAATACCACCCACAAGATAGGCATGAGGGTGACTACCACCCACATGATGGGTATGGAGTGACCAACCAGCCACAGGATTTGCATGGGGTGACTACTACCCACATGATGAGTATGGGGCGACTACCACCCACATGATGGGTATGGAGTGACCAACCAGCCACAGGATGGGCATGGAAAGCATAATAGAACTATTAAGATAACCTGCTTCATAGATTCCCCTCTTCGTTCTATAGGTCAAGGATCAGAGGTCAGGTAATGTAGGTCGTCAAGTCAAAGAGGTAGCCAGGTCACGGAGGTGGTCAGGTCACCATTCACGTAAAACATAACAAAAATATTAACTCGATTTAACCGTATCTATAAAATAAGAGAGGATTTAACGCCTTGTTGACAGAGTTTGAACCTACGATTCAATACATAACCTCTCTCTTCTCCCCACCTCTTTTATTTGCTTCTTTCTGCTCTCTAGCTCTATTTCTCTCTTTCTTTGCTCTTCTTCTATTTCGTTCAATTCCTTTATCATCTTTATTTTGCACATATTCATTTTTTCCTCTTCCTTATGGGCTCCTCTTCAGGGCTTTCTTCTTCTAGCTGTCCCACTCAAGGGCTCTCTCACTATCTCTCTGTTTCTCTCTCACTGTCTTACTTTCTTATTGTAAGATAAGTTACTATCGTAATTTTCAGTGTTTACCTTATAGGATTATCAGTAGCAGGGAATACATGAATTTTCAAGATATATCTACATATAATGCAGTTGTGGACTGCCTGTGTGTCTTTGTTTATGGTATAAACCTGGGTAATAGATACCGACAAGCTGGTTTAGACAGACACGTGAGCAAACACGATTACATATTAAAAAACGTTTTGGTCCTGGGATTTTGATCAAGGTCCCAGGACCGAAACGTTTCCTCATAAATATATCCTGGTATTTTCTCACGTGTTTTTCTAAATCATCTTTGTTTATGAAGGATATCATTTATAAAGATACGCAGGTGTTGCACGTGTGTTTTATTCACCAGCTTGTCAATACTGTACACGAGTCAAAACTGTATAACATTTGTAGGTAAGAGTAACGAGAGCTTAGAGCAGTTAAAGAGAAGGATTCCAAGTAATAGGTTCAAGGTGGATGACTCTGAGTTTAGCAAGAATGTAGGAAAGCATTGGTTTGGCAATAGAGTTGTGGATGAGTGGAACATACTGCCAAGTAGCGTCACTGACGAGAGATATTTGGGCGAGTTTAAAATGGGATGGACAGATACATGAGTGGGTGTGGGTAGGTGTGAGATGGACCTGCCTAGCATGGGCCATTAAGCCAGACGCGTGAGTAAAAAGTAGAATTCACATTTATTAGGAAAATAATTCGGTGCTGTGAGCTTGTTCACTTCTAGCATGTTTTTATGTGAGATTAAAACGGATAGTTGACTATGTGAATTCATACTCACGCTGACGAGGAGCATCAATACCCTTGATTATCATGACATCAATTGTATATAATACCTCGTCTTTAAACCCCTTCAGTCTCCTGTCTTTGTTCTTGTATTGTGTTGATGAAGTCGCTGGTTTGCGTAAACGTCTACATAATGGGGATACCCAGTTGTTGCACGTGTGTCTAATTTTTCAGCCTGTGATTTCTTGAGAAAGGACAGGCGGCAGAAGACTTGGAATTCCATACCTAGGCTATCTCCTGAAAACTCTTATTTAGGTGTGAGGGTTAAAGCTAGAGAAGCTGAAGGCTCTCTCCCCACCCTCCACTCTTTACGGCCACTGCTGCCATGAAAACGGGAGAAAAAATATACCATACTTTGTTGGAAAAATGGCAAGGGAATTTACAGGAAAGATGGAACTGGATGGTTGACGAAAGTAATGTCAACGCCTGGGAAAATGGGAGGTTATCAGGAATGATGCAATTAAAGGGAAGGATAGCCCTCCTTTTCTTGGATTAGGAGCCCTTCAAAAGCATCAAGCCTCCCTTCATCCCCCTCATGATAGGGGTGTCAGAGGATGTGAGAGAGTATTGACGGGTCAGTCTGAGGCTCAGCGGCGCCCATCCCACCCTAGGGAGGATATCTTCCACTCACTGCTCCTCGCGTTAACTCTCTTCTTATTTTTGTTAGTTTTTATTATGTTAAAATAATCTTGACAAGGGTATTTTTCACGAAGTGATACATTCAGTGGTGGCGCCACTGTGGCGAGGGTGAGGTAATACTGTGTCTTGTATTATTAAGCAAAATTAGTGCCTCAAAGGATACTTTAATTAAGGTCAGGGTAATTTACACTATGTATGATAATTGTACTCACGTGTACCTGTGCCTAAATAAACTTACTTAGGTAGCCAGTAGCATTAGGTTAGTACATTTTTTCCTTGTATATGTTTCTAGTGTAAACCTTTATTGAGACAGGTTTTACGCAGTGTATGAGGTTATATCCACTGTATGTGTTAGGTCCAAAGCAACGAGACTTAGTTGTCAGGCGGAAATAGAGTCAGCGAAGTGGGGCATTTAATGTGCATTCTCAGTACGTTCTCGCTAAAAAAGAAAACGTTATCAGTCGGAATTAAAGCTTATTTTAATACGTTTAAATGTTTAATTTTCACGGTGTGATGAGTATCTAAAAAATATTTTGTGAGAATGGGAAAAGAAAAGGAGGACCAGGGGAAAGAGGAAAGGGAAGAGTATGTGAAGAGAAAATATAGGAAAAAATAATAGGAGGGAACAGGAAAAGAAGTGGAAGGGAAGAGAAAAGGGGAGGGAGAGAGCTGAGAGATGGAGGGAACAAAGGGAAGAGGGTAAGGAAAGACAGAAGAGGGCAAAAAGAACTATTAAATGATAATAGGAGGAAGAAATGGTAAGAAAAGAGGTACAAGACAAGCCGTAGACAATAAGGAAACAAATCACAAGAAGAAACATTATGGTGTAAACACTAGATGCTGAAGTAAAGGTTGGATCCAGCGGAAAACCTCTTAAGAGTGACTTACGGTGAAGCTCTGTGTTTACTCCAGTCATTCATAATACTCAGATCGCTTTTGTAAACTTCAGGATATTGAATCTCTACACTGCACTCCCGTCTTACGGGCTGAGTTATCTGCTCCATGCACTATATATATTAAAAGAACATGTGAAGCAGTACACTGACTTGAACAAATCCCAACCAGTCCACAATTATGGGTACGCTAGGAATCTACTGATTCTGTATATAATGAGAATATTGAAGGCCGTCAAGGATCGAATTCTTGAACTAAACAAAAACTTTGACGTTTGCTAATAAATTCTGAGTCTATGATCACGGAACAAAAGTTTACATGCGACAAACACAGCTCATAGTTGCTATTAGCACTTTTTATCTGCATTTTCATTCTTAAACGCAACTTTCATATTAAACAACTTCATGGACTGTGGCAGTCACGAGATATTCTCGTTGTGAGGTGTACCCAAAACATTCTGGAGTACTTATTCTACCTCAGAGTCTGTTCCAAGGTATGTCTTTTTTTTGCTGCTGTGTCAGCCTCGTAGACAAACGCTTTTAGGTATTAAACACTGGACTTTATAAATTTTGTTGATTTCATGGTCAGAGAGTGTTGTAGTGCAGACACCCAGGGCTCTCTGCAATATGGGTGAAAATTCACTGATTCCTTTGTTTATGCTTCGAGAAGTAGTATGTAAACAGATATTCGTGAGCTTCTTAATTGCATGAATCTGAAAGACTAGCTGTCTATAAATGAAAGTGTTTAGTTGTGAATTAAGTAATTGAACAAGTTTACTAAAAAACAAAGGAATTTTTTTCAAGTTATGGAAGCAGGAACGATAGAGACCAAGAGAGGAGGAAAAAGTAATCTCGGTCACAGAAAATAAGAGGCTAGAACAACAGGCTACTACAACAGACGAGTACATATAAAGTTGTGACAAAAGGAGTAACATAGCACCTGAAGGAACTAGACACCTCAAAGGCAACGGCGCAAGGTATAATCTGAGCGTGGATAACGAAGCAAACGCCAGGGATACTACCCAGCTTATTAACAACGCGCTGCAACAAATCACCAGAGACAGAAGAGTTGTCAGAAAGCTGGAAATCTGCTAATGTAGCACCGAACTTCAAAAGAAGAGAAAGACAAGAGGTGCTAAATTACAGACCAGCAACGCTGACATGCGCTCCATCCAAGATAATAGACAAGATAAGGAAAAAGTTAGTATAAGACGTGGAAAACACAGACTTAGGAATAAGTTAGAAAAAGACGCGAAAAACAAGACTTTGACAAACATAGATGGAAAGTAAGAATGGGGGATTGCGTTTGCCTAGAGTCAGGAGGATCTCCAGCGCACCGCAAACAACTTTCAAAAGCTTACACACGCTGACACATGATTTATTTTTACACTTTTACACGGGCTTAAACGCTTAAAAAAGTTACACACTTTAACACACGTTACCACACTAATAACATAAACTCGTTTACCCACGCCCGTAGGAGCGCAAAGCTGCACATTACATACACACTCACAACCACACGCCGCTCGCACGCACTCACAAAGCACGCACCACGCACGCAAGGACGCACACACACCACACAAAACACACACACAACACCACACCACACACACACACACCACACACAATACACACCACACAACACACACACACACACACACACCACACACCACCACACACACACACACACTCACGCAATAACGCTGAGTCTGACCCTGAAAACCAAATTAGGGGGTAAACACACAAACCACACAAACACAAAAAACCACACAACCCCACACACACAAAACCACACCCCACACAAAACCCCACACACCACAACACACAAAACACACAACACCCCCACCACCACACACCACAACACACACACCAACACACACACACCACCACACACCACAAAAACACACACAAAAAAAACCCAACCCCACACATCCCGCAACCACACACACACACCAAAACAAAAACCCCCACCCCAACCGCCACAAAACACAACACACACACACACACACAAAACAAAACACACACATAAATACCCCAACACACAACACACACACACACACCACCACACAAAAACACACACACACACACAAAACACACACACACACACACACACATAACACCAACACACACACCGTGGAGGAGTCACGCGGTTTGAGCTGTGTTTTGGTGATAATTTCTGATGTCCCAAAAGGGAAATAGAGTGTGGGATATAGGGGTTTGACGATAAGAGTGCTATAATCATTAACCCCCCAAAAAAGGAAATTTAAATGATCACAAAAAAAAACAAAGGAAATAGTGGGTGAGTGTTTAGTAGGGGCCGTTGGAAGGGGGAAAGGTTGTGAGGCCCCAAATAGTGTTGCCCTAATAGCAGTGGGGTATTTTTAAGGGGAAAAAGGCGACTCAAGACCAGGGAGATAAAAGATTGTATAATGTGTAGTAATACAGTGAGTGATTTAAAAAATTGAAGGCTAGGACTATAGTGCAACGGAAGTTTTGTGGAAAAAAATTTCCCAGGGAAACATCAAAAAATCAACTTCTGGGAAGGGGCAGACCCCCAACGTTACTCCACTGCCAGCCCCAAGTAAAATTTTTTCCCAGTTTGGTTGCGGGGCAATAAAATCCTTCTCTAGCTGGGGAAATTGGGGGGCACTCTCCTCGGCTATAGAATTAGGAATAAGCAAACATTTAGGCTTTAATAGAATTTAGACGTAGCGGCATATAGGCGAAGCTAGTGTATTTTTTTTTGAAGTAATTTTAAAAGCATAAGAAAATACAATGGGGAACCCAAAAGATGGGGACATATGCAATACATATGTAGTAATTTTCTGGGAAAAGGACTGTTTACAAAAAAATATGACACAACTTGGTGAGAACGCTCTGCTGTTAGGGACTTGAATAGCGTGCACAACCCCACAAACCCCAAACACACACCACACACACCACACACACACATGCACACATGCACACACCCAACACACACACCCCACACAACACACAAAACCCCAAACCCACACACACACACCACACACAACAACACCACACATATACAGGGTTTTCCCCCCTTCCGCGAAGTGCCCCCCTTAAAA